>OY723303.1:600000-945000 GCA_963210315.1 Rhynchopus euleeides
TGCGAAAAGGCCTGGGGCCCAGACTCTGTCAAACCAGAGGTAGAGTTCGTCAGATGTGGAGATGTCTGTGAGGGTCTTGTCGCTTGCCGAGGTCAGGCGGGGCTTGACAAATGTGTTCGAAAGGAACGTGGTGAGATAATGCGCATCCGTCACATCGGTGTGGAGGGTCACGATGGTCGCAACGATTGCGAAGTAGATAATGCTGTAGATCAGCCTTTTCAAAAACCTCCGCGTGTTCACCTCATGGTAGAGCACGGCTGTGACAGATGCGATATCCACTAACACCGTCGACCCCCCTGCGGGCTTGAAAAACGGCAGCGGGATCGGCTTCGCCCGCCTCGCCGACCTCTGCAGGCTCGCCGACATCTCAGCAGCCTCGGGAGCATGCTCCTCACCGCTTGCTGGGGTCTGGATCACACCCCCGACAGCACCCCCATCTCCTCGCACCCCAGATGTGTTATACAGAGGTGCTGTGCTCCCTGCATGCTCAGAGGGGTAGTGGGGTGGCGTCGGCGGCACGCCGTCATCACCCGCTGGGGTCCGCTGCGGCGGGACACGCCAGCTGCCCGACTGACCCGGTGGGGCGCCACCAGGCACTGCAGCCCGCACCGAGGGGCTCGAGACAAAGAGGTTGTCCACGTGGGAGAGTGAAGTGGCTGCAGCCCCCGGCTGCTCTGGAGGCAGCCTGTCGAATTCGTTGAGCCCCGCAGGGGGGTAGCTGCCATCGTCAGGGTCGCGGATAGAGGTGTGGTGTCCCTGGGGGTGGTGGTGGTGTTGGGAGGCGACCGGTTCGAACTCGATGAGCCTCTCCTGGTTGTCCTGCGACATGACAGATGCCTTGTCGGCGTCGGGGCTGCGGAACTCACGCACGATAGCCTCTGGGTCGTGCTGCGGTGTGCCGGGCGCGATGCTGTCGAATTGGTTCAGCCCGTCGTCGTCATCGCCGGTGGAAGCCCCGTCGGCCGCAGGGGGGAGGTCGAAGTGCAGCCTGTTGTCCTCCGTCATCAGGGAGGACTCATCCCCGAAGTGGAACTGGTTCATCTGGGCCCCGTCCTCCGCTTCCGCCTTCATCCCATGCACCTCGGTGAGGGGGGAAAAGCCGCCCCGGCCTTGCGTGGTGGTGGGGTGTGGTGGTGGTGGTGGAGTGTGCAGAATTCATGAACGGGCATCTCCAAAGTGCATAAAGTGTTGTGGTGTGACAATGGGCCAGAGAGAGTGTGATTCGGGGCGGTGGGGGGGAGGGGAGGAGAGAGAGGGGGGGTTCCGGATGGCAGTGGATTTAGCAGTGGGATGCAGGGTCACATACACACCGCAAGAGAGGCCCGATTCCACACTTCTAGACAAGCACAACTTCTCTACGCAAACGCTTCGCTTTTTTTTTGCCTCAAGGCATGAGGGGGGTGGTGTGTTTGGGCTAGGCACAGGCGCTCCTCCCCACCACCACCACCACCACCACGACCCCAACCCCTCAAGGCAAGATCACGAGCTCTAGCGTGCACAGTGGATCTCACATCAACCACCAGGGGTGTTCTCCTCGGCATGTGTCTACACCGCTCGGGATAATAAATCTAAAGGCCCACAACCCCCACAACCCCACACCCACCCTCCCTGCTGTCACCACAGGGCCACGGCAGGGGGGGTGTCGACAGTCATGCGCTGGATCCACACCGAGACGACAATGTTCCACTTCCGGTAGACCCATTTATACCCAACCTCAGAGTCCTTGTCGGGCACACGGCTGGCAGGGCTGCTGTTCGCTGCGGCGGATCGAAGCTTGGTCCAGGCGTCGGCAGAGATGCCCTCAGGCGCAGCATTCGAAGCCCCCTCTGGTTGGAGGCGGAGCATGTCTTCGTGCGATTGTCCCACACCCTGCGCTGCCCGGTCCATATAAAACTGGGCGTACTCCTTTGTGGCAAATGCACCGACTACGCCTTCAGCAGGCTTCAAACCTGACGGCAGCGGCTGCAGTCTCCCGATAGGTGCATCTTCGACGGTGTCGACCGGCACACACTGCTGCCGGATGAGGTAGACAGAGGTGCCGGGCATCAGGTCCGACACCTGGTCCCGCTGACGCTCTACAGAGAACCTCCCATCAGCCCCTCGTGTGCGCGTGGGTGATACAACGGGTGCGGCCCATCCCGGATGCGTCGACCCCGCTGTGTAAGGCGTCGCCTTGTAGTTCATCCCTCCCGCTTTATATTTGGCGTCTGCTGCAGGGAGGGGGGTGGGGGTGGGGGGTATTCCAAATCAATAACCCTGCCACCACCCACCACCACCACCGCCCCTGTTGGCGGGGCACAGATCCCCCCCCCCCCCCGCCCCGGCCCCCCAACACCCCAGGCGTCCACCCCTTAGGGAGGGGAGGGGGGCTGTGTGGGGTGTGTGGTGGTGGTGGTGGTATCACCGAGGGGGGGGGGGGGGGTTCGTGCTAAGTGAAGTGGTTTGAAGCGTGTGTGAGCCACATCAGAAAACCACATCTTTTGTTGTGACAGGCGCGCCCCCCCCCACCCCCCCCCCCCCGCCAGGACGCACAACACCCTTCTCCCAGCCTCAGAGTCGTAGTGTACCTCTCGAGCTGTTGTCTTCACAGGCAGTGCAACTCGCCGAGGCG
Source organism: Rhynchopus euleeides (assembly GCA_963210315.1). Taxonomy (NCBI): domain Eukaryota; phylum Euglenozoa; class Diplonemea; order Diplonemida; family Diplonemidae; genus Rhynchopus; species Rhynchopus euleeides. The sequence goes on from OY723303.1 coordinate 602,612, forward strand.
ACACGCCAGACACGCAGGACACAGCAGCAGCGCTACCGTCACTCACGAGACGATGCACCACCACGCGTCCTGAACGAGCCTACACAGCGTGTGCCCTGGGGCGACTGGCACGCCTCTGAGGCCTTTTGGGTCATCATCGGCTGGAGATGCGGGTGAGGTTATGTGGCGCCAGGAGACACAAGGGGGGGAGAGAGCTGGCAGCAGAAGGCGAGTCGACGGTGCCTCTCGACAGCGATCCCAGCACTTGCAGTAAGATCTGGGGGGAGAGGGGAGGGTTGTGGGAACGTTTTCCCTCTTTATGCAGATCATGGGCTAAAAGCAACAAAGGCGCAGAGTCAGAGGGGCGAGGGGGGTCACAGTGCTGCATCCGATCGACGAGGGTGTGTCCCTTGGGACACAGGCCACAGTTGCGCTGCGTGGGCAAGAACTGTGATGGAGCTGGAGAGAAGGGAGAGAGAGATTGCCCTTCTTTTTTTGGGACTGTCGGCGCGGGATACAGGCATGCAGCCGCGCGACTTGATCCCTGCACCCACCCACCCACCCACCCCCAACCTTCGCAATCGTCTCACGATCGACGAATATATCTACACCCACACACCCGATAGGATGTGTGCGACGGAGGAAACCAGAGCTTGCATAACGTACCCCAGGCCAGAGCAGGCCTGGCCACACCTTCCGGGCCCATGGTGCCTGTCTCTTTGCCCCAAAAATGCTGATAACTCTGCCACGTTATCTCTCCCGTATTTTTGTTGCAGCTTCGTCGCCCCTCCCCAGCTTAGCCCCTCGATGCCCTGCTACTCGCCACGGCTCGAACACGGCACCGCCGCGCGCTGCGCAGCAAGCTTGGCTGCACGGGGGTTCGCCATGCGATGGCACTTCCGCACCGCCCTCGCACTGATCGGCACCGCCCCGTCATGCCCGCACCGCTGCGCCCACCGCGGGCGCGGCGTCGCGTGGTTCGGCGTGATCGCCAACCCACGGTGCAGCCTCGGCAGCTCCTCCCCCTGCAGCGCCACCCCGCCCCCTGCCGGCTGCGGCACAGCCGCAGCAGCAGACACCGCTGCCGCCGCCTCCGCCTCCGCCGCCACAGCCCCGACACCCCCACGCGTCGCCGGGCGGCTGACAACCCCGATGGTGGGCAGGGCCAGCGCCGCTTGGCCGCCGCCGCCGCCCCCACCCCTCCCCTGCCTCCGCTTCACGCCGCGCGGGCCCCGCGCAGCACCCCCATCCTGCTGCTGCCCTGTGCCGGCAGGCGGGGTGGCTCCGCCACCACCACCACCCGCCTGGCTGCAGCCGAGTGAAAACTCGACCCCACAGGCGGGACGGACGGTCCGGCTGAGCGGGCGGAGCATCCGCGTGACCTGCTTGCAATGCGACCTCTGCCTCGGGGGCTCCGGGACGAAGAACCCCAGTGCAGCGGCTGTGGCGGCGGGGGGGTGCGCCCGGTGGGACAGGGTGGTGTGCCCCTCCACCTGCTGCCGGGACCCCGCAAGTGGAGAGCCGCAGGCGGTGCTGTATGCGGTGGAGACGAGGCCCACCATGCGCTGGAATGCGTGGCTCTGCTGGGGGCAGACGTTGTCGAGCTTGACCTTCGTTGCAGCGACTGCGATCCGCCAGAACTGGGTGTTGGGGCTTTTTGCGTCGACCTCCGTCGCGTTGATGCACCTCCAGGCAGAGCCAGCCGTCGCCTCCACCGCCCGGCTGATGGACAGCGTGATGGTTCGGCCCACAGGGGGCACGGCAGCGCCGTCCAGCCCCTCCTGCCTGAGGCAGGTCTGGAGGTGCCGCGTCGCATCCTCCAGCTGCCGCTGGAGGCTCCTCCGTTCCTCCGTGAGGTCTGCGCAGCGCTTTGCCGCGGCAGCCACCTCGTTGATCACCCTGTCGTCGAATGTGCTGAAGGCGGCTTGCACTACGCCGTGGATCTGCGCATCCGCCATGTCGCAGTCATCTGACAGGTTGCAGTGCTTCACAATGCCCACCTGCAGCGAACTCCACGCCATGCTGGGGCTCGGAGGTGCGGGGGGGGGTGGGGGGTGGGAGGAAGTGTCGAGAAGGAGAAGGGGTTAAAACCACCAGAACCACACACGCCGTTCCCCCCACCCCCCAACCCCCTCCGATTGTTGCTACGAACGCATCAACACGGGAGGGGGAGAGGGGGTGGTTAGGAGGGCCGGCGGCTGCCCCACCGAAGGGGGGGTGTGGGTTTCTTCTGGGAATAAGATATAATAAGATATGCACCCCTTGCCCCTTACCCTCCGGGAGCGAGGTGGGATGGCATGGGCGTGGGCGGTGCCGTCGTTTGGGCGGGGTGGGTACGACGGCGTGCGTTGGCTGTGTTGGAGGGGTGGTGTGTTTGACGGGGTGATGTGCGGTGTTGCATTTAGCTCTCAGAAAGGGCAGGAAAGGTGACGGGGGTGCTGCACGCCCTGAGCGATATCAGCGGCCCTGGCGGGAGCGCGTATCTCATATCCTGTTCACTTGAAAAACCATTTGAGAAGGTACTCCCAGCCAAGGACAGCAAGCACCCTGTCGCAGACATCGAGCTGCAACATCCGGCATGTATCGCAGAAGCTTGTGAGCATCAAGCGTAAGATGGACGGCATATGCTATCGTGTGGAACGAAGATGGCTGGAGCATGGCTCTGTCACTAGCCGCATCACCCTCGCGAGATGCAGCGTGCCTCTCGCGCAAAGCTGCTGACCAACACCGGGAGATTTGATGAAACGGCAGCCAGACACTGGCATGACGAGCGCTGCAATCGAGGGATCGACTCTGCGACAAGATTCAAACGTGGCTCAAACCACGCCTATGGCGGCTGGGACAGCCCCATAGTTTGCCTTTTCTCTTTGGAGGAGAGAGTGTTTCCACAGACGCTCATCATAACCGACAGCCGCACTGCCCTTCCAGCTCTCTGCTACGGCTGGCTGCGAAAGCCTCAAAATGGAAGGGTGGGTTTGATTGTCGATAGTGCAAAGCAAGTCTCCCAGCACCTAAATTGGAAGGGTGGGGGGCGGGGGGATGAGGGGGGGCGTGGAGGAGGGTGGTGGTGGATATGTAATTCACGTTTTTTTGTCTGCCATGTTCGCCCCCCCCCCCCCCCGTTTGTTTGCGTTAGCTGGTCTTCCTCCCTACCCATACCCACACCCCCCCCCTTTGAACAAAACAATGCGTGGTGAAAACAAAAGAAAAGGGGCGCAAATCGCCCCCCCCCCCCCCCAGTCATCCCAACGGGAGTAGGAGTAGCCGCAAGCAAAGGGCAAGCAGTGCTTCCACACATACACGCTATCCTCTGAGACACGCCTGGCCAGGCCCCCTCCCAAGCCGCCGATGTTTATCGGACGACATGCCACGCATTGAGGGGCATAAAAACCTTTGCTGCCGAGGTGTAGCCCCCTTCATCAAAAAGGCGGGTCTGGATACGGCTAAAAAATCGTTCCAAACACCACCACCACTCTATCCTCTCACGGTTCGTGACGTTTGCTGTGGCGTATCGTTGGGGAACGCCTGCTCGTTTTGTTTTGCCGTTGGGACGACGGCGCTGCGACGTTGTTTGGAAAATAATAAAATACACATAGCCATCGCCTCGGGGAGATGCCCTACGATACCCCCTCGGCCCCACCCCGCCCGTCCATCTGCCTCCAACCCGCCTATCACCCGGCCTTTTTGTTTTGCAAGAAATGCAGGGCCTTGCAAAGAAAATAGACGATGTGTCACCCCAGTGGTTTACTTGCCATCCAGCAACAGCAAACACCGCCCCCCAGAAGCATAGCAAAAAAAAAGGAATGACAAGACACTTAACGGGGCACACCAAAGGCATGGGTGTGTATAGGAGAGGGCGTTAGGTAAGTTCAAAGACAACAAATCCTGCTTGCCTATTTCTTGACACCACGCTCAAAAAAATCCCCCAGGAAGTGGTCGCGCGGAAGGAAAGGGGGGGGGGGGTCAGGGTGGGGCAAATGAGATTGCCCGGTGACCTGGCGACAGGACTCTCCGCTGCTGAGATGCGAGAAAAATGGTATTGTGGGTGGGATGGCGAGCGGGAGGGGGGAAGAGAGAGAGGGGGGGTAGGGGCGAGCGGGGTAAGGGGGTGGGGAGGAAGGAAGAAAAAGGGTTGATGTCACGCAACCAACAAAAAAAACCTTTCCAAGCTTTCCACACATGCAGGTGAGGCGAACCTTGTTTGGCGTGGTGATTTTGTTTTCTTTTTAGTTTGGCTTGCAGGCCCTCGCAACCTTGACCCTTTTGCGCGACATACCATACTGTGTACCCATCTGAGAGGTTAACGATGGGGGGAGGGGACAGGGATAGGGAGAGACCATCGGGGCATGCATCGGCACCACACAGCCAACCGTTTTTGTTTGCAACAAAACACAATTTGCGTTTTTTTTTGCAGCCTATTCAAAGGTTAGGGATAGTGGGAACAGCTTGCAGCGTGGCGGCTGCCGTGTGATGCCGATGATTTCTGCTGGGGGGGTGGGGGCGCGGGGGAACCCCCTCATCGAGTGGGAGAGTGGAGGAGTAGAAGGCGGAGGGGGGATGGGATGAGGTGGTGCGATCGCCACAGAACAACACATGCACACACAACGTAGGGATGGGCGGGGAGTGGGCACAGATCCGCGCAGGGTTACCCACTTGAAACCACTGTCACCCACACAACACCAGCTCCGCTTTTTTCGCAGAACACAGAACCAAAAAGGGTGGGGTGGGGAGGTGACGAGAATATCCGATATTTTTTTTCAACCCCCATCCCACTCCATCCCACGTCACCCCCACCCCCCACAGGTTTTGTTAATGCCAGACGTTGGATGTTTCAAGGCAACTCCAATCCCCCCCCCCCCCTACCCCTTCCGCAGCGAAAGGGGGGAGAAAAAAATGGCACAACGCCCAATAAAAACAACTTCAAAAATAACCACCCGGGGACCCCAGCGCAAAGGTTAGGGACAGGGGCGGGCGGAAGCAAGGGGGCGGGCGAATGGCGGCGGCGGGGGCGTGCACTGCATACTCACATCCCGCCGCCCACCTCTCTCCCCCCTGCTCTGCCCAGCCCCTGGTGTGCGGTGTCTTCCCGGGTCATCCCAGCACAGCAAGGATGTCAGGTGGGGGGGGGGGGGGGGGGGATGGTGGGGCAACCCACCTCCACGAGCTTCTCCGAGCTTCGGCGAGCCCATAACCTCGGGCTTAGGACGAGGTGGGTGGCTGCCCGGTCATCCCCTGCGCAGCGTTGAACAGGTTGATGGGCGAGGACCCGTCCGTCACCATGTAGCCCTGCAGGTTCAGGGCCTTGAGGAGCCTCACCTGGTTCTCGGGGCCCGCCTTTGCAATCGCCTCGATGGTCTCCTTGCCCATCGACTTGACGGAATTGGCAAACTTGCTCGACTCCACCTTCGCGAGATCGCGCGCCTTCTGCACCTCCAGCTCGTCAACGGTCTTCCTGTAGGTCACCGTCTCGGTGTTCTTCGCCTGCTCGATCTCGATCTCCGTGCGGACCTGGATCTTCTGCGCCTCAGCCCTCTTCTTCGCCAGGTCCACCATGCACTGCGCCTCCACAGCAGCAGCCTCCGCTGCAGCCTGTGCCTCGGCGCGCTGCGACCCAGTCGCCTCGATGCTCTGGCTCTCCGCACGCAGCTGCAGCAGCACCTTGCGCTCCTTCTCGCTCTCCGCCTTGTCGCGGATCAGCTGCGACTCCAGCTCGCCCTTCGCCTTCTGCTCCTCCTCCGTCGCGCGGTGCTTTGCCTGTGCCTCCTGCCCCTGCGTCGTGATGTGGATGGCGAGCTGCACGCTCTTCAGCAGGCTGTCCTTCGTCTTCTGGTCCACAGGCTCCACGCTCTGGATGTCGACGTTGCTGATGACCAGCCCGTTAGTCGGGAAGTGCAGCGCGCTGTTGGGCCACTTCCCGGAGACAGGGGCGTGCTCCTCCCCACCCAGCACCACCACAAACTGATCCGCTGAGGTGTAGGTCTTGCCCGCTGCGGTCTTCACAGATGCATCGGACTTGTCGGTCACAACCTCCGTCACAGCGGAGACGGTGCGGTCCGCCGTGTCCCGCACGCTGACACCTGCCTCCAGAGGCCTGCCCTGCACCAGGTAGGTCGCGTGCGACCCGAACACAGCATGCCTGATGATGGCAGAGCTGTTCTTGTGCAGGTTGTCGAAAGACTCCCCCGCACAGCAGCCGCGGATCCGCGAGGCGATTGCCTTGCAGCTGTCCCCCACGAAGTCATGCACGGTGAAGACGCGCTTGCTCTGCTCCTCGTTGGTGGGGTCAATGTCAAACCGCCAGTTGTAAGACAGCTGCAGCTCGAGCCGCGCGTGGTCCGCAGTCTCGACGCGGATGTTGTCCGTCATGAAGTCGGGTCCCATGAAGAGGGCGAGCGACTTGATGACGTTGGGGCGCTTGGGCCTGCCACCCGACAGGGTCACGGTGGTGAACTCCTCATCAGGCCCCAGCGACAGCATGTCAGGCCCGCAGACGCACCGCGTCGTCTTCTTCTTGTAGTCGAAGATCTGCGACACGCTGTTGTGCGGCACGCTGTAGAACACCACGCGGGTCTTGTCGCGCATGTCATCCCCGCCCGACCCCCCCGCAGCGCGCTGCGCAACACGCCCGCTCTTCCCTGCGAGCAGGCACTCCACGTCGGGCGACAGCTCCTTCTCCCACAGCTCCTCTGTGGGCTCCAGCATGTAGGACAGCGGGCCCATCTGCGCGCGCACCTCACCGCTCTTCAGGTCGCGGATGTACACCCCTTCGTACTCATGCATGGGGATGGAGCGACGCGTCTCGATCACCTCGACGGTGACGGGGGGGACGTAGTCGCAGGGGCCCTTGATCATCCACAGGTCGCCAGCCTCGCGGGTTTCGCCGCTGGCCTCCTCCTTGTGTGCCTCGAGGGCTTCCAGGAGCAGCGCCTCGTCTGCCATCAGCACGTAGACATCCTTGGCACACCCGTCGACGAGGCGCTCGTAGGGGTGCAGGAAGAAGCGGTCAGGGCCGCGGATCAGCTTCTTCACACCCAGCTGCACCTGCTTCTTGGCAGCGTCGTAGGGGTCCATCACAACGCAGTACTGCTTGTGGTTGAGAACCAGGAGCTGGGTCTCCGTGACCACCGTCTCGTTGGGCGTCGGGAGGTATGCCGCTGTGTCCTTCTGTGTGACGAGCCACTGGTCACCCGGCAGCCGCTCCTGCCCGAAGCAGTCCTTGAAGGGGTTGACGCACTTCACGTGGATGGCCTTCGTCTCCGTGAGGATCTTCGGCTGCACCACCTCCAGCACCTTCTCGTCGACGGAGGGCAGGAAGGCGCCTGTCTCGGTCCACAGCCACTGCGCACCCACCTTGCGCTCCACACCAGTGCGGTCGGTGAAGGTGTTGATCGCGGTCAGCTTCAGGGCTTCATTCACACCGACGAAGGTGGCCTTGACAGTCTGCACGATCTCCTGGCAGATGTGGGGGTAGTAGGTGCAGGGGCCCGGGATCAGCCACTCGTCACCGGCAACGCGGGGCACCTTCGATGCGTCCTCAAAGTCACGGAGGGCACGGATGCGGAGCGCCGTCACCTGGTCCAGCACCTGCAGCTGCTGCGGCTTCTGCGTCTTCGCGTTCAGCTGCTCACCAGGGTAGAGCGGGAACGGCGGGCAGTCGAGCCGCACCTCCTGGTCCCCGAGGCGGACGATTGCCTGCCTGTGTGTGTGGGTGGAGGGTGGGAGGGTGGGGGAGAGGCAGTGGGCTGCACAGCAGCTGTACAAACAGGTCGTGTCATACCCATCGGTGTCCAGGACCGGCTTGCCAGAGGCATCGCGGTCGATAGGGTTGTCGATGATGCAGTAGTGGCGCTTGGGCACCACGACGTAAGGCGACGGCTGGCAGACGATCTGCATGTGTGCGGAGGGGTTGAGGGGTGTGGGGTGGGGTGGGTGGTGTTCTCGCACTTTCATCGAGCAACCCGATGCACAGCGGCGCAATAGCAGTCCGCTGAAGAGCACATGCGATGTCTACATACCTGCTGGTGCTCCTGCTTGGTGAAAGTCGCCGGGCCGACGAGGAGCGTCGTCGCTGTCGTGTTCACATTCTGTGGGTGTATATGTAATGGTGTCAACGGGGGGTCGGGGGCCAAGGCCACATTCCAACATTGCAACATCTACCCTACCACACACCACCCCACCCCCCCACCCCATGCCAGGCGTTGGACCATACCAGGATGTGTGCATAGTAGTTCGGCTTCAGATGGACCACGTCAATCTTCGACATTGTTAGAGTCGTGCGCGGCTGAACCCTGAGGTTGTGTCTGCCACGTGTGTAAAGGAATCGCCCCTGAAGATGTCGGAAGGATGTGTGGCAGGCTGGGGTCATCAGACCCTGCTCGGTGCGACCCTCACTGAGCAAAAGGGTTGCCATGTGTACGTGAGGAGCGGGTGTGGAGGGGGGGCGTCTGGCGATGCTTGTCACATCACACTTTGACCTGCGAGCAGACAGCCATGCAGTCGCCGCAACAAGTGAGAAGACAGTGCCGAGGACAGAGCAGATATTGTGGCATGAATCAGTGGCCGGATTTGCAACAGAACGCCACAGAATATGCCAGGCCCGGTGGAACCGCACGCCGACACTGCTGCCCTGTTTGGGTCAGGAACCAGATGTGTCGGCACACTCCATCTTTTCCCAAAGTGCGCGTCGTGAGATGCGCATTCCAAAGCTGGAGCTGTGAGCTTGTGCCAGAATGAGGAGAGGGCGATGGGTGGGGTGTTAGATAAGATGGCCTGTCTGGTCAGGCAATGGGAGGGGGTGGGGAGAGGGGCAATAACCCACACCCACAGGCAGCGAGGAGTACCGCGTTGCAAGAGAGTTTTTGCGAGGCTGCAGTGCTGGATGATCTGCATGACGGCTGCCAGCAGCGCGCAGCCCGATGACAACGCCCAGTTGTTTCGATTATTGACGACGTGTTGCAATCATGATTGTGGCTAGCAGGGAACACCACTTGAATGGGGTAGGGGGGGGGGTAGTGAAATCGAAATTGAAGGGAGCACAAGAATGATCACCCTTCACTCGTGGGGGAGGGAGAGGGGGAGGGGGGATTTTCTTCCATTTTCCCCTTTTCAAGAGATATGCACAATGAAAGAAGCTGCGGAAAAAGGGCTCGTTCCCCGCCCAGGCCTGCCCTCCACCCCTCCCCCCCTACAGCTGAACACACGCATGCACACACGGAGTGATGGGCACAGAGACTGAGGAAACAAGGGCGTGTCTGACGCCGCGGGGGGTTCCTGCGAAAGAAACGGGGGTTATGGTATCACGCAGAAGAATAAGGAAAGCCAGAGATGGCCCCCTTCACTCGATATGCAGGGAGGGGGGGGGGGTTTGGCAACCTCCCTAAGATCCAGACCTGCAGATATCAGACACAGTCCGAAGAAGGATGGCAATCGCACATAAAAGACAGGGCGCTGTTTGTGCGGCAATTTAGGACGGCGACAAACCCTGGGGAACTGTCTGTGCCCCCGCTGGATTCGTAAAGCGGCAGCAAAACGAGACAACAGACCAATAACTGCTGCAAGTTGTTTTTTTGCTGGAACGCAGACCCACCCTTTGTATGGACCACACCCCAGGTCGAAAGATCCAGCTCAAGGCACGTATAGTTTCTCCGGTTGGATACGCCGAACGAAGGGAAAAAACAGATAATGCAGCGCGAATCTCAAGATAGAAGGAGATCAAGCAGCAGCCGGCGGCGTTCCTCGAATGCAATGTAACGCGTCACACCATCTCTGCGACTCTTCCTCTAGTAATGGATTTCGTTTGATGCGTTGACACTTCCCAACGTTCTTCTGATGAAGGGGTGACATGTGCAGAACATGGCTGGCTGAGCTGAATGACACATTCCACGCGAAAGCCGTGTGCGTAAAAGAAACGCCGTAAATACATTATATAAACCATGGATCGCATCCTGGATCCCTGCATCCTGAGATTAACGGATCAGGAATGCCGATCCCTGATTGGGAATATCTCGAAGTCGAAAGGGGCAATCAGGAATCCCCGGAAATCAATCCCTTGACATGATGCATGGCCCACGCGAAAGAAATGCGTCTGCGCTCAATACCCAATCGAGCACAGGGTGCGGTGATATCAAATAAGGCACAGAGAGGCGACCACCTTGCCTCAAAACACAGGTAGTGTGCCGAGGGGTGCGGCATGGGAGGTTAGGCTGAAGCGAAGCTAGGTTTGGCAGAAAAATACAACAGAGTGCGTTTCGTGCAGGATGTGAGTCGTGCATGGGGCAGCGCGGGACACACACAGAAGGGCTAGGGGAAGACTGCTTCCTGACAACACGAGCCTGCATGCCACTCAACAACATCTCTGCGCAGCATCGGGAAGGCAAGGGGCAGCAGCCACGGGGATGGTGCTTCTGGTCGCGTGCATTTGCTCTTCAACACCCCGATATGTGGTTCGGCTGCAGGCTGCAGGTGCCTTCCTCAGAGTCAGATGACAACCACACGAAGGCAGGCATGATTGCTGTCCTGGCAATTTGCTGATAGGAGGGGAATCACCAACGCGTTGGAACGATGACGGCTGGCTGTCCTGCCCGACGGCTCGTGGCATCCCCAGCACTGGTCGACAGTCCAGGGACTCGCCAGCAGACGTCGACAGCACCGTCAGTGGGACGAGGCTGCTAGGGGGTTCCACTAGAGGTCGCATCCACATGCCTGCAGGGCATGACACAGCGGTGCTGGAAGCACAGCGCGCGCCCTTTGCAAGCAGGGCAAAGGCGATTGTTCCAGGAAGGCAGAGTTGACATGGCGCCGTGCACCAGGGCCCAGTGCTCGAGAGGGTGGAATGGCTGCAAGCGTGTCATGCTGGGCGGGGGGCGGCCCCGTGTACCGGTGTGTTTGTGAAGGACCCGCCATCCCACGACAAGGGTGAGCTGAGCGACCCATTAGACCTCTGACCCCTCGCCCAACACTCTTCCAGATTCTTCACAGCACACTGGTTGTTCGGATCCAGCGCGATGGCACGCTCGAAGACATCCTGCTTCGACAGGACGGTGCCGTCCTCCAATGTGGTGAGCCGCCCGAACCGCATGCACGTCCCGAGGTTGTTGTATGCGTTGGAGAAGCCCGGATCCAGCGCAATGGCACGTTTGTAGAGCTCCTCTTGGGAGGGTGTCCTAAATTTAGGAAATTTTTGAAAAATTTGGAAATTTTTGGGGGATTTTTTGAAAAAATGGCAAAAAAAAGGGTGTGGGGAGTTGGGTCCAGTTTAGCAAAGTCCGTGTATTTGGACGCGGCCCCTCAGATAAGGAAGCCGCGTCTCAGGTGCAGGATGTGCGGTGTTGTCGATTTTTCAGGGTTCGACATTCTCGGGCTGGACGGAGAGAAACGGTGGGTGCAACTCTGATCAGAAAAAACTTCAACCGAAAAAACGGGGTGTAGCTCCCTGACTGACGAGCAGCGGGAGGTGGCGAAGAGAAGCTCCTCATGCGTGGCGGCCTCCCTCGTTCGCGGCGGGTGAGGCATGCGGGGGTACGAGAGCGGCACCCGCCTGAGTTCTTTATGGAACCCACAAACCTGGGTGGCCTCACGGATGTGAGGTTGGAAATGCTCCGGGAGACAGCCGATGGCGCCTCAACGCAACAGGCTATCGTTGCCGGCTTGGTGCCCATATGGTGCAAGATGAGCGGCGGAATCCGCGAACTTCGGGAACTATCAGGTAGTTTGAACGCTGAAGACTGCCCCGCCAGGCTGAATGGGAGTCACAACGCGATGAGGAACAAGGATCAGCAGCGCCCTTTGCGGCAAACACAGGGCAGCTCTCCCTGAGCAGCTGGGAATGAAACGGGACGGAACTAACGAGCAGCAGCGAAAATGTTGCAGAGCACCAGTAACCACAACGAGTCCATGACACAAGTGGAACTGCAGACACGGGGCAGCCAAGAAACCGACGCAGTCGCAGGAGACCACCTCCACGGTCAGAACGAGCAGAACTGAGAGACACTCAATGGGATGGAGCGGAATCACTGTAACGGGGACACACTGATGGCACACAGGACAGACAGACAGAAGTCAGAGTGAAACGGTTGTACAAAGGGCTCGGCTTTACCGACGTCCTTAGTACAGAGTGAAACGACGACGCCGCCGAAGGCGGCCAATCCGCCGCCCGAAGGGCGGTGGAAAAATTTTTGGGGTGTTTTTGGGAGAAAAACCGGGCAACCTGGGCCCTTTGGGACCACACAGGCCAGGAAAGGCCAAAATTTTCGATTTTTTTCGGAAATTTTTCGGTTTTTCAGAGTGTGGCAGTCCGCAGATACAGATTTTCGGGTCGGAAATTTTTTTTTTCGACCCAAAAAAATCGGATTTTTTCGGGGAGGGTCTCCGGTGGCCCCCCCTGGATTTCCTGTTTTTTCCCGATTTTTCCTGATTTTCGGATTTTGCTCGAAATTTGCCCTTGTGTCAACCAGTGGCAAAACTTTCGGAAAATCGGGAAAAATCAGGAAAATCCGGAGTACCGGACACCCTCCTTGCGTCATCACAATCCCATCCTCCAGCTCGGTGGTCCCCCCATCCGGGAGGCAGTTCGCAAGGTTGTTGTACGACCGCGCCACACCCTCCTCGATGATGTCGAGTGGCAACAGGCTCTTCCGTCCGCTGCCGGCAAGCAGGATCGAGCGTTTGTACAGCTGCACCTTGTCCATCACCGACCCGTCCTCCAGAGTGGTTGTCGCGTTGCCATGCAGGGTCGCACCAAGGTCGGTGTAGGCCTGTGGAACCTCCGGACGTAGCACTATGGCACGCTTCATCACCTGTTGTTGGGTCAGCTTCTCGCCGTGCAGTTCGACGACATCACCCTGACACAGTGCCTTTCCCAGCTTCTGGTACAGGAAGTGGATACCAGGGAATCTGTTGGTTGCCTCGATGAACAGCAACACCTTGGTAATGACCTCCCCGCTGGGGAGAGTCACCTCTTCATCGTCGTCCAGCGCATAGCCGTAGAGAGCAAGCGTCTTCCAGTGTGTGCGGTCCAACACCAGTGCCTGCTTGAACACGTCTGATCTCGCCATGACAGAACCATCAGGCATCTTCACAGAAGAACCAATCGGCATGTAATCAGCAAGATTGCAGAAGGTGCATGCTGATGGGTTCATTGCTGTGGCACGTGCAAGTGCCTGCACAGGAGTCACGCGCGTGTCGTCTCCTTCGATCGGGTGCAGACTGCCCAACAGGATGTCGCGTATATGCTGCGCCATGGGGTCGACAATCGGTTCCGCATATCGCATGCTGTGGATCAGGTCGCGCATCGCCGAGATGCCTGCAGCAGACTCGTCAGTGATGCATGCGGACAGCTCCTCGGCACGACGCAACAGGGCCCTGCACTTCTCGCCACCACGCTCGAGTCGCCACGTATGCTGGAAGGCTGTGAATGCAGAAAAATATCCGGCTCGCTCGAGGCCTTCCAACAGAGACAGCTCCTTGCGTGACACAGCCTCGTGTGCCTCGTGTGCCTCCAACTTCACCTCCACTATCGCCCCAAGTGTGGACACATGCAGGCCGTCGACCAGGTAAGGCATGTTGACGACCTCGGCTTGAACCGCAGTGGCACGCATCGAGAAGGAGTGTAACGCGGACGCCAGGTCCGCCTTGATAGGTCGGTCCATCTTGCCGAATTCAGACTCGATCTCGCTTGAGCGCACTTCATCGCTGGCCACACCCATGTGAGCAAGCGACTGTGCCTGAGGGTGGTCGGGCGGGGTGTTGCACAGCAATCAAAGCATGCGGGAGTGCCATATTCACCGGATGCACACACCATGACTGGCTGTCCTAACGGAGGTTGGCAACACCTTCTGGCGACACCCCTCACCAGCCTGGAGCCGGAGTCGGCGACACGACAGCAGACCCCAACACCCAGTGGCATTCGTGAGCAACGAACACATAAAACACACTCGCGAGGTGGGCAATGGGTCGGGGTGTTGGTCGCAATCGTATCAGGTGGGGTGGGTGGGTGGGTGGGGCAACAAGAAGGCTGCATGTGGCTGTTCTCAACCCGACAAATACTTTCACAGAGTCAACTCCACGTGCCCTGACAGATGGCAAGGCGGCGGAGGGGGGGTCGGGGGGGCAAGCACGACGCGCCAGTCGGGAGGCCCGACTTGTCGAAACCCGACTACTCGGAATGCAGTGCCTCACACCTCACGGAGATCATCGGTGTATCGGCTGCTTCTGCGCAAAGCAATGTGAAACAATCGGCAATCACAGCAGGGCAAAGAGGCTGCTGCACATGATGCTCGAGCGTGAGGAAGGCACACCACAGGGCGCCAAGGGGCCATGCCGCTGTGATTTGAGAAACAGATGCCAGACTGACACGGACGGCCTGCTGACTGGTCTCTAGAAGTGGTCGAGAATCCGTGGGCAAGCAATCATCCTGGGCAGACAGCGGCCCCGTGTACCGGTGTGCTTGTGAAGGACCCACTCTCGTGCGACCGCCGAAAGACGACAGGACCGCTAGACTTCTGACCCCTCGCCCAACACTCTTCCAGGTTCTCCACAGCACACTGGTTGTTCGGATCCAGCGCGATGGCACGCTCGAAGACATCCTGCTTCGACAGGACGGTGCCGTCCTCCAATGTGGTGAGCCGCCCGAACCGCATGCACGTCCCGAGGTTGTTGTATGCGTTGGAGAAGCCCGGATCCAGCGCGATGGCACGTTTGTAGAGCTCCTCTTGCGTCATCACAATCCCATCCTCCAGCTCGGTGGTCCCCCCATCCGGGAGGCAGTTCGCAAGGTTGTTGTACGACCGCGCCACACCCTCCTCGATGATGTCGAGTGGCAACAGGCTCTTCCGTCCGCTGCAAGCAAGCAGGATCGAGCGTTTGTACAGCTGCACCTTGTCCATCACCGACCCGTCCTCCAGAGTGGTTGTCGCGTTGCCATGCAGGGTCGCACCAAGGTCGGTGTAGGCCTGTGGAATCTCTGGACGTAGGGCGATGGCACGCTTCATCACCTGTTGTTGGGTCAGCTTCTCGCCGTGCAGTTCGACGACATCACCCTGACACAGTGCTTTTCCCAGCTTCTGGTACAGGAAGTGGATACCAGGGTGTCTGTTGACTGCCTCGAGGAACAGCAACGCCTTGGTGACGACCTCCCCGCTGGGGAGAGTCACCTCTTCATCGTTATCCAGCGCGTCGCCATAGAGGGCAAGCGACTTCCAGTGTGTGCGGTCCAACACCAGTGCCTGCTTGAACACGTCTGATCTCGCCATGACAGAACCATCAGGCATCTTCACAGAAGAACCAATCGGCATGTAATCAGCAAGATTGCAGAAGGTGCATGCTGATGGGTTCATTGCTGTGGCACGTGCAAGTGCCTGCACAGGAGTCACGCGCGTGTCGTCTCCTTCGATCGGGTGCAGACTGCCCAACAGGATATCGCGTATATGCCGCGACATGGGGTCGTCAAGCAATTCCGCATATCGCATGCTGTGGATCAGGTCGCGCATCGCCGAGATGCCTGCAGCAGACTCGTCGGCAGGGTGTGCGGACAGCTCCTCCGCGCGACGCAGCAGGGCCCTGCACTTCTCGCCACCACGCTCGAGTCGCCACGTATGCTGGAAGGCTGTGAATGCAGAAAAATATCCGGCTCGCTCGAGGCCTTCCAACAGAGACAGCTCCTTGCGTGACACAGCCTCGTGTGCCTCGTGTGCCTCCAACTTCACCTCCACTATCGCCCCAAGTGTGGACACATGCAGGCCGTCGACCACAAAAGGCATGTTCGAGCCCTCAGCCCGCAGAGCAGTGAGACGCCTCGAGAAGGAGTGCAATGCGTACGCCAGGTCCGCCTTGATAGGTTGGTCCATCTTGCCGAGTTCAGACTCGATCTCGCTTGAGCGCACTTCATCGCTGGCCACACCCATGTGAGCAAGCGACTGTGCCTGAGGGTGGTCGGGCGGGGTGTTGCACAATCAAAGCATGCGGGAGCCATATTCACCCGACCTAAAACAAGCCGTCTCTGGGAGCGGCGGACGAAGGCGGCGGGTGGTGAGCCTGGGTTGCAGTGGTAGCACCACACTTGCTCTCGGTGACAAAAAATCAGTCCAAAACAGGCTGTCGTTGATGATTGAAGAGCTTGAAAATCCCGCCAGCAATGCCAGGCCAGAAACAGTCGCATGGTTATTCACAATACCATTGCTGTGTACAGTGTTCGTCACCACCTGTTTGCCATTTGCATCCTCGAGCATCTCCTCCCCAAGCCGCACTGATCTTCCGGTGATTTCCCACACCGCCTCCCTGCTGAGCCTGGACAAGACTCCAAAGCATTGGCAGTGTCAAGCCTACAAGAACACACACGGTAGACAGGTTACTGTGGGAGAACTTCCGCGAGATGTGTTGCCTATCCGTTCGGGGAAATGCCAGGCTATCCCGCTATACGATTTCTGCAGGGATTTCACGCGGGATAACCTAGCATGTCCCCGCAGGGTAAACAACAGATCTCGAGGTGGTTCGGTCATCCGGCTGAGGCTATCCACCACTGGCCACCGTGTATGATTGACGACAAACGCCTACTCATCCCAGACGCAAACCCCGTCGTTCTTCACTGGCACTTCTCGTTCAGGCAGCCGACAGCCACAGGCCGAAGCTCTGCAGCTTCGGACTTGCTGGCATTTGCCCTTGGTCAACACCCCCCCGCCACTCCTTCACCTTGTGCGCAACCCTCCTTCTTTATCGGCATGGCGACACGACAGCAGACCCCAGCAAGACCCAGTGGCAATCGTGAGCAACGAACACATAAAACACACTCGCGAGGTGGGCAATGGGCGACGTGTTGGTCGCAATCGTATCAGGTGGGGTGGGTGGGTGGGTGGGGCAACAAGAAGGCTGCATGCATGTGGCTGTTCTCAGCCCGACAAATACTTTCGCAGAGTCAACTCCACGTGCCCGCTCCGGAGCGCTTTGCTTGGCCGGCAAGGCGACGCAGAGGGCAAGCACGACGCGCTAGTCGAGAGGCCAGACTTGTCGAAACCTGACCACTCGGAATGCAGTCCGAGACCCGACAACCGCGCTGCGAGCGTCACACCTCTAACGGAGATAAGCGGCGGCCAGTTCTGCGCAAAACCATAAGGTAAGCAGAGCAAAGAGGCTGAGGCGCAGATGCTTGACGAGGGGAAGCAGAATATGGGCGGGGGGGGTGCAGAACCGAAAGAGGAAAGATGACAAACACATAGCGGCTCCAAGCGCAGCACGCCATGATAGCTGGTCGGTGTGGCATCAGATATATTTTCGTTATTTCCTACTCCGACCAACGAGTCTGACGTGCACGGCCGCCAGACAATGACACACGAATTCTAAACAGAGCACCGAGAGGAAGGCACACCACAGGGCGCCAATGGGCCATGCCGCTGTGAGTTAAGAAACAGATGCCAGACTGATACGGACGGTCTGTCGACTGGTCTCTAGAAGTGGTCGAGAATCCGTGGGCAAGCAATCATCCTGGGCAGACAGCGGCCCCGTGTACCGGTGTGCTTGTGAAGGACCCACTCTCGTGCGACCGCCGAAAGACGACAGGACCGCTAGACTTCTGACCCCTCGCCCAACACTCTTCCAGATTCTCCACAGCACACTGGTTGTTGGGGTCCAGCGCGATGGCACGCTCGAAGACATCCTGCTTCGACAGGACGGTGCCGTCCTCCAATGTGGTGAGCCGCCCGAACCGCATGCACGTCCCGAGGTTGTTGTATGCGTTGGAGAAGCCCGGATCCAGCGCGATGGCACGTTTGTAGAGCTCCTCTTGCGTCATCACAATCCCATCCTCCAGCTCGGTGGTCCCCCCATCCGGGAGGCAGTTCGCAAGGTTGTTGTACGACCGCGCCACACCCTCCTCGATGATGTCGAGTGGCAACAGGCTCTTCCGTCCGCTGCAAGCAAGCAGGATCGAGCGTTTGTACAGCTGCACCTTGTCCATCACCGACCCGTCCTCCAGAGTGGTTGTCGCGTTGCCATGCAGGGTCGCACCAAGGTCGGTGTAGGTCTGTGGAACTTCCGGACGTAGGGCGATGGCACGCTTCATCACCTGTTGTTGGGTCAGCTTCTCGCCGTGCAGTTCGACGACATCGCCCTCCCGCATCACCTTTCCCAGCTTCTGGTACAGGAAGTGGATACCAGGGAATCTACCGATGGCATTCATGAACAGCGCTGCCTTGCTGATGACCACGCCATCTGGGAAGGCAACTTGTGGGGTGTCAAGCGCGTGCCCATAGAGGGCAAGCGTCTTCCAGTGTGTGCGGTCCAATATCAGACCTCGCTTGAACACGTCTGATCTCGCCATGACAGAACCATCAGGTAGTTTGATAGAAGAACCGGCCGGCATGTGATCAGCAAGATTGCAGAAGGTGCATGCTGATGGGTCAATCGCTGTGGCACGTGCAAGTGCCTGCACAGGAGTCACGCGCGTGTCGTCTCCTTCGATCGGGTGCAGACTGCCCAACAGGATGTCGCGTATATGTCGCGCCATGGGGTCGTCAATCGGTTCCGCATATCGCATGCTGTGGATCAGGTCGCGCATCGCCGAGATGCCTGCAGCAGACTCGTCAGCAGGGTGTGTGGACAGCTCCTCGGCACGACGCAGCAGGGCCCTACACCTCTCGACGCTGTGCTGCATCCGCACATTGTACTTGAAAGCCATGTATGCAGAATAGTAACTGGCTCGCTCGAGGCCTTCCAACAGAGACAGCTCCTTGCGTGACACAGCCTCGTGTGCCTCCAGTGCCTCCAACTTCACCTCCACTACCGCCCCGAGTGTGCACACATGCAGATCTTTGGCCATTTGTGGCAAGATCCTCATCTCAGCTTCAACAGCAGATACCCGCGTCGAGAATGAGCGTGACGCACACACCAGGTCTGCCTGGCTGGCTTGGTGCGCTTTGTGGAGGGCAGACTCGAGCCCACTCGGGAGCACTTTCTCGCTAGTGACACCCATGCGAGCAAGCACAATGAGAGCTGCTGGTCGACCGTGCTGAGTTGGTGCAGGAAGAAGGCGCGTCCTTTACACTTCCTGAAGACCACCCTGCCTTCTTCTTCCCCATTCCCTCCACGGGCCGGGACGATCGCAAACGCAAATGTGTACAGGCACAGCGTGCAGCTGCAGCAGCTGCAGGGGGTGAGGCAGCAGTGTCTGGGTGTCGGAAACTTCGCCCAACCCCTGCAAGTGTGCCGTGGGATGGTTGGTCCAGTGTGTGGCTGCACAAGGCAATGCATGCAGCCAAAGGCGAGGGCGGGCCAGGGGGGGCTAGGGGGGGGTGTTGGTGAGGTGGGGTGGGTGTCCTGCTGGCGTCGAGCTTGAGATGCCTTCTGCTTCGTTCGTCGGTTCTTTCTGGCGCTGTTCAACACCACCGACAGCGGGAAGGCAGCGGCACAGGAAAGACACATGCCAGGTCAAGGCGCCGCCACGCTTCAACAACGCTTTTCCAACATCCACCCATTGCGCCAGTAAC
The DNA here is from genome assembly GCA_963210315.1 of Rhynchopus euleeides. Classification (NCBI taxonomy): domain Eukaryota; phylum Euglenozoa; class Diplonemea; order Diplonemida; family Diplonemidae; genus Rhynchopus; species Rhynchopus euleeides. Next base: position 622,063 of record OY723303.1, read on the forward strand.
TCACAAACGACAACACCTCCGGGGGAGGAGGGTCAAGATAAAAAAAGACCGAGGCGTGTCATGTATACGAAGGGTCACACCCTGCACCCTCGCACTTCAAGACAGTGCGGTCTTCTTTGCGCGCAGATTCGGTTGTCCAACAAGCGCACGGCTTGCGCCGCGCGCTGAAGGGTGACTCCCCCCCCCCCCCCACCCCATTACCCAACTCAACAGGGCAAGGATTGGTGCTATGAATACAGACTGTCACACCCAAACAGACCCCTTTGTTGCCGCTGGTGCCTCGGTTCCCACTCGCAGGGCAAGTCCATCATCAGGGCAGTGGCGCTTCCCCATGTCGCCAGTAAAGTGTTCGGCCTGCATTATTTTGAAAACCCTGACGCTTCCACGCGAATGCTTTTTGGAAAACAAAATCGATATTGAGACTCCGGCACCTTGCCGGAACCGGCATGTTGACCCCAAAAGAAAACGGGCGGGGGACCGGCGAATCTCAAGAGAAGGAAAGCAATGCAACGAAAGGCCTCACAGCCTCTCAGGCGTGCGAGGCATATTTCTGCTAAGGATCCACACGACACACCTGCCCACGTGAATAGCTTGATACATTGGGCTATATTGATTTCAAACTTCTTCTTTCACGGGGGGTACATATGCGTATTATGAGAAATCTCATTTGTCGTATCTGGACGCCAAAAACCTGGGGGCGGGGGGGGGGGGGGGGGCAAAAAAATCGGGGCTCACCACCCACACCACCGACCCCTCCGGAAAACCAAATTCAGTTTTGTTAGCTGCTCTGCTGCCGCCAGGCCTGACGTGCAATGTGACCGCACAGTGGCGGGCACGTTGACTGCCACAACTGCGCGCTGCATAATTCTTTCATGGAGGGGAGGGGAACGGTGAGTGGACTTTTGGGATTATTGATGCCAAGAGAATGTGGAGGAGAGGAGCCTTCGCTGCATATCTCGGCAAGGGTGTTGTTCGGCATAATACTCTCTCTCTCTCTCTCTGTCTGCGCCTTTCCCCCTTGAAAAATAGGGGGGAAAGGCGCTCGCCGATCGCGAGAACACCCCACACGCCTGCTGCGGGTGTGGTGTGTCCTGCATGATCTGCATAGCAACGTTTCCTGCGTTGTTGGCACAACTCCAAAAAAAAACAAATCATGCCAAAAGAAAAAAATGCCCACCAGTCTTGGCAGCTCTGCTCTGACCCCACATCACCCCTTAGAACCAAGCTCAACTCCCCCTTCACTCGCAGTTGTTCCCTTCACTCAAATCGCAGTTGGCGTCCGAGACAGGGACAGGGGCCTGGGGTAGGGCGGGGGAGTGGCCATAGCGTGTGGTGGTCGAGGGAGAGAGAAAGTGTGTATATCAACCAAAATCTGAAAACCCGTGTACTTTTTCAAAATTTTGAGTAAATGGCACCCCGCTACACCTTTTTCAACATTTTTTTTATCGTGTAACGTACGGAATTGGCGCTTTTCAGGACAATAATTTTTCCAAAAAAATATTTTTTTTTTGGTGGTGAAATTCGGAAAAACTGTTTTTGCCGATATTTTCTTCGGAATTTCACCCCCGCGGATCGCCACAAAAAGACCCGGTTTTTGACGGAATTTGAGAGTTGAGCTCCGTAGATTACACCATAAAAAAAATCGGTGAATTTAGTGGAGTAGAGTCCAATTTACTGCTGCCCAACCACTATTACCAACTTTCCTAAGGAAAATCCCCCCAAAAATCGACCCAAAAATGGGTCCGTCTCAGGGAGGCGTCCGGGCCGGAAACAAAAATTTTCCGGCCCAAAAATGTGATTCCTGTGTAGTTTTTTAGTGAGAACCTTCCCAGGAAAAAAAAATCGGTGACTTTTGCGGTGTATAAGGCCTCCTACACGGGGTCCCAAAGTACACAAAAATAGCCGAAAATAGCCGAAATCCTGGAGCAATTGAGAAAGTCAGGGGAGAGGTGGGGGCAGTGATCTCGTGCCAGGGCTGGCAGGGGGGGCCGCGGCCCCACCTCCCTTTTTCTGTAATTTTTGGGGAGGGTGGGCCGCCAGGGGTGGCATGGCCCTACCTCGGCCCTACCTTGGCCCTACCTCAATATTTTCCCCGTCGAATTTTGCGGATGGGTCAGATTTTGGGGCTTTTGGGTTCGGCCTTGTAGCCGAGTTTTCACGCGCAGCGTATGAAAACCCAACGCCATCATGAGCAGGTGTACCAGGTGCTGGGGGCTTGGTGGTGCTCATCGAAGCGCACCGTCAGGCACTCATCAGGTCAAGCGAAGGATCATCCCCGCCTGGAATGTGCAACAGCACCAACCGGTGTGGGGATTAGCCTTCGAGGGATTTTAGGATGTTCACTACCGTGGCCTCCGGCGGCTGGGGGGCTCCGCCCCCCAGACCCCCCATGTAGCCTGTTAGCTTTGCTGCCGTTCCTGAACACGGCGCGCTGGCAAAGTTACTCGGGATTGCAGTTTTGCAAGTGCTCAATGGCAACCCAAGACCCCCTGACTACTGATTTTTGGTCCAGCAGGACGATCTAAGGCGGCAGCATCCGATGCCTTTCGAATTGGGGGGAAAACGTTCTGTGGCCCTGTTTGCATCATACTGCGGGAAATCGGAGTGGGGTTGGGCTGCACTTTTTCCCCTGCGGAGCGAGCTCGGCCCACCCTGTGCCCTACCTCTTTTTTGGTTTGCCCGACCCCCAGCGAGACCACTGGGTGGGGGGCCTTCAGGCCATTCTGCACTGCCCGGGGAAGCAGGGTGATGTTGGTGACATTCCATGAACTCTTGCATTTGAAGCAGGCCATGTTTGTGTTTCACATGATTCAGATGAGTTTTCCTGTGCATGGAAGGTGGTGGATTCGCAGGCAATAAGAAGCAAAAAAATCACTGTACAAAAGCCTACCAAGGGGGGTGAGAACTGCATCTGGGAGTAAATTGTCTTCCACGGAGGGTGTATGATTTTCCGGATTTTCCTGTTTTTTCCCGATTTTCCGAAAAATTTGCCACTGGTTGACACAAGGGCGAATTTCGAGAAAAATCCGAAAATCAGGAAAAATCAGGTTTTTTTCGGATTTCCGGGATGGTCACCATACACCCTCCGGAAAAAAATCCGAAATTTTTGGGTCGAAAAAAAAATTTTTTTTCTGACCCGAAAATCTGTGTCTGCGGACTGCCACACTGTGAAAAATCGGAAAATTTCCGAAAAAAGTCGAAAATTTTGGCCTTTCCTGGCCTATGTGGTCCCAAAGGGCCCGGGTTGCCCGGATTTTCACCCAAAAACACCCCAAAATTTTTTCCGCCGCCCTTCGGGCGGCGGATTGGCCGCCTTCGGCGGCGTCGTCGTTTCACTCTGTACGAAGGACGTCGGTAAAGCCGAGCCCTTTGTACAACCGTTTCACTTCGACTTCTTTTCGGCTGTCTGTTTGTTTGCGTTTCCAGTCCCGTGCCTGTCTGTCGTCCGGACGCCCTGTTTTTATGGTTTTCTCCTGTTGCTCCGTCACGGCGCCTCATGTTCTGGGGTTGCACGTGTTCTTCTCGCTGTTGCGGCGCTGCCTGAAAGAACCCCCGTCCGCCCCTCTCGGCTCCATCTCCGAGTGCCTACCTCGTTCTGTCCGCTTTCCCTAGGAGGTACAGAGAGACCCCCTCTCCCCGCCGAGCATCTCAGAAGATGCCGTGTCCCGCATCCAAATGTAGTTGCAGGTGCCCTCGGTTGCGGTGTTGTAGCGCAGTCCGCGCCGGTCGGAGGCCACACGCCACTCTGGAGTGCCTCCCACCGTCTGAGACCCCGGGCCCCCCATGGGCTGGGGGGGCCTTCCATCGGCATGGCAATGCCTACCAGGTGTCGGACGCGATTCCGACTGTAAAGTGTCACAGTCTGTGGCTCGTCGATGCCAAGATCCTCGTTACGGTCCGATGAAACTGGGTGTTATTCGGAGCCCTACAACTGCAACACGGGAGGCTTGACAACCGGCTCCTGATGCAGGGAACGTATCCTGCAATTTTATCTGCGTTCATGCAGGCGTTGCCCCGCCTGCAAGGTGACCGTCTTTTGCTGTCCTCAGGTGTACCGTACCCTGAATGGGAACGGGAAGAACGTTCCTCTCGGGCATGCTACGTTGTCGAAAACTTTGCGATACACGGCCAGCTTCCTCGTGGCCTCATGTTCTTCTGTCCCTTCTGTTGTGATGCGTCTCATGGATGTGCCCTGCAGGGCTTCCACACAGTGTCGAGGAGTGATCCTCGCACGGAAAAACAATTGGCTTGGTCTTCCCGCTTTCGGGCTCCCGTCTCCGAGAGCCCAGCACAGTTTTGAGTCGGACCTGGGATAGCGGTTCAAACGGGAATTTCGGGCCGAACCCTGAAATTCTCCAACACCCCATATCGCACCTGAGACGCGGCTTCCTTATCTGAGGGGCCGCGTCCAAATACACGGACTTTGCTAAACTGGACCCAACTCCCCACACTCTTTTTTTGGCCATTTTTCCAAAAAATCCCCCCATTTTTTACAAAATTTTACAGAATTTACAGTTCGTTATACATCCTCCCACTACACCTTTTTCCCCGATTCTGGCCGCATTTGATTCCGTTGCTACCATAGCTTTCCGAGATTTTTTGAAAAAAAAAATTTCCCGGCCAACCTCACCAGTCAAATTGGGATGCGCATCCGCATCCCAATTTGAACCCAACAGACTGCATTTCCGGAACTCGAAACAGGGCGGAATTGACTGCTAGGTATACCGCGGAATTCACGGTGGGGTCACAACTCAAAATTGCCAAAAAAATGTACAAATTGCTGCTGCCCAAGTAAACGACTAAAGTATACGGTTTTTCAGATTTTGGTTGATATGCAAACTATACACGGTGGACTCCAGCGGCCCTAGCGGGAGTCTGGGAGCGGGAGTCTGAGCGGGTGTCAAAGACTCCCGCTAGCGGGAGTCTATACTCCCGCTAGGGGGAGTCTGACTCCCCCTAGCGGGAGTCTTTTCACCTATTTTCATCCATTTTTCCCATGATATAGTTACAGTCTACTGGCGTGGGGGGTAAAATCATGGTGGAAGAGGGATGGGGAGGGGCTTGTTTTGCTTCTGTCAGTTTCCCCGGACTCTGGACTACCTACCTATCCTCCTGGTAGCGGCTACACCTGCGGAGGTGAGCGGTTAGAATTTGAGGTGTCAAAGTGCGGCCATCGCCTGTCGTAGTTGTGTTACACCTTGGGCAAGACAAGCCATCCTGCAGGCCTCATCTTCTTCGTCAGAACTGTCATCCCCCTCCTGCTGTGCGCGTTGGTCAAGCGTGCTCAAAGTCGCCTCGGATGACACGAATGGTGTGAAAGTCGCCCCCAGCGGGATTGGCATTTTGCACAAGCAGAGCGATAATTTGCGGTGTCCTTCGGGGAACCGGAACAGGAAGTAGGGCGCGCTGATGGGTTCAACGAAGTCCTGTGTGTTGCAGTGCACAAACCCCTTCTGCAGCTGTGTCAACTGTGTGCAAAGAACATACACAGCCAATCTATGAGCGTGTCGGGTGTGCAGACACGGACACAGGATGACTTCTCTATACCCGAGGATCCCGTCCTGCGACAGGTGCGCAACCTTCCAAGGCATGCCCGATGCGCGCCGCTTCTCTTCTGCCATCGCAAAATCTCTCTCGTAAGTTGCGGAGCTGGCGATTGTAACGGCATCTTTCTTGCGATGTCCGTTCTCTGCTTCTTCAAATTCGTCGTTGTTCTGCAGAGGCACTGCATCTTCTGGAGCCCACCAATGATGGAGACTGTGTACGTAGGCATTGCGCGTTGATCCCTTTTCGGCATGCTCCATCAACCAGTGAAATATATGCCCTGAGATCCGAGCACGCAAGAAGGGAATCCGGGCTGACTCATCCTTGCATCCCCAGAAGCGCCAGGGGATGTCTGCATACCGGAAATGCATGAGGTCTGCAAGGGAGACAAAGAGGTAGCGGAACAAGCCCTTGTAGGTGTGTCCTGTGACAGGCAAGCACGACCTTCCGGAACTGAGCACCTGTCCCATGCTGCGACACATTCAGTGCAAGGTTTGTACAGGTCTTGTCGAATATTTTTTTGTTGTCTCATCCAGCAGGGGTGGAGCTTGAAATATGGGGTTGCGGGCTGGATCGGGTCAGATCGGGTCAGCCAATTTTTTCTTATGGGTTCCCCCCCGGTTCGTCTCAGAGATCAGTGCTCGGGCCCAGCCTCCCGCGAGGTACCGGAACCGATATGCAGCCCCGGACGCGCAAGGACTTGGTTACAAGACAAACACATGCCGTAGGGGGGGTCTGGGAGGCGGAGCTCCCAGCCGCCGGAGGCCACGGTAGTGAACATCTGTGACTTGCGGGCGTACGGATTCTGTGTGAGTTGGCTGCGTCCTCCTGAGGATACTGAGATTCCCTGATGTAAAGGGCTTGGGTACAAGACAGGCACATGCCACAGGGGGGTCTGGGGGGCGGAGCCCCCCAGCCACCGGAGGCCACGGTAGTAAACGTCTGTTGCACGGTACGGGTTGGGCAGCTTCATTTGTCCTCTATTGTGACTGTTTGAGGCCTGTGCTCATGTCGCTGGGGTCACTTTGCTCACGAAACGCCTCCTGGTCACCTTGAGGCCCCAAGGCGAGGAGCCAACTTTTCCGGTTTCCCGAAAATCTATATATTTTTTTCTTTTTACCCCTGACCTGATTTTTTGTGAGGGCCTGCAGAAAATCAGGTCAGCTGACCCGAAAAAACCCCCAAGCTCCACCCCTGTCATCCAGTACCCTGATCAGCCGCATGGCGAGCCCCTTGCAGTCATGGAGTGCTGGGGTGACGTAGCGGGCATTGGGAAGCACACCTGCCAAGAGGGAGGGGTAGCCAGCCTCTTTCATCTCAGAGAGAGTCAGGTGCGGGTATCGATGCACCTGTTGATACCAGCGTTCTTCTGGGATGTCGCACAGTGAGCATCGGTGCCCTCGCCCCCCGCATCGCCTCATTGTTGCCCACTGCTGATCTATACTCCCGCTAGCGGGAGTTGGACTCCCCCTAGTTGAGACTCCCGAAAAGGGTTAAACCCGGTAGTGGTACCCTACCCCCGCTGGAGTCCACCGTGCAAGGCCGGATCAGCCCACGGGTGGGTTTGAGGAAGAAATCTGGGGGGGCAAATTTTGCTGCGACTTCCGGTTTCACCCGGCCGAACTCCAGCATCTATCCAGACCCACGGTGCCAAGCCGTTCGCCCGTGTCGCGATCATTCGCGGCTTCAGGCTGCCCCCGACGACACGTTTGTATCCTGCACCTTGCCATACTTCGCCTCCACCTTGTATATGACGGAGAGCGCCCTCCTTCCGCATCGTTGCGACTTCCCTGACAGCGAACTTATCCATGTCAGGGAAGACATGGCGATGATTGCGTTGGCCACCTGGGTGCTGTGCTGGTGGAGCTCCTTGCTCAACACCGTTGCTAGGAGCCTTCTAATGGATCCCAGTGTCAGCACACTGCCCCCTTTTTTAACAGGGAAGGCCGTGCAAAAATCATGCACAATGTTCGTCGCCTCCGCAGCCTCGGGACTCTCTGCGCTCTTCTTCTTCTTAATCGACTTTGCCGCCGGCTTCGCTGCCGGCTTCGTTGTCGTCTTCCCCATTTTTGTGAATCAGGTCTGCGAGCTGGGATGGGTGGAAACGTCCGTTTCGTTTGGTGTGGCTGTACTTCAGTGACGAGTGCCACATTGCATAGGTATCATGGGAAAAATGAGTGAAAATAGGTGAAAAGACTCCCGCTAGGGGGAGTCAGACTCCCCCTAGCGGGAGTTGGACTCCCCCTAGTTGAGACTCCCGAAAAGGGTTACCCTACCCCCGCTGGAGTCCACCGTGTACTAGACAAAAATCGAAACGTATGGCACCACTATGTGTGTGTGTGTGTGGCGACTCTCAGTGTTCTACACTGCGAATAGAGAGAGAGGGTGCGTGTGCGCGTATCGTTATGAAGGTCACGTCAAGCCGAGAGCAGGTGGTATGGTCTACCACTACAGCCTGCTCCAAAAATACTCACGCAAGTGTGCGTCAACAAATTTGAAGATAAGACCCACCCACCCACCCCCCCACCCCCCTCCCACACGCCGCAAGTTGGCTGCGGCCGAACGATGAACGCCTAAAGTACACACGCGCTGTCGCAAAAGGCGTGAGGGTGTGGAGGCGAAAAGGGATATATATATATCACCTGCAAACTGGCGATTCAGAATCTGCCCCTCCTTCCTCTTCCTCTCGGTATCCGTCAGGTGGATCCCCGGGTGGGGAGAGAACCGGTGTGAGGCGCTTGAGTGCGTCCAGGTGGGCAGGGAACCTTCCTCTTCCTCGGCGGGCTGGATTTCGTTCTGCTGTGGCCTGGCCACATCCAATGGCACACCCAATCCCTCCCGGCTGATGAACAGGGGCGGCGTGGAGTGCACGGTTTGCAGAAACTTGCCATTTTCCAAATTTCGAACATCATTTTCCGACGGAAGGGAGGGGGGGGTGGGGTGGATGAGAAAGGGAAAGGGAAAGGGCAGGCCACTCCGTTCCCTCATTGGACGAGGGGGGGTGGGGGCGGGGTTGCTGGCGGCTCTGCAGCGAAAAGCCAAAAGGCTCCGAAGGGTGTCCGATCGAAGCGGGGCAGAAAAGTGAGTCATAATTGGTACAGTTCACCTCCTACTTCTCTCAGAGCACTGCCGAAGATTTGCAGGCGGTTGCCAGCTAGCGAAGGCCTCGCTTTACCCACCCCCACCACCCCCCCCCCCTCCAAAGGGATGTTAGTGGGGGCATCGTGTGTGGCGAAGAAATAGGACCCCTTTCGCTGCCATAAGAGAAACACCCTGCCCAGCAACTGCAAAAATGCAGATCCCGGGCTACTTTTCGTTGAGCGCACCTCGCGAAAGGAATCGTGAACGCAAATCCAACTTCACTCGATGCCGTTCTAAAACTCTACTGTATGTGCTCAGCCAAGAGGGTCGGGTGGATGATTCCGCAGAGAAGCGGCAAGGCTGCCATCCGAGAAGTGAGAGATGTTCAGAACGCATGCGGCAGGCCTGTTCACTTTGCATGGCTGCTGCGGCTTTCGCTGCTCGACCCGCCTTGTGTGGAGAACCGGGCGGACCACCTGTCAAAATCATCCAGGTTCTCCACAGCACACTGGTTGTTGGGGTCCAGCGCGATGGCACGCTCGAAGACATCCTGCTTCGACAGGACGGTGCCGTCCTCCAATGTGGTGAGCCGCCCGAACCGCATGCACGTCCCGAGGTTGTTGTATGCGTTGGAGAAGCCCGGATCCAGCGCGATGGCACGTTTGTAGAGCTCCTCTTGCGTCATCACAGTCCCATCCTCCAGCTCGGTGGTCCCCCCATCCGGGAGGCAGTTCGCAAGGTTGTTGTACGACCGCGCCACGCCGTCACTCAAGAGGGCACCCAACGCCACCGGGTGATGATTGCTACATATCGCGATGGAGCGTTTGTACAGCTGCTCCTTTGTCATGACAAGCCCATTCTCCAATGCCGTCTTCTCCCCATCCGCAAGGCACGCCCCCAGATCGGTGTAGGCACGCGGCACCTCCGGGTTATACGCGAGCGCCATCTTCAGCAGGTCCCTCCGGGACAGCGGACGCCCCGCCTCGCGCAGCCTGATGGTGGCATCGCCCTCGAGGCACAGCGTAAGCTTGTTGTACAGCACCCCATACCCAGGATTGAGGTCGATGGCCTGCTTATACAACGAAGCGCGCGTCACAACAGACCCATCCGCAAGCACCTGCCGCTGCTGGTAGCCGAGGTGCGACGCGAAGAAACACATCGCAGGCCAGTTGGTTGGGTCGAGCTCTAGAGACCTCCGGAAGGCCTCCTCCCGTGATACATATCGCCCGTCAACGAGGCGCGCGGTGCCACCGTCGTGGATGTTGTCTGCGAGGTTACACCACGGCTGCGACGCAGCGGGGTTCAGATGAATCACCCTTGCAAGCACCTTGAGGTAGGTGACACACACACCCTTCTGCTCCAGGGGGGTGAGCACGCCGAAGACGACGTCGCGCGAGGCGCGTGTGATGATATCAATCTCGTTTTTATGGCGGCGCATCGCCAGGCAGTGCTCGTGGAGGAGCTGCAGGCAGGCGTATGCCTTGCCCCGGGGCAGGTGGGGGAGTGTGTCGGAGTGGCGGAGAAGCGCCTGAGCCGCTTCGAGGGACTCGTTGAGGCTGAGCATGCAGCGGGCCTGCTTGAAGCTTCCAGAGATGTTCTGCCACTCCAGCGCCTCCGTGAGTGAGACACCTTTGCGTGCGGCAGATTCGATCTCGCGTTCGGTCTGCAGCTCGACCTCAAGCACGGCGCACCGCGTCACCTCGTCGACCCCTTTCTGGACGGTGGCGAGCCCCCCGATCTCGGAGACCAGCCCTGCAACACGCACCGCAAGCACGCGGAGTGCGCCGCGGATCACATCCCCATCCCCGTCCGCATTGCCGCAGGTGTGCAACAGAGGGATGGCGGCATCGAGAGCGCCGCAGATCACACCCATCCGGCCTGGTGTGGGGGTGGGTGTGGTTCTGTGTTGCAATCAATCAGGAGGCCCGGGTGAGGGGGGTGTTGATTGTCGAGAGTGAAGGCAAAGGCAAGTCTCCCAGCACCTTCTCGCAGTGTTAGTCCTTTTTGTAGGCCACCTTACTTTCGTTAAGGAATGGACGGAGGTTAAGGCGGATGAACGTGAGGGGCGTGTTAATAGCCACTCCTGGCCAAACTGAACCCACTGCCTATCCAATGAATACCATGCAAATCATGTAAATCCCAAACCCAACAGCCTGTGTCAGCGGAAATGGTTGCGAAGTGTTGTTTACATTCACCCGCACAGGGGTGTCGGAAGTAGCGAATATTCTTCGTGTCTCATCATGCACAGGGCTGCGAGCCTGGGAACCCCTTCTTGCATGTAGGCAGCGCTCACATGCTGTTCTGCGGGACTGGCAGTGCAGGTCAGGACCCTCAAGTTAGCAACATTGTGCCTTCTGGCACTCGGGAACACGGACCAAGGGTGGTATTTTCATCATGCCTGTTTGATTTGATTATCCCTCTGCTGCCGAACAGCTGCACACATGCAAGCAAACACATGCGCCCTGCATCTCGGCGTGCTTCCGTGGCGCAAGCTCATTGCAGAGCGAAGCACAAGCACCCGGTGTAGCTGCCTTCGTCACGTTGCGTTGTGTGTGCCTGTGGCAACACCGCACTCGCACTACACATCTCGCAGTCTTCATGACCACACCGCAGGACGGAGCCACACGGCGGGAGATACAAGCAGCTTCAGAGACGACACAACCACAAAGATGAAGACGGAAAGCTTGAAAACAGGTTTCCGTGACATGATGAATGAAATACATGTGCTCCTTCAGCATGAAACTGTCAGCGTTAAGGCAAAGTGAATCAGCGCCGAGCAGAGCTCGGCTCATTGGAAAGAAGACTTGGAACCTAGTGTCTCATCAATGGATGCACGTGCCTGCAGATCGCTGCAGCAGTCCCGGGCTGCGTGTCAAGTGGAGGAGTGAGGGTCTCATGTGTCAGCAGATCAAATGTGTGTGTGTGTTGCAATCAATCAGGAGGCTTGCGCCCGCTCAGCGTGGTGCATGGTCATAATGACGATTCTCATCAGGTGCAAGTGTGTGTCTCGGGTCCACAGACGGTGGCACATGACTGGGAGCTGTGATGGCACAGTGACAGCAAACACCAAGCGAAAGGCGCAACGCCTCGACCAAGGGCAGTGGGGCGGGAGGTCCTGAGCATGTGTCGCGAGCACCGGGTAGGCAACGGCCTCCAAATCACCGTGGACTTCTGCAAGTGCCGCAGCATGGACCGATGCGGGACTGCCACAGCGATTTGAGATCCCTGGTGGATCTGCTACGCCCTGCTCCGAGTGGCACTGAGTGGCCCCACACTCTACCCGAGTAGGGCATCCGTTGTAGGGGTGGGCGGGGAGTGGGCAAATTGCTGAGCACGGTGTACCACTAATAATCTGGTCACACACACACACACGCTCAGGAGGGTGGTAGGGGTGGAAAGAAACATCACGAGGGCTCTTCATCGCGTTGATGAAAGGAAGCAGATGCACACTGAGCTGTTGCACGGGGCCTGTCGAGGGTGCACCTGGATCACGTTACTTGGCTTCGCAACAAAGCAGCACAAGATATGGAGGGGAGGGTGTAGCGGGGTGGTGGTGCAGGAAGTAAGTAGGCTGTGGGGATCCACCTTTCATGAAGGGGAGCGGGAACCAGACAGCTTCCTTCTCCTGCGACTCTGAAGATGATTGACGCTGGGACGCCTCCTGCTGAGCCACATGGTGGCTCAGAGAAGCAACCGAAGAAGTGGTGCTAGAGAGAAGAAGAAGAAGAAGAGGCACAGAGTGGTGACTCCTGTTGCCCGACAAACATTACTGCAGAAACCGCTTCGTGCGACCGGGCAGCTCTCAACGGCAGAGGGCAACGCAACACGTACCCTGATGCCTGCGCTGCAATACCTTTACCACGGGCTACATGACTGATTTGCAGCAGTAAGTATCTCAGGATCTTCCTTCAGGCTGTCATGTGCGAACTGGATGTTATCACCGAAGGATTGAACTGCAGCAAGAACAATCCCACGATCTCCCTTCAGACTATCATGTGCGTAACAGAGGTTGTCGCCGCAATGTTGCACTGCAACAAGAACGACCGCACGATCACCCTTCAGACTGTCGTGCGCGTACTGGAGGTTGTCGTCTTCCTGTTTCACTGCAGCAAGAACGACCTCACGGTCACCCTTCAGACTGTCGTGTGCGTACTGGAGGTTCTTGCCATCTCGTTGAACTGCAGCAAGAACGGTATATGCTTTGAAAAGTGACTTACCCAACTCCCCCCGACTGGGGGAGCAGGCAGCGCCACTTGGTCCCGTGTCGTTATCGCAACCCCCACATCCCACGGAGGGTGCGATCGCCGCTCTTCGGGTGGTGCTTCTTGCAGCACTCCTCCACCTGCACCCTGCGTGCGCCCGTCTTGCCCTTGCATTTGTCGCACAACTCCCTGTTGTGCTTTACGCATGCGTGGTGCCTCTTGCAGCAAATCGCGGCGGACGTCCCTGCCCTCAGGCAAGCCCCACACGCTGTCTTGCTGTGCCTCTCGCACATGTCGACGACCTTTGCACACCGCTCCTCAACGTCTTCGTCTGGGTGGTGGTGCGCGCAGCAGCATTCAAGCATCTCGACTTTGTTTTCGATGCAGTCCTCGCACCGCACTCGCTGGTGTTGCCGGCATGCGCGTTCACCCGCTGCCTTCCGCCTCGCATCTGGCACCGTCACCGGGTCGCCCACTGGCAGTTCGGTGCTCGTTTCCCTCGCGCTGCATTCATCCACACGATCCCTCCACTCCGCGCATTTCCTCTCCCATTGCTCAGCTCTCTGCGCACGGCCGGGTGCGTGTTCGACCACCGCGTCCTCACCCCATACGTGCGCCGCCTCCTTCTTTGCAGTTGCTTCCCTCTTTAGAAGGAATCTCGTCTTCGCAGAGGCCTGCACCCGTCTCAGGATGTCTTCTACCTCCTGTGTCATCGTCAGCTTGGGGCGCGACGTGAAACCCGCCAGGGGCGGAGCCCCGAAAGTCTTCAGCGTGTGAATGCTGCGATTATCCTCTCCCTTGCGCACCTCGCGCCCGTTGCCCGCCGCCCCTGCCTGCCGCAGCAGGACGCCCATCTTGTCCGCCCGTTCCTTCAGACTCAGACTCTCCCCCAGGTCCAGGCCCGAGAAGGCCTCGAAGTCCAGCGCGAGCTCGAGCTGCGTGATCCCCACCGCTGTGTCATCAGACCAGCTCAACGCAGCGAGCCACTCGCGGAACGCCCAGAACATTCCTTCGTCACCCGCCCAGCGCCGTTTGAGGTATTTGCTCCAAACCGTGCGCTCAAGCGGGTTCAACGTGACGGTAGGGCCTGGAGGTGTCCAGCCCCACGGGAACCCCGATCGCTCACGCTCCGCCACTTTGCGTGCCTTGTCACCTGCCTTGTCCTCGTCAAAGCGCGCGATGGCAATGTCAGCCATCAGCCTCTGCACCCTTGACACGATCCCAACCCGCCGCTGTTCCTGTCCGATCACAGCGGTGAGCCACCCCTTCTGCACAATGCCACACCTGGCAAAACACGCCGGCCACGTGCGTGCCTCCCGAACCAGGTCTTCCGCACCTCGACGCAAGTGCGCCCACTTGGGGCACCGCCACCACATGTGCATGTGGGTCTCCACCGAGTCTTCGCAGTAGTGGCACAGTGCGGTTATCCGGATCTTCTTCTCCGCCAGATGTTGTCCCGTCGCAGTCGCCCCCGCGATGTTGCCCCGAATCACCCCAGCGACGTAGATGTCCGTCCCCCGGTCCTTCCACAGCGCGTTCGTCGCCTCTCTGTCGATGCCGCGTTCGACACCCACCATCGACTTGCGCTCCTTGGCCACTTCCGTGAAGTATTTGGCCCGCTGCGCCTCCCGCATCTCATGACCCCACCTCCCGGCATCGAAGGTGTCGATGTGCACCCGGAGGCCGCACCTGAGGCCGATCATGTCGAAGGCGCTCCCCCAGTCCCAGCCAAGTCGTTCGAAGTCTCTCTGCAGCAGCGCCATGGGGCCCTGCGTCATGTTGTCCACCCTCAGCTTGTTGAGCTCCCATACCTCCCTCGCAAGGTCATGCGTCTCCCTGTCCTTGACGAGGCGCAGGAATGTCCGAAATCGCATTTGCGGCACAGCCACCTTCGTGTCGATCACCGTCGGCGCCAGCACCTGGCCTACAATGGTGTGCGACCGCTGCTTGCGCTTCTCCCCCCACACACTCTGCACGCAGGCCAGCGATGTATCCCTCTCCAAGTACGCAGGGATGTCCGTCACCGTGCAACCATACAGCATCATCGAGTGCGCTAGCGAGTTCACCAACTTGCACTTTTCAGCGAATCGCAAAGGCGTTTTGCGGATTCGCTTCAGCACCTTCGTCGCCTTCTTCACTCGCGAGCAGAACGTCTCCTTCTTCTGTCTTCCCTGGAAGACCATGTCGGCGCCGAGAGTCTTCAGCGACTTCTTGTGGGGGAACACCCCGTGGCTCAGCCCGAAGGAGGTCACCCCTTTTTTATCCGTGGTGAAGCCTGCGCACTTCTCAGGCTTCGCTTCCATATCCGTGAGGGTGATGAACTCTTCCGTGATCACCGCCGCCTGCGCCACCTTCACCTTGTCCTTGTGCAGGGCATAGATGTCGTCGGCGTAGGCCTCGCCCTTCACCCCCGCCTCGCGCTCGATCGCGTGCGTCCAAACCGCGATGATGGCATTGAGGAGCACCACTGACAACGGACATCCTTGCAGAATGCCGTTAGTGCAGCGGAAGGGCTCACCCACCCCAACACCACCGATCTTGAATCTTCGTTCGAGGGTGCTGTAGGCCGCTCTCAGTGGCCGCATGATGCGATCGTGTGCACCCCACTCCGTCGCCAGCGCCAGCGAGATTTCATGGGGAACACGGTCAAAACATTTGGCGAAGTCAATCGTGAACCCTCACAACGCCCTCGCGTATCCCTGCAGTAGCGCCTTCTCGACGCGCAGCGCCATCTTCCAGTACAGCGCATCGGTCCCGTGGTGTGGGCGGAACCCGTGCTGCCCATCCGTTACCCACGACTCCTGCCACTTGATCAGGCTCCTCAGCCTCGTGGCTGCCCAGAGCCTGTACACGCATGATGTCACCGTGATCGGCCTCTGCTCGAGGGGCCCATCACCATTCCCCTTCGGGATCAGCGAGATCAGCGCACGCATCAGCGACTTTGGCCACTTGCCAGTCCTCTCGACCACGTCGAACACGTCCGCCAGTTTGTCCAGAAGTGGCGTCGGCAGCTGCTTCAGCTCTGCCATGCGCCACCCTTCGATCCCGGCCGACGTCCGCGTCTTCATCTTTCGCAGCGTCTTCCGTAGGTCGTTGCCGTCAAGCTTCGACAACTTCATCTCGCACCCCCTCCCGGCGATGTCCGCTTCGAAGCGCTCCCTGAAGGCTTCATACGTCGGCTCGGGCTGATCCTGGAACCGCCGGAAGATTGGGGACCACGCCTCACGTAGCAGCTCGTCTGACTCCTTGTGGTTTGCTGTGAAGGTCCCGTCGCCCCGCTTCAGTGACGTGACCTTCTTGTACTCCACCTCTTTGCAGAAGTCGAATACCGCCTTCGGGGCGTTCTCCCAAGCTTCCCGCAGGCGGTGCTTCCAGCGGCGCGTCCTGTCTTCTGCCACCTTCCGACAGAGTGTGTCAAACTTCTGCCGCACTTTCTTGCGCCATGCATGCAGCTCCTCCAGCTGGGGCTTCTCCATTGGTGGATGGAGGTCGGCGAGACTCGTCATTGTGCCGCGAGCGTGGTCCCAGGCCCGCGCGATGTCGTGTGGCGTCTGGCCCGGCTCGATCTGCTTCTTCGGTCTTATAGCATCCACGACGCATTCGTCCAGCTGGGCGAGGCACTTGAGCAGCCGTCGTTGGCGGATGATCAGCGGGTCGCCAGTCTGCCTGTCCGTCTTCGTCGTCGCACGCACCTCTGTCGGTTCACGGCATTCGCCTCTGCCCCGATATGCCTGTTGCTTGCCTTCGAGATGATCGTCGCACGCCTCACAAAGGAAGTCCTCCGCCCAGGTGTTCCATCGCCGCCACATTGCCTCTGGGTCCCCAGCCGACCCGCCCCAGTGCAACTCGCTGTCCCACATGTCTCGCGCCCTCTGCAGCTTTTTCTGCGCCTCGTCGACGGGGAATCCTCGCGGCACGCGGTAGCGGCTCACCATCTGGTCGTAGGCATCTATCTGCAGCTTCACCTCGATGGGGCGGTGTTGCGGTATCCCCGTGACTTGCAGGACCTGCACCTGTTGTAGTCCGAGGAAGGCAGCCCGGTTCAGCACGACATAATCGATACGCGACTGCGACTGCACGAGGTTGCCGTCCTTGCGCCTGCGTGTCGACACGCATGTCACATCCGGCTCCATGTCGCGCGCTACGGCATACTCCTTCGCAGCGTCCAGCCAGATGCCCGTGTCCAGGCTCGCGCTGAGCGTGGCAGAGTCTACAGCTGTCGTGTTGAAGTCTCCCCCGATAACGCACGGCGCATCCCCCTCACGCGCCGCCGACTCAAAGGCGGACATCAGCTGCTCCTCGCGCATCTCCTCGTCTTGCACGTCACAGTACAGCGAGGTGAAGTCCAGCCAGGTCGACCCGTCCTTCAGGGCCACTTTCGCACGCACCCATCTGCTCGAGCCCCACAGCTGCCGCTCATTGTCCGATTGCGGCTCGACCCACCTGTGGGGGATGCCTTTCCGCACCAGAATCGCGACACCACCCGGCTTCGCCTCGTGATCCGAACGCCATGTAGGCAGCGGCTTGCCCCACACCACCTCCCAGCCCAGCTCACGCAGCTCGCTGGCGACGAGCGTCTGGCTCGCCTCCGTGCACTTCGTCTCCTGCACAAGGATCACCTGCGTGCCTTCCTCCGCCGCTCCCACCAGCGCGGAGAAGTTCTGCTGCAGCGACGTCACATTGGCGCTGATGAACGCCGACCCTGCCGCCGCAGCATTAGGGGGGCTCACCCCCGCCACGGTTAATGCTGTTGCGGCGAGGACCGTTGATGGCT
Source organism: Rhynchopus euleeides (assembly GCA_963210315.1). Lineage (NCBI taxonomy): Eukaryota > Euglenozoa > Diplonemea > Diplonemida > Diplonemidae > Rhynchopus > Rhynchopus euleeides. Next base: position 639,664 of record OY723303.1, read on the forward strand.
CCTCTCCTTTTCCCTGCCCCGTCTCCCGCCCTTCGGATCCTTCCCATCATCTCTGTCTCGCGACGCTGCTTTGTTCTGGAGATCTTCCACCTTCGACCTCGCCTTCTTCAGCTCGTCGGCCATGCGCAGCACCTCCTCTTTCAGGTCCTCCTTCTCCTGCGTCAGGACCTGCACCTTCTCCTGGGCCTGTTCCATCCCCGCGGTTGCCATAGCGAGCTCACCCTGTATCTCCATCATGGCCACCCGCTGCCCATCCACCTCATTCTGCAGTGCATTCATCTTCGCCCCCATCTCCTGCCTCATCTCCTGTCTCAGCTTCGCCAGCTCGGCTTCAAGTGAGGGAGCTGGAGTGGGTGCAGGTGGAGGCGCAGCTGGGGCCTCTGGCGCTTTCTGCAGCAGCGCGAAGCCCTCCAGCACCTTCTGCACCGTGTCTACCAGGGAGGCGACCTGCTTCTCCAGCCGGTCCACCTTGGGGTCTGATTGCGGCTGCTGGCGCTGCTGCTGCTGCTGCGGCCGCGCCTCTCCGGGTAGTGGCCAATGATCCTTCTGTTGTTGGGGGTGCCTCTGTTGTTGCCGGGGCGTCGACCCGTTCTGCTTCCCGTTTCCTGCCACGTCCGCCCAGCGGCGCTCTCCTGACGCGGGGGCAGTTTTCATCTTCGCCTTTACCCGAATCTCCTTCAGACCGCTGGTTGAGCTCTCCGTCGTCGCTGTCGTAGCCCCACCGCCGCGCCCACGGGCCCGTGGATGCCCAGTTATGTCGCGGATCCACGCAATGCTTCCGAACAGCTTCATGGCCCATTTCGGGGGCGGCTTCGGCGCTTCCAGATACCAGACCGCGTTCTGTTGCGTCCGCAGCGTCACCCCATCCCATCCGATCCCGGCCAGGCCCTTTTCGATAGCCGCAGCCTGATACCTCGGCAGTATTCCGTACAGCTCGAATCGGCGTGTCACACATCCCTCCTTCAGGGCCGCAATCGCCTTCGGCAGGTCCCTCGTGTGCACCCTGAGAGAGGTGCCCCCCGAGTGGCGCCTCCCCAGCCCGAGCGTCACCACCGACGACCTCTGCAGCGCGGCTTGCATCACCGCCGTGGTCACCCCCCACGTGTCCTCCCACAGGCAGGACACCGGGAACGTGTCCTGCTTCTCCGCCAGCACCCGGATGTGCGTCCCGTTCTCCCCGCTTACCTGGAGCGTCGCTTCCACCAGTGACGGTGACACGTGGATGATGCCTTCGATCCCCCCGTCCACCTCGCGGACGCTCACCAGGCTGTCTCCAGCCAGCACGTCCCGCTGCACCCGTTCCACCGTCTGCTCCAGCGACTCGTTCTCGTGCTGCGCAGCGAACACCACCACCGGGATGGTTTCGGCGTTCACCACGATCGGCTTCGTGCAGGTGCCCCACGACGAGGCCCATTTCTTGACCTCTACTACTCCATCGTCCATCTCGACGTGGACGAAGACTTTCTCCGTCGTCGCCCCCTTCACAGGTGAGTTCGTCAGCAGCGTCAGCCCTGTGTGCCGCTTCAGCTGTAGCAGCGCATCCACGATGCTTCCTGTCCAAAGGGCCACCGTCCCCTTTTCCACCACTGCACGTCCCGCACGCAGCTCGCCTTCCTGCAGCACATGCACGCCTGACGCAAACTCCTCCATGAGGAGCCTGTCCTTCGTCCGGTCTGCCCGCTGGGTTGGCTTCTGGACCTCCGTCCACCCCGTGCCCTTGCCCTTCTTGTGGGGCTCCTCCTTCTTCCGCTTCTGCGCCTCCTTCGGCCTCCTCGTCTTGAGGTTCGGTGCGTGTGCCGTCCCGGGCAGTTCCCCCTCTTCACAACCTGTCGATGTCACCACTGCAACGTAGTGCATGCCATCAACATACCCCAACTCTAAGGGGGCGCCCTCCGCCTTCACACCCCCGGAGTCGTCTGTCTCCATGGCCCCCGGCGTCACTTCTACGCGGCGTAGCTTGCCATCAGGTCCCACGTCGTATATATAGATGGGGGTCTGTGTGGCGTCGGCGACTGCCCTGGCTGCGAGGTGCCCCACCCAGGTCCCCTGCTTCTCTACGGTGTCCGCATATTCATCGGGCGTGCATTCATCGATGAACGCCCCGTACTCCGCGAGGTTCTCGCGAATATGCTGCGCCGCCCGCCTCCTTAGTTCCCCATGCCAATCTGTACTGCCGATCAAGGCGTGGGAGAGTGCCTTGAACATGCAGTCTCCCCCACCCCCGCATTCCACCGTTCCCTTCATGAAGGGGTTGAGCAGGCTCGCCAGCGAGCGAGCCGTGCTCGCAGCCACCGCCACCTGCTCGTCCGAGCGCTCCAGGGCCTCCTTCGCGCGTCTGAACGTGGCGTTCATGTGCTCATTCTCTGTGTCAGTGCAGCCGTATTGCGCCGCCCGACCCTTCCCCCCTTTCTTCCAGTCCCGTAGGGCAGCCGTCGCTTCTGAGACCAGATGCTTCGTCGCGACATCTCCCTGTACCCCGCCGTTCATCACATCCACGGCGTCGGACAGGTCCGTCCACATCTCCAGGCGCTTGGCGCCGCCCCCCCGCTCTACCAGCTCCTGCAACCCAGCGAGTAACGCACGTACACCCGCTGCGAGCTCCGTGCCCTGCTCCGCCCGCCGCTCGACGCTCCACAGCATCGCGCCCTTCTCAGACACCGCCGTCGCCGCCGATCCCCACTTCCCTCCGACAGAGGCACATGTGAAGAACATGCGGATTGTCCCCGGCGCCTCGCCTCCGACACCCCAATCCTGCTCGCACGCTGCCGCCGCCAACTGCTGGGCATCAGCCCCGTCAGCGACGCCGCTCCCCCGGTTGTAGAAGGAGGCCCTTTGGCCCCCGCCCCCGTCGTTGGTGCCCCCGCGGGCCCCGTGATACCCCTTCGATACAGAGTCGCCTGGTGGCGATTGGGCATCAGCCCTGCCATCATCCCTCTGCACCTCCCCCGTCCCCGTGTTGATACTCCCGCTGCGCTCGAGCAAGGTACCGGCCTTGCGAGCACAGCGGCCCCCTTCCACACCTGCGACATCCGCCGCCACCCGGGCGCCGCTGCCGTCCCCCCCGTTGTACACACAGGCCCCCTGGGCCTCCCCCGGGTCGCTGGAACCATCGGTCTCAAGCAAGGTACCGGCCTTGCGAGCCTCGTGGTCCGCCCCTTCGTCGTCCCGAGGCTCGTGCAGGGGGTACGCCCTGCGAGCCTCGCGTTCCTCCCCCGCTCCAGTGCACGCGCTGCGCTCAGCATCCCCATCAGGGGATCCCAGGGCCGCCAACGTGGAGGCGGCAGCGCGCGGCACGCAGCCTACATCGGGGGCAGTCGCTTCGTGAAGACTGCTCACCCCAGGCCCCTGAACTGCAGCAAGAACGATCTCGCGATCACCCTTCAGGCTGTCGTGTGCGTACTGGAGGTTCTTGCCATCTCGTTGAACTGCAGCAAGAACGATCTCGCAATCTCCCTTCAGGCTGTCGTGTGTGAACTCGAGTGATCCATATCGTTGAACTGCAGCAAGAACGATTTCACGATCTCCTTTCAGACTGTCGTTTGCGTGCGCGAGGCTATTGCCATAATTTTGAACTGCAGTAAGAACAATCTCACGATCTCCCTTCAGGCTGTCATGTGCGTAGTGGAGGGTGCCGCCATTTTGTTGAACTGCAGCAAGAATGATCTCACGATCTCCCATCAGACTTTCGTGTGCGTAGCACAGGGCCCTGGCGTTCGATTGAACAGCTGCAAGAACGATCTCACGATCTTCCTTCAGACTGTCGTGTGCATAATCGAGGTCATCGCCCCAGTGTTGAACTGCAGCAAGAACGACCTCACGATCTCCCTTCAGATTGTCATGTGCGTAGTGGAGGTTGCTGCCAGTATGTTGAACTGCAGCAAGAATGATGCCACGATCACCCTTCAGGCTGTCGTGTGCGTACTGGAGGGACCCGCCAGCTTGTTGAACTGCAGCAAGAACGATCTCGCGATCTGCCTTCAGGTTATCGTGCGCGTGCTGAAGGGCACTCACCCATTCTCGAATGGCAGCGAGAACAATCTCACGATCACCCTTCAGGCTGTCGTGTGCGTCCCCCAGGTTCTTGCCATTCTCTTGAACTGCTGCATGAACAAGCTCACGATCTCCCTTCACGGTGGTGTGCGCATTTTTCAACCAGCGTGGCACTTCACCCCGCCCTTTCCAGTTGTCCGTGAAGCCGTGAAATGCTTGAAGGATCTCGGCACGGGTCGTCACCCACAGTGGGACCTGCCACAGCCCCTTCTCCCCCCTGTGCACCGCATCGAGGTGACGGTCGGGACAGAGGGTGACGTCAACCACACACCCGGCTTCGACACCTGCATGGCTGCACAGAGGCTCGTCGTCACACACCGCTTTGCCCCCACCGACAGATGCACGTCCTCTTCCTCCACACCATCAGGGTAGCGGAATGCTTCGCGTGCTTCGAGCTTCAGCCTGTCGGGCTTCTCGTCCATCCCGATGTCGACAGCGTGCGTCACGCCTGTCGCCGCATCCGTCAGGAACACCTCCATAACCACGCCTGTGTAGCAGCGCCCTGCAGGGTGGTGTGGCTCTGTGTGTGTTGCAATCAATCAGGGGGCTTGCGCCCGCTCAGCGTGGTGCATCCCGACAAGTCTGTACATGGAAAAGTCGCATGTGAAAGAGGGGTTCCCCTGCCAAAGCGGACTCCAAAAAAAAAGGGGGGCTGATGCGGGGGAGGAGGTGGGGTGGGGTGGGGTTGGGGGGAGCCACGTGCTGCCCCTTGCTTCTGGTCCTGGCGCATTTTTTGCGTTGGCTGGAATTTCAAACGCCCAGCACACACACAGACACACACAGCCAGCTACCCCACCCCTCCCCCCCTCCCCGTTTCGTTTGCCCGAGGCAGGCAGCCCAGGGCAAAACCAATGCACGCACATTATTCCACCCGCCCCAACGGGACGAAGGCTACTTCCTAGCCACACCCATCATGGACTGCTTCCAATGTGGCGACATGACTGCAGGGCACAGCACGCAGTGTGCGGGCATCCCTGTGCCAGTAGCCGGGAGACTTCATTTTATTTGTTCAATAGGGAGGTCTGCAACATCGGCAAGTTTGAACGAACGGTTTTTTTTGGAGGCCGTGTTCGTATTTCGTTCTCCCCTGGTGAGAGGGGTCGCTGTTTCGTATTCCTCCTCCGGCCGCACGGTGTGTATTTTGGCAAAAGTTCGGCGGGTTTCCCCCCCCCCCCCCCACCCCCCCCCCCACCCCCCGACGAACAGGATGGAAACACACCGAAACGCGCCGTGTTTTTTTTGGCACCCCACAGAGGGCGAATGGTACACGTGACACACACGGGCTCCATAGTGCAGTGACGAGCAACCGACGCTACCTGTATATATCACGGCGTACTCCGCGTGATGGTGCGCAGGAAATTGCATGGACTGCAATGCTCAGATCACCGACGAAATCCTCAAAGACCGCGTGCCCGTGTGAGATCCTCTTGGATTCTTGAAATTTTTTTTTGCTATTACCTGCTCAGGTCACGGTAAAAAAAACTGTTGGCAGCGCACGTATGGACACCCATACACGCACAGATGCGCACAAACAAACTCCCCGCGGGCTGAGGTCAGGCTGGCGACCCAGGTTTTCAGGGTGACACCAAACAAATGCAGCGGAAAATGGCCAAAAATAGGCCAAAAAACCCCAAAATTTTTCCTATGGGAACGAACATGGGGGTCTTCGCTCCGGGTCAATTTGGGTCAACTTGGGTCAATTTGGGTCACCCTGGGGTTTTTCACCTTAGGAAAATGGGGGGCTTCGCTCCGGGTCAATCTGGGTCAGCTTGGGTCAGTGACCCGGAGCGAAGCCCCCCCCCTTAGGTGACCAAAAATAGGTGAAAAATTTTGCCTATTTTCCCTTGTGTCAAACTTGGAGTCTGACCCAAAAATCGGAATCTGTGACCCATGGTTTATATGGGCAAACCTGAAAATTTCCGACTTTTTCCTCAATTTTTCCCACTTCCTGGCCATACCTTTCCCGACCCAAAATCAAACAAATGCAGCGGAAAATGGCCAAAAATAGGCCAAAAAACCCCAAAATTTTTCCTATGGGAACGAACATGGGGGTCTTCGCTCCGGGTCAATTTGGGTCAACTTGGGTCAATTTGGGTCACCCTGGGGGTTTTCACCTTAGGAAAATGGGGGGCTTCGCTCCGGGTCAATCTGGGTCAGCTTGGGTCAGTGACCCGGAGCGAAGCCCCCCCCTTAGGTGACCAAAAATAGGTGAAAAATTTTGCCTATTTTCCCTTGTGTCAAACTTGGAGTCTGACCCAAAAATCGGAATCTGTGACCCATGGTTTATATGGGCAAACCTGAAAATTTCCGACTTTTTCCTCAATTTTTCCCACTTCCTGGCCATACCTTTCCCGACCCAAAATCAAACAAATGCAGCGGAAAATGGCCAAAAATAGGCCAAAAAACCCCAAAATTTTTCCTATGGGAACGAACATGGGGGTCTTCGCTCCGGGTCAATTTGGGTCAACTTGGGTCAATTTGGGTCACCCTGGGGGTTTTCACCTTAGGAAAATGGGGGGCTTCGCTCCGGGTCAATCTGGGTCAGCTTGGGTCAGTGACCCGGAGCGAAGCCCCCCCCTTAGGTGACCAAAAATAGGTGAAAAATTTTGCCTATTTTCCCTTGTGTCAAACTTGGAGTCTGACCCAAAAATCGGAATCTGTGACCCATGGTTTATATGGGCAAACCTGAAAATTTCCGACTTTTTCCTCAATTTTTCCCACTTCCTGGCCATACCTTTCCCGACCCAAAATCAAACAAATGCAGCGGAAAATGGCCAAAAATAGGCCAAAAAACCCCAAAATTTTTTCCGGGGGGCTTCGCCCCCCGGTCCCCCCTTGCGTGGGGGGCTTCGCCCCCCACGCCACACGCACCTCCCGGCCGGTGGCCGGTTCGGTCGTCGTCGGCTGCGCTCAAAGGGCGTGCGGTAGCCGACGCCCTTTTGTGCTCGCCTCCTCCTCCCACACTTCAGTGTGTCGTTTCAGGTGACTCCGTGTTCCTGCTTTGTTCTTCTGTCGACTGGGACGGGCCAGTCCTCGTGGGTTGCCGCCCGGTGTGTCCTCCCCCGGGACACCCTCCTCCTCCCACCACTTGCATCTGGTTCAGCTTCAGTGAGAGCTGAGCGGGAGCCATACTTGCTCTCTTGGACCAATTGTTCGCAGTCCTGCATCATGACGAGTTAGGTATTGCCCAGTCGCAGCCATCCCCCGTCCCAGGTGTTCTCCCGTGGGCCAGCTCACCATCTGCAGGTCACCCCGTCACACACCAGTGGGCAGGCCCTGTCAACGAAATCGATGTGACTGCTCTTGCCGCAGGGCAACGGATGTGGGCCTGCATTGCATCCTGTTGCCGCTCAGTTCTGTTCCCACCGGAGCTTCTTCTTGCGCCGCAGATCGAACAGCCTTTCGTGTGGTCGGCGCCGATCTTGTATAGAACGTAGGCAGTAGGCTGCTGTGGGTGACCTGCAGGTTACCCGTCCCTTTCGTGTAGGCAGCGCGAGAGGTGCGATGGTTTTGTGGGAGCACGGCAGCTGCCCCACACTCCATGCTGCTCTCTTGTCTGCTGTTTATGTTGAACAAGGTCTGGCTGCCAGTGATCTCGCTGGGGGTCGGGCAAACTAAAAAAGAGGTCGGGCACAGGGTGGCCGAGCTCGCGAGAAAAAAAGTGCAGCCCAACCCCGCCCCGACTTCCCGTGGTATGATGCAAACAGGATCGAATGCACGGCCACAGAACATTTTCACCCAATTCGAGAGGCACCGGATGTTGCTGCCTTTGGTCGTCCTGCTGGATCAAAAATCAGGAATCCAGCCCCCCAGCCGCCGGAGGCCACGGTAGTGAACATCCTGAAAGTCTTCGAAGGCTAGTCCCCACACCGGTTGGTGCTGTTGCACATTCCAGGCGGGGATGGTCCTTCGCTTGGGGCATGATGAGGTGCGCTTCGATGAACACCATCAAGCCCCCAGCATGCCGTTGGGTTTTCATACGCTGCGGCGCATGAAAACTCGGCCACAAGGCCGAACCCAAAAGCCCCAAAATCTGACCCGGGAGGTAGGGCCGAGGGTAGGGCCATGCCACCCCTGGCGGCCCACCCTCCCAAACAATTACAGAAAAAGGGAGGTGGGGCCGCGGCCCCCTGCCAGCCCTGGCACGGGATCACTGCTGGCGGGTAGTTCAGGCTCGTGGCCCTCCTCGTTCCGATAGCCCCTCGGACATCCAAATGATTCACGTGCAGCAGCCCATGCGCAGAGAACGGTGTGCCGTCTTGTACAGCAACTGTTGGACAACTGTTGAAATCGTTTTTCACCAAAAAAAATCACTCTGCGGGCCAAGTCGAAGATTTTTCTGGGGACTTTTGGTGTCCCCAATTTTTCAATTTTCGAAAAATAAGCTCACTTTGCTAAACTGGACCCAACTCCCCACACTCTTTTTTTCCGACTTTTTCACGGGGTTTTTCCGGTTTTTTTTGGTTTTTTTTGGCGGATGGAGCGAAGACCCCCAGTGAATCTCAAGAGAGAAGGTAGCAACGACAGTTTGTGTTCTTCGAACGCAGAACACCCCACCAGCCTGCCGGGCGTGTGAAGTGTTCGCAAGGATCCGCACGGTGAAAAGTTTCCTGAGTTGGCTACGCCGAACTTACAAAAAAAAACATACCGGAAACAAGCCACCCCCCCCCCCGCCTCCCGCCTCCCACCCCCCCCCCCTCTCTCTCGTCTCACCAGAGGGGCTGCGAAAGAGCACGGCCCAAAAAAATAGGCTTGTCTGTTTTTGGTTGTGCGTACTACCAGGGGGGGAAAAAGCAGAGGCTTAGCTTGGGGGGGTAAACTCGGTCAGCTGACCGAGTTTCAGCCAAACCCGGAAAAAAACTCGGTCAGCCCAAAAAACAAAAAATAAGTATAAATTTCCGGGGGGAAAGTGGATTTTTCTTGGGGTGCAGCAGCACAGGAGGTGAAGCACGCGTGCGAGCGAACGCGAACGCCCCATTCTCCTTCTGTCCCGTATTCGTCGCTAGCGTAAGAATAACGTCAGCAGTCTCGAATTCCGTCTCCCGGCAACATGGCACGCAGGTGCAGGAGGCTCTGGGCTACATCGCTGATCATTACCTGGCACCTCTCCCGGGGATTACTGGTGCGTACCCTTGCCCGGACTTCAATGCCCCAGCACACCCACCGAAGTGGGCACAGGCGCACAAGGCTGCCCTTCTGCGTGCCCGGGTGTCTGTTCCGAGATTCGGAGGTTGGGCCTGCGTGATCTGCAGGAGGTTAAACCTCGCTCTCACGTACCCAGCAACATGCAAGCTACTCCAGCTTGCATCTATGCTTCCGCTGGGCACTGCTTCTGTTGAACGCTTGTTTTCCAAGGTCCGCCTTGTCTCCACCAGGCTTCGCCAACTGAGCAACGAAAGCCTTGCAAATGTACTCTTTGTGGGAGTGGAATGTCGCGGAGATTCACAGGGTATCCCCGAAGCCACTCTTGCGAGGTCCTAGGGTACCCCCGAGGAGAATGTCACCCCCCTCGAGGGCCCAGGGCCGAGGGGGGGTGCCATTCTTCCCAGCCGCTACACAGGGCAACCGTTGAAGAATGTCACCCCCTCTGTACAGGGTGGCCCTTGGAGCCCAAGCGGAGGCCGAGGGGGGGTGACATTCTCTCGGGTACCCGAGTAGGGCAAATCAACTGTGTGTACTGTGACCGAGTCTGACCGAGTTTCGGCCCCAACCCCAAAATCCAAGCTAAGCCCCTGGAAAAAGGTGGTTCAAAAAAATACGCTTCAGGGTATAGCATAAGCGGCAGTAGGCATTCGACTGGCATTCGACAGCGGGGGGGCATAGTGTGTTCTGTTCAAAGGAATGGCACATCATGCAAACGGAGGTGGCCCGCGATAAAGCAGATGATACCCGTTGCATCTCCTGGCGTTAATGCTGAGCAGATCTCCCACACATGAGGGCAAATCATGCACTCAGCCTGGAAACACCTCTTGCTCCTCCCGCCGCATGATTCACTGCTTATTCCCGACAGACTGCCCTTCGGCGACAGGCACCTCAGGTCGGAACGCAACGGATTCCCCTCCATGAGTGGGGGGGGGGGGTAGGGGGGGTCAAATGGGGGTGACAAACACGATTTTTCAAAAAACCGGCGCAGAGGCCCCAAAGCCCCCGTAAACCCTCCAAACCCCCCCAGATCGGTCCGGAAACCCATCGAACCCCACTTTTCCACCATTCCGGGCACCTCAGGTGCCCGAATTGGGGTACCTAAATTTTGTGCCACCGTTTGGTACCGTACAGTGCCACTGTGTGGGAGGTTGAAAAAGAAAATGCCCCAACACCCCACATCTGAGGGTTGCAATGCATGTTGCTTGCCAACCACGTCATCCGGTGGGTGTCAGGCGCTATGTAGGTGGCATCAGCCAGGTCTTCGATGAGTTCTGGCTTGTATATGTACCTCCCTGCCACCATGCACCGGGAGGCTGCCTGTAGGTAAGGAACAAGTCCAGATGGTCGTGTGATTCCTGTGCAGCAGTGCTCCACAACCGGGATGTGTTGACAACGACTGTTGCAACACGAGCTGTACATTCCGGGAACACACGAAGTGCGCTGTCGTGGTACCCATTGTGCCAGAATTGGTAGTTGCTGCGGTCTACTTTGCCTGGCCCAAGAGCACTGGTACTGAACGGTGCAATATGCGTGGCGAGGTGAATACAACGGAAGCGCGCAAAGTCGATACAGCTCTCGGATGGCGGGTGGTGGTACCACTAGTGTGTGACGTTCACTCGAGGATACAACGCATCACAATGAATCAGCAACCGTGGACCGAGTACAATACGCTCTCTGTGGCTGGTGTGGGGGACAAAGGCAGTGCCTGTGCCGCAGGCAGGGAGGTACATATACAAGCCAGAACTCATCGAAGACCTGGCTGATGCCACCTACATAGCGCCTGACACCCACCGGATGACGTGGTTGGCGAGCAACATGCATTGCAACCCTCAGATGTGGGGTGTTGGGGCATTTTCTTTTCCAACCTCCCACACAGTGGCACTGTACGGTACCAAACGGTGGCACAAAATTTAGGTACCCCAATTCGGGCACCTGAGGTGCCCGGAATGGTGGAAAAGTGGGGTTCGATGGGTTTCCAGACCGATCTGGGGGGGTTTGGAGGGTTTACGGGGGCTTTGGGGCCTCTGCGCCGGTTTTTTGAAAATACAGCAGCAGTCTCTCGAGTCTTCCTTTCAGATGATTTTTGCATTGATCGCTTCCACCTCAACCCGTCACTCGTCACGCGTTTTTTTTTCTCGCTGGCGCTAGTGATGTCGGCTGGCAGAAAAAACACACAACAAAACCCCCCCCCCCCCCGCGTGTCGAGTGACCTTACCTGTCTGAAGTACAGAAAATGTGTCGGGTTGGGTGGAGCATACACACACACATACACATATGTTCACACAACACAGGGCAAACCGCACAAACGTGTTCACACATCCGGCATCCTATGCGAAATACCCGCCGCTCCCCGGGAGCTGTTGCGGGAACCATCTGCTCTTCCGACCCACCGAGACTCTTGCCGTATTTTCTCTACCACACGGGGTGTGTTTTACCAAAAATCGTGTTTATCCACGTAAAAGGGGGGCATTTGACCCCCCCTAGGGCAGTGATAGAAAATACGTAAAAAACGTTCAACGTATTTGAACGTTCAACGTATTTTTAAAAAAATCGTCGAAGTTGAACGTTTTTTTGGCTTTTGAACGTTTTCACCCACTGGGTGCACTCTCCCCATGAAATGCCCCTTATCAGTAGGGGATGGGCCAACAGCACACACTAAAGGGGACACCTGTAGGATGGAGAGTGTCACGCGTGGCGAAAAGTCGGTGAAAAAGGGGTTCTGTAGTCCGAGAGGGGGCGGGACCCGGAAAGGGGTGGTTGGTACCCCCTCTTCTCAGGGTTGAACTCCGGAAAATCGGGGGTACCAACCCCCTCTCGACCTATCTCCCAGTTTTACCCCACTCGACCGGCTGGAGTCCGTCCAGCCCAGTCGAGCTTGCTTGGCTGGGCTACGGGTACAGGACGTATGGGATATCCCGCATAGGAGAACCGTATGGGATATCCCACCGGCAGGGGTTCACCTCAACTGCACCAGCCCGCTTCATGGAGCCTGCGGCACCACAAAGGACAACGGATCTGTTGTCGACTGCATCGCGAAGCAAGTCGTTGCAAAATCGTGCTCCAAGGACGTCTTCCGCACGGTTGTCGTTCGTGCCACCAACTCGCCCTTGCTCTGCTTGAGGAAAGGTGGGCTTGTGACTGGTGGCCCCTGCAGACGGTAGGCAATGTGAGAAACGTTCAAATACGCTGAACGTTCAACGTATTTGAACGTTCAACGTATTTTTAAAATCGGGATTCTGAAAAATACGCGTATTTTGCCTTCACTGCCCTAGGGGGGGGGGGGGGGGTAGTGAAATAGAAGTAGAAGGGAACACAGGAATGATCACCCTTCACTCGTTATGCAGGTTGTGTCTGAAAACCAGTTTTTTTCCGGCCTGTGTCCAGGAGGGGGAGGGGAGAGCGTAGATTGTGGATAATCTTTTGAAAGTGCGGGCCTCGGCCCGTGTCTCTCTCCAAGTTACCTCGGAAGAAACTGGTCCCGAACCCCAACACAGCGCACACCACACACACCTCACCGCTGCCACTCTGCCCCTGCCCCGCGCCAAGAAGAGCGTCGGTTTGATCCACCACCTGCATCCCCCCTATATCATATCGGTTGGAATGTTGTGGCAAATCACACACACACGTTCATCTTCTTTGCTGTCGTGTGGAGGCACACTAGGTGAACGCTGCGGATCCCTTCACTGTGGATCCCTGCACTGGGAGAGCGTTCGTTCAGAGCTTCGGGTTTGGAGGCACATTACTTTCCACCATACAACCCCTTTGCTGCTAAGAATCGTACTCACGAGTTGCGACAGGCGTTCTTCCGCAGCAATCCCGGGGTGGGGGGAATTTCCAGTACCACGACACAGGTGGTGTTAATGCAAAACATTTTTGACTTGGGGCTGTCCCTTCCTCACAAAAACAAAGAAAATCAGACACAATTCGCTATGGGGGCCGACACCCTGTCTAGCAACTGTATGAAAATATTGAAACAAATCCACCACAAGGGATATTGGAGCCCTGTGAAGTGGCATGAACGTGCTAATCCTACAAGATTCAGTCGTACGATTTCCTTCGTTACTTCGCGACTTCGCTCTGCATCTGTCGCTCGGAACTCGTCAAAGCAAAAAACGGTGCCACAGCGCACCCGGGACCCGATTTTGCCTCCAAGATGACACGCACAATATACCCCGCAACAAGGGTACACACAGGGAAGAGAAAGGAAGTGACAGCCATGCACATGCATGCATGGGAGGGTGGCGGGATGGGGTGGGTGTGGGGAAATCGTAAATACGCAGAGGACACGAAAAGCCACACAATTAGGGTGGACGACTCACCCAACTTTTCAGCTAAGCTACTGTGACAAAAAATATTGGCTTCAAAAAAAGAAATTCCTGGGTTTCTCGGCCACTTTTGAGGTAATTGCGCGACTGTCCTGAAGTTGGGAACCCCAAATGTGGAAAAGCAACACCGAAAACTCGATTTTCGGGCCCCACACTGTAGACACAATGTGAATTTTCGGGGGTACCTGGGACCCCCCGTGTGTAAGTCCCCCCCCTGGAGGCGACTTTCGGCCAGGGGGGGGGCTTAAACACGGGGGTGGCACGGTGGAGACCAAGAAGACCTCTTCCGCTTCCGTCGTATGGGGGTGATTCCGGTCCGGATGGACTTTTGGCACCCCACTTTTCGACTCTGACAGCACCTGGAGGGCACCAGGTGGCCTAGCGGCCACCTGATGACCCTCCAGACCAGCCCACTCCCGTGTTTAGGTCCACCTGCGCTTAAGTCCCCCCTGGGGGGACTTATACACGGGGGAACCCAGGTACGAGCAGTGATCTCGCGCCAGGGCTGGCACGGCCCGACCTCAACATTTTCCCATCACATGTTGTGGAGAGGCCAGACTATCTTTAGTAGACTTTGGGCTTTTGAGTTCGGCCGGGTGAACATGCCGCGCAGCGTGCGAAAATCCAACGCCACCATGAGAGGCAGGTGGATGAAGCTTGATGACTCAGTCGCGCCGAATCGTACCCAAGTGAAGGACTATCCCCTGGAATGCGACACAGCACCAACCGGGGTGAGACGGGCCTTCAAAATCCTGAAGGATGTTCACCGACCAACAAAGCGACCAGATGGCGTTCCCAAATTTGGGACCGACCGATAAAGCGACCAGATGGTGGTCACAAAAATGGGACCGACCGATAAAGCGACCAGATGGCGGTCCCAAATTTGGGACCGACCGATAAAGCGACCAGATGGTGGTCCCAAAATTGGGACCGACCAAAAAAGCGACCAGATGGCGGTCCCAAAATTGGGACCGACCGATAAAGCGACCAGATGGTGGTCCCAAATTTGGGACCGACCAATAAAGCGACCAGATATGGTGTTGCTGAAAGGCCCAAATTGCGTAGTTCGTGCGTAGTTTTGCGTAGTTTGTGCGTACATTGTGCATAAGCAATAATGCCACTTTTTTATTCTCTCCAGTGGGAAACACGCTACCTCCAATACAGAGCCCAGACTGCACCAACACTACCACCGGCCTCGTCCCAGACCTTGTGGTGCCCATTTCCTGATGTAGGGGCCCTCCATGTATCCCAAATATCCACCCTGTGGTTTGCAGGAAGTCACTCTTCTGACTGCTGCGGAAGGACCTGTCTCTGGAGGCCTTAGGAGCCTGGCTCGAGACACACCAAACTAGGTCCCTGTTGCTTGGTGTCGAACCTCGGAAGACACATCAGTCAGTCCTCGCCCAGCTGCAGCGTTTGTTTGTCTGTACCTGGGACCAACAGATGACAACGCACCCTCAAGACAAGCCATAGAATGGGCTCACTTAACAGTGGCTGAAGGCTAAGGACACTGCCTGCGGAACCCCTTGACTACAGAGCCGAGATTGTACCAAAACGCCCCCGAAAGGGGCCCCCTACTCGGGTGTTGCAAAACTCCGTTCCTTTGCCTATTTGGAATCTGTGCGGATCGTAGTGGGGTCATTTCTGTGGTCGAGCTGTCAAGCTTCGTCCGCGAAACGTGGGTCTGGTTCAGGGGCTGGTCATAGGATATGACTGAGAGGCAACCACACCAGCCCACCCAGCGGGACCCCCTCCTTGGGTGTTCCAAAAATCCGATATTTGGAACGTTTGGGATCTGTGCGGATCGCAGTGGGGTCGTTTTGGCCATGGGGTGTCCATTTACACCTCTTACTGGGAACACCAATTGGGTGAAAGCACCCCCCCTCATACCCCCCTACCCCCCGAGTACTCGGGGGGTAGGGGGGCCTGTAGAGGGCACACATTGTGCTTTTTCGGCAAACAAACCCGTTTCTTTGCACAATACAGGTGATTCAGAGTGGTCCCTGACTGGGATTCGAAAATTTTCGGCATTTTTTCACCCTTTTTGAGCTAATTACTGGCCCCGCCCCAGAACAAAATAAAAAGGTGGCATTACGAGGCCATATTGCGTAGTTCGTGCGTACTTGTGCGTAGTTCGTGCGCACATCATGCGAAGCACTTTCAGCAACACCAAGATAGTGGTCCCATATTTGGGACCGACCAATAAAGCGACCAGATGGCGGTCCCAAATTTGGGACCGACCGATAAAGCGACCAGATGGTGGTCCCAAATTTGGGACCGACCAACAAAGCGACCAGATGGTGGTCCCAAATTTGGGACCGACCGATAAAGCGACCAGATGGCGGTCCCAAATTTGGGACCGCCATCTGGTCGCTTTGTTGGTCGGTCCCAAATTTGGGACCACCATCTGGTCGCTTTATCGGTCGGTCCCAAATTTGGGACCACCATCTGGTCGCTTTGTTGGTCGGTCCCAAATATGGGACCGCCATCTGGTCGCTTTATTGGTCGGTCCCAAATTTGGGACCACCATCTGGTCGCTTTATCGGTCGGTCCCAAATTTGGGACCGCCATCTGGTCGCTTTATTGGTCGGTCCCAATTTTGGGACCACCATCTGGTCGCTTTATCGGTCGGTCCCAAATTTGGGACCGCCATCTGGTCGCTTTATTGGTCGGTCCCAAATTTGGGACCACCATCTGGTCGCTTTGTTGGTCGGTCCCAAATTTGGGACCGCCATCTGGTCGCTTTGTTGGTCGGTCCCAAATTTGGGACCGCCATCTGGTCGCTTTATCGGTCGGTCCCTAATTTGGGACCACCATCATAGTGTCATAACGGCCGTCATGGAGGGAGTGGATTTTCTGAGAATTCACTACCTCAGTTCCCGCTACCGAAATATAAAAACGGCCGTTTTCATGTTTTGTTGGCGAAAAAACGGCCGTTTTTTTCCCCATCCTATTTTCCTTTGGAGATTCGCCTCCTGCTTACCGTACCGAGCTGAGGAAACACACTTGACAACTCCCTGTTGCCTGCACATGACATTGGGCACTGCGATTCTCTGTCGACTGTACAAAGAAAAATGGCTTCCACCCTGCCTGTCGCTCGACAAGCAGCAGACACCCGAGAGCAGAGAGGAGTGTAGCAGCCCGGTTCGCCCCCGGGTTGTCCCAGAAATCCAGCACACCCTCGGAACGTGGTGGCCTAGTCGTAGATCACCCAGGCCCTGCTCGTGACCTCCCCGAAACAGAGGGGAGGTGGCAGTGTTGTTAGAAACCGAGTTTTAAACATTTTAAACGTTTTAAAGTTTAAAACGCCGTTTTAAATTATTTAAAACGGGGTTTAAAACGGGGTTTAAAACGGCAAAAACCCCTGCAAAATATAGGGGGAGACTTTTCGATTTTTTTTTCTGGAACCCAAAATTGATCGTTTTGGGCCATCTGAGGCCATCTTCGGCAAAAAAATCCAATTTTGAGGCTCCCTGGGGGTCCCAAATGGGTGAACAAATTCCCTGTGTGAAATAGCCTATTGCAGGCCTTTTGAGCATGATCAGGCAAACACAGCTGTGTGGCAGGGCTTTCTGCGAAAATTCGCCTCCTGGTGAAGTGGGCTACTTTTCACCCTCCATTCACCCTGGCCTCAACCCGTTCCTCTGCTCACCCTGACGCAAGCTCATGCCCTCATCGTTGACAATCACCCAGAAAAGATTCAGGATGGTACAGTACAGACTCGGGTGCACGAACGATCCAACGGTGGTGCCTGTTTGACTTGCTGGTGTATGGTTGATCATTGCTTGTTACGTACATGTCGCTTTCTCAGCGCCCCCGCCTTCACCGAAACCCGATGCCCAACACGAGCGGTGTGGCGCCCGTGGTACTGACCCCTTCGGACCTTAACTCCAGCGGTAGCCGCCGGCTTTCTTCAAAGAAACTCATCGATGACGTCCCCCCAGAGTGCAGGTTCCTGCTGCCTACCCACGATCATTAGGGTGCCGAGAGAATGGCTAGGTGATCAATAATTGTCCCAAACACTAGCTTGGCAACAGCCAGAGCAACCCCAGGTGGGGCGCAGCCGAGTGCTGCAACCATCGTTCTGACAGCAACAACATCACCTGGCTGTCTTGTTGAACACAGCCGTGATGAAGCTGGCTGCACTTCCTGTTTGGAGTTCATCGGGATCCGTTCTGCAAAAGTGAAAGTTGGAGGCAAAGAATACATGACGAGGATGGTTACGCCTTTTGTAGGCTTCTCTCGATCAGAGAAGTCGGGCGTCCATAGGAGAGTAAAGGGAATACAGATATGCTCCTCTCAAAGAGGGGCAGGCCAAAGGTAGGCTCCAGGTGGCAACTGGAACTGTGCAACTTTTCCAGAAGGTGCTTCCAGGACTGTCGAAGGAGCTGGTGGAGTTCGCTGGGTCCATTGCCATCCCCATCATGGTGATCCGGCCTTCAACCTGCGACTTTGTATCATGGATTCAGCTCAAAAGGGTGCACATCGAGTGATGCAAGATGAAGATTCGACACTCCAGAAATATGCTGATGTCAAACTGCATTATTCCTGAGAACAACGGAGGGGGTGTGCCAACTGATGCCGGTGCGATTGATGCAACCCTCACCACAACGTCAGTGCCATCTATTTTCCACCAATAATGTGTCCGCTGTGACAGGAATGCAGGAATAATCACCCAGAATATGAGCTGGGGGGCCTCAGGGGGCATGGAAAAATTTTTTTGGCCGAAAAATTTTTTTTTGGTGTGAAAACACCACAGAAACGCCCTGTTTTAACCCCCGTTTTAAACTCCGTTTTAAATTAATTTAAAACGCGTTTTAATTTAAAACATTTAAAACATTTAAAACGTTTAAAACGTAAAGTTTTAAATGGGGGCTAACAACAATGGGAGGTGGCACCGGAGTTCTGACACCCCTACGACTCATGCAGCCGTACGTGCTCGGGCACAGACGGCGGACCGCAAACCAGAAGGACTTCCCTGATTCCGTGCCGTCCCACCTTCTGCGCATGCGGTCGCCAGCCCAGGCCAGCTCCCCTGCCAGGGGCACTGGGGGGTCGTACTTCCCCACCTCAGACACTTTCTCGATGACATTCACAATGTCGGTGTGCACTGCGTCGACAGGGGCACGCCGTTGGCGCACCCAGCTGCGCATCGCAGTACTTCTGGAGCAGCGATGCGAGGGGTGCCGTCAGGCGGACGGCGGCCTGCAGGTGGGACTCGAGCCCAGCGATTTCGTGGGCATCTCTGCCAACCGCAGAAGCGACGCACACGTAGCAGGGCCGCTGTCCTGCAGCGGGCCCGGAAGATTGTATAAATGCCCGGGGACGTGGTGCAAGGTGCAGATCCACTCAAGCGGTGCAGGTAGTGTGTGTCGGAGAGAAGCGGGATCGCACGGCCGGTGGTGCCGTCTTGCTCGCCTGCTTCTCCCTCTCAGCTGCGTCAGAGATGTGGCACAGCACATCCTTCAGCGCCAGTGCGGTCGTGAACCCATCCAGCTGGTGCTGCATATTGCCCGGGATGATCGCCCGTGCCTTCGGGAATAAATCAGCGAAGGCGGTGTCCTTCTCATCCGGGGTGCTGTCGCCGATATCAAGGGAAAGCTCTGTCGGAAGAGCCCTGATGCCAGTGAGCGACACCTGCCCACCTCTGCCTGCACGGTCATCCACGACACACGTGCCTAGATTGGCCGCAACCATGTTCAGCCCCTCCTCGGGACACACTTCTTGACAGCATCATGCACCATGCCAGCCGGTGATCCGGTGAACAACGCACCCCGGGCGATCCGAAGTTGCAAGCCTGCCACTGAGGGTATCGCACTCCGACAGCGCCAGCTGTTTCCCTGGCTCTGCACTTTCAACGCTGCGTTCTTCTTCTTCTTGATATGGCGCGGTCCGTCAAAGTGGTCCACGAAGTCTGAACTCTTCGCATCATACTTGAAGGCGCGCTCACAATGCTTGCTGCAGGGTATCCCTTGTAGTGGGGAGGCACTCCTGGTGGTGGGATCTCGCCTGCTGACCCACGCCCCATACAAAATTCCCAGGTAAAAAAAACGGCTGTTTTTTAAAATGCTGAAAATCAGCGGCCGTTTTTGCAAGTCCACAAAATACAAGGGATTTTTTAAAACGGCCGCTATGCAACCATGACCATCTGGTCAATTTTTCGGTGGGTCCCAAGTTTGGGATGAGGAACTCCGTGGGCACCATTGGTCGCCCTTCGGTCGCCAACTGTTCAGACCCCTTTTCAGGGGATTTGAGCCCCAGAGAGACCTCCTGGACCGGTTTTCTGGTGTTTTATGCTCTTCCCGACCCTGTCCTGGCCCAGAATGTGGTCTGGAGCGAGGTTCTGCTGATTTCCGCCTGATGCGGACCCTCCTTTGGGGTCCTCCATTTATTTTGAGTCTGACCGTCACCTTCCCCACGTAGTTCACCAGGGCAATGCGAAAAACCGTTTTTTAACCCCAAAAATGGCATTTCCCGGGTGGCGACCTCTGGCGACCTCTGAAAAATGTGCCCAAAAAGTGATTTTTGGGACCTTGCGGACCTCGAAAACACAAAGGGAAAAAAAATATTTTTTGTCACACCCCCTCTTGGGGCGGTACGCCAGTCTACACACAAAACACAGGAAAAGAGTATGAAGGAATAAAACACGGCAGCAGTTTATTTTTTTGTGGCAAACATGGTCAGGGGGGGGGGGGCATTTTTTTGGTGCATTTCGCCAAATTATGAGGAACAACGCAGAAACTTTGCTGAAAAATTGACGAGTAGCGAAGCGCCCTCTGAGGCCACCAGAGAGCAGGCGAGCATTCAATCTTAAAGCAGGTAGTGTGCCCAGACCTAGCGCTATGTCGCTATCTGCCTGGTGGGGGTGGGGGTGGGGGTGGGAATAGAAAAATATAGGGGGATGGGCCAATGGGGCACGAAGTCCCCCCGACCCCCGCCCGCCCCACCCCACCCCACACCCGTTCAATTTTCTTTGGCATCGACGCCCACCAGCCTGGCATGCGGGACGACCAGGGCAGTGACGGTGCACAAGGCATACACATTTCTTCATCGTGTTTGTCACCTCCGCACAAGCCCAGCACTGAGAGCAAAATATCGGACGATGCCTCCACCGTCACGCATACCACCACCCCACCCCACCCCACAAAACGCAAGGCAATGAAGGACGCCTCTTTCGTCCATCCAGGGGGGGGGGGGGCAGATGGAGCCGCACGCCAGAGTCAATTGTCAGTCGGGGGGGGGGGGGGGAGGGGTGGTGAGGTTTGCTGGTGTGAAGTGGGAAGAGAGATGACAAAAGGAACGGACGACAGAGATACGATGGTTGCAACGGAATACGGTGTGGGGGGGGGGGCAGGCCTCTGGCTAATTCTGGGGCCGGACTTAACGTTGGGCCGGAGGGGGGGGCCTACCCTACCCTACCCTACCCTACCCTACAGCACGTCGGGGGTACCCACAACCCGACCCAACCCTACCCTAGGGTGAGGGTTGGGTACCCATAACCCGACCCAACACGACCCTACCCAACCCAGGGGTCAGGGCCAGGGTTGATCCTAGACCCAACCCAACCCAAGGGTTAGGGTCAGGGTTGACCCCAGACCCTACCCAACCCTAGGGTAAGGGTCAGGGTTGACCCTAGACCCTACCCAACCCTAGGGTTAGGGTTAGGGTTAACCCTTGACCCAACCCTAGGGATAGGGTTAGGGTTGACCCTAGACCCTACCCTAACCCTAGGGTTAGGGTCAGGGTTAACCCTAGACCCTACCCTAACCCTAGGGTTAGGGTTAGGGTTAACCCTTGACCCAACCCCAGGGTTAGGGTCAGGGTTGACCCCAGACCCTACCCAACCCTAGGGTTAGGGTTAGGGTTAACCCTTGACCCAACCCTAGGGTTAGGGTCAGGGTTGACCCTAGACCCTACCCAACCCTAGGGTTAGGGTTAGGGTTAACCCTTGACCCAACCCTAGGGTTAGGGTCAGGGTTAACCCTAGACCCTACCCTAACCCTAGGGTTAGGGTTAGGGTTAACCCTTGACCCAACCCTAGGGTTAGGGTTAGGGTTAACCCTAGACCCTACCCAACCCTCGGGTTAGGGTTAGGGTTAACCCTGGACCCTACCCTAACCCTAGGGTTAGGGTCAGGGTTAACCCTAGACCCTACCCAACCCTAGGGTTAGGGTTAACCCTTGACCCTAACCCTAGGGTTGGGTAGGGTCTAGGGTCAACCCTGACCCTGGGGTTGACCAGGGGTGGGTTGGGTCTTGGGTTAACCCTAACCCTAACCCTAGGGTTGGGTGGGGTATAGGGTTAACCCTAACCCTAGGGTTGGGTAGGGTATAGGGTTAACCCCAACCCTAACCCTAGGGTTGGGTTGGGTCTAGGGTTAACCCTGACCCTAACCCTAGGGTTGGGTAGGGTATAGGGTTAACCCCAACCCTAACCCTAGGGTTGGGTTGGGTCTAGGGTTAACCCTGACCCTAACCCTAGGGTTGGGTAGGGTGTAGGGTTAACCCTAACCCTAGGGTTGGGTTGGGTTAACCCTAACCCTAGGGTTGGGTTGGGTCTAGGGTTAACCCTGACCCTAACCCTAGGGTTGGGTAGGGTATAGGGTTAACCCCAACCCTAACCCTAGGGTTGGGTAGGGTGTAGGGTTAACCCTAACCCTAGGGTTGGGTTGGGTATAGGGTTAACCCTAACCCTAACCCTAGGGTTGGGTTGGGTCTAGGGTTAACCCTGACCCTAACCCTAGGGTTGGGTAGGGTATAGGGTTAACCCCAACCCTAACCCTAGGGTTGGGTTGGGTCTAGGGTTAACCCTGACCCTAACCCTAGGGTTGGGTAGGGTGTAGGGTTAACCCTAACCCTAGGGTTGGGTTGGGTTAACCCTAACCCTAGGGTTGGGTTGGGTATAGGGTTAACCCTAACCCTAACCCTAGGGTTGGGTTGGGTATAGGGTTAACCCTAACCCTAACCCTAGGGTTGGGTTGGGTCTAGGGTTAACCCTGACCCTAACCCTAGGGTAGGGTCTAGGGTTAACCCCAACCCCAACCCTAGGGTTGGGTAGGGTGTAGGGTTAACCCTCACCCTAACCCTAGGGTTGGGTAGGGTATAGGGTTAACCCTAACCCCAGGGTAGGGTCTAGGGTTAACCCTAACCCTAACCCTAGGGTTGGGTTGGGTCTAGGGTTAACCCTGACCCTAACCCTAGGGTTGGGTAGGGTATAGGGTTAACCCCAACCCTAACCCTAGGGTTGGGTTGGGTCTAGGGTTAACCCTGACCCTAACCCTAGGGTTGGGTAGGGTGTAGGGTTAACCCTAACCCTAGGGTTGGGTTGGGTATAGGGTTAACCCTAACCCTAACGCTAGGGTTGGGTTGGGTCTAGGGTTAACCCTGACCCTAACCCTAGGGTTGGGTAGGGTATAGGGTTAATCCCAACCCTAACCCTAGGGTTGGGTTGGGTCTAGGGTTAACCCTGACCCTAACCCTAGGGTTGGGTAGGGTGTAGGGTTAACCCTAACCCTAGGGTTGGGTTGGGTATAGGGTTAACCCTAACCCTAACGCTAGGGTTGGGTTGGGTCTAGGGTTAACCCTGACCCTAACCCTAGGGTTGGGTAGGGTATAGGGTTAATCCCAACCCTAACCCTAGGGTTGGGTTGGGTCTAGGGTTAACCCTGACCCTAACCCTAGGGTTGGGTTGGGTATAGGGTTAACCCTAACCCTAGGGTTGGGTTGGGTATAGGGTTAACCCTAACCCTAACCCTAGGGTTGGGTTGGGTCTAGGGTTAACCCTGACCCTAACCCTAGGGTTGGGTTGGGTCTAGGGTTAACCCTGACCCTAACCCTAGGGTTGGGTAGGGTATAGGGTTAACCCCAACCCTAACCCTAGGCTTGGGTTGGGTCTAGGGTTAACCCTGACCCTAACCCTAGGGTTGGGTAGGGTGTAGGGTTAACCCTAACCCTAGGGTTGGGTTGGGTTAACCCTAACCCTAGGGTTGGGTTGGGTATAGGGTTAACCCTAACCCTAACCCTAGGGTTGGGTTGGGTATAGGGTTAACCCTAACCCTAACCCTAGGGTTGGGTAGGGTATAGGGTTAACCCCAACCCTAACCCTAGGGTTGGGTAGGGTGTAGGGTTAACCCTAACCCTAGGGTTGGGTTGGGTATAGGGTTAACCCTAACCCTAACCCTAGGGTTGGGTTGGGTCTAGGGTTAACCCTGACCCTAACCCTAGGGTTGGGTAGGGTGTAGGGTTAACCCTAACCCTAGGGTTGGGTTGGGTATAGGGTTAACCCTAACCCTAACGCTAGGGTTGGGTTGGGTCTAGGGTTAACCCTGACCCTAACCCTAGGGTTGGGTAGGGTATAGGGTTAATCCCAACCCTAACCCTAGGGTTGGGTTGGGTCTAGGGTTAACCCTGACCCTAACCCTAGGGTTGGGTTGGGTATAGGGTTAACCCTAACCCTAGGGTTGGGTTGGGTATAGGGTTAACCCTAACCCTAACCCTAGGGTTGGGTTGGGTCTAGGGTTAACCCTGACCCTAACCCTAGGGTTGGGTAGGGTATAGGGTTAACCCCAACCCTAACCCTAGGCTTGGGTTGGGTCTAGGGTTAACCCTGACCCTAACCCTAGGGTTGGGTAGGGTGTAGGGTTAACCCTAACCCTAGGGTTGGGTTGGGTTAACCCTAACCCTAGGGTTGGGTTGGGTATAGGGTTAACCCTAACCCTAACCCTAGGGTTGGGTTGGGTATAGGGTTAACCCTAACCCTAACCCTAGGGTTGGGTAGGGTATAGGGTTAACCCCAACCCTAACCCTAGGGTTGGGTAGGGTGTAGGGTTAACCCTAACCCTAGGGTTGGGTTGGGTATAGGGTTAACCCTAACCCTAACCCTAGGGTTGGGTTGGGTCTAGGGTTAACCCTGACCCTAACCCTAGGGTTGGGTAGGGTATAGGGTTAACCCCAACCCTAACCCTAGGGTTGGGTTGGGTCTAGGGTTAACCCTGACCCTAACCCTAGGGTTGGGTTGGGTCTAGGGTTAACCCTGACCCTAACCCTAGGGTTGGGTAGGGTATAGGGTTAACCCCAACCCTAACCCTAGGGTTGGGTTGGGTCTAGGGTTAACCCTGACCCTAACCCTAGGGTTGGGTAGGGTGTAGGGTTAACCCTAACCCTAGGGTTGGGTTGGGTTAACCCTAACCCTAGGGTTGGGTTGGGTATAGGGTTAACCCTAACCCTAACCCTAACCCTAGGGTTGGGTTGGGTCTAGGGTTAACCCTGACCCTAACCCTAGGGTTGGGTAGGGTATAGGGTTAACCCCAACCCTAACCCTAGGGTTGGGTTGGGTCTAGGGTTAACCCTGACCCTAACCCTAGGGTTGGGTTGGGTCTAGGGTTAACCCTGACCCTAACCCTAGGGTTGGGTAGGGTATAGGGTTAACCCCAACCCTAACCCTAGGGTTGGGTTGGGTCTAGGGTTAACCCTGACCCTAACCCTAGGGTTGGGTAGGGTGTAGGGTTAACCCTAACCCTAGGGTTGGGTTGGGTATAGGGTTAACCCTAACCCTAACCCTAGGGTTGGGTTGGGTCTAGGGTTAACCCTGACCCTAACCCTAGGGTAGGGTCTAGGGTTAACCCCAACCCCAACCCTAGGGTTGGGTAGGGTGTAGGGTTAACCCTCACCCTAACCCTAGGGTTGGGTAGGGTATAGGGTTAACCCTAACCCCAGGGTAGGGTCTAGGGTTAACCCTAACCCTAGGGTGAGGGTAGGGTCTGGAGTTAACCCCAACCCCAACCCTAGGGTTGGGTAGGGTCTAGGGTCACCCGTAACCCTCGAAATCGGGCCCAAATCGCCAAAATGGGCACCCCTCGAAAAAAAAATTCGAAAAGGTCCCCCTACCCACACCTGGAAATTACCAAAAAATCTGGGACCCCGGCGGCCCCAACCCTAGGGTAGGGTAGGGTAGCCCCCCCCCTCCCCCCCCCGGCACGGAGAAACTTAACGTTCGACCCGAATTAGCCAGAGGCCTGGGGGGGGGGTGTGGGGAGGGGGGGGAGAGAGAGAGAGAGAAATGGATCGCGTGTGTGTTTTGCAGTGCAAAAAAAAGTTTTGCGGTTGTTGCATGAGTCACAGTCGTGGCAGCCTGCGGCACCCCCCCCTTCTCCCCCCTGCGTGCGCAGTGTACACACAACGCGGAGTTGGGCCTCATGAATCGAAAAACAACTCGGTGAGCTCCTGACCGCCACGTCGTACAGATGTGATTGTTGCCGTGACGCACAAACAAGCTCTCTTCGCAATGGTTCGCCATTGCGTCTAAGAGAGGAGAAGTGGTGTCAGAATGCAGCTATTTTGTTATTTGCAACCTGGTGTGTGTGTGTGTGGTTATAAAGTTTTAAGGCGGTGTCGCCCTGCACGGGCAGTAGCACCTCCCCTTCAGTATCGCACTCCCGAAGGATTCCCCAACACGACGTGACACCGGTTTCGACGCGTACTCTTCGTACCCCTCCCCCCGGCCGCGTCTCTTCAGCGAAGAACCGGGGATAATCGGACCAGGGCTAGCTAAACCCTGGTGGTGTCACGGGTGGGGTTGGAGAGGGAGAAAAAGGAAGAAATGAAGTTGCGAAAAAGTCAAACACTGACACGTGAAATCAATAAAAAGGGTGGTATAAAAAGGGTGATCGCCCCACATAAAATGTGGTCACCACACACACACACACACACACCACCCTTTTTATTGTGTGTGTGTGTGTGTGTGTGTGGTGACCACATTTTATGTGGGGCGATCCTGCGCGGACCATTGCCCACTATGTGTGCGTGTGTGGCGTGCGCGGAGGGGAGGTAGGGATGCATCGCCGGGTGCCGTCGGAACTAACTCAACAGCACACCCGCAAGCATGCCTTATGTGTCTCTAGGCACCGACGACCACCTATCTGGCTACTGGTGCACAGCACTAGCTAGGTAGGTAGGTAATCCCGGGCGATCTCCAAGCTGCACAGCCAACCGCTGCCGGGAAGTCATAAAATATCAAATCCCATCAGGGGGTGTGTGTGTGTGTGGAGGCGACCAGCTGGTTTCGACGACCCGCCGACTCAACGGAATCGAGCGGGACCAAACGCACATCACACGACAAGGCCCATTTTGCCGCGAAGTGAACCCTAACGCCACACCGCCCATCCCATATGTTGAATTGTATTGGTATCAACGCCCTCTCTGCACCCGAGGCTTCGTTTTGCGAGTTGCTTCTGACATGGTTCGATTGATTCGGTCTTGAAGTACAATGCAATTTTTTTGGCCCTGCGACAGGACAGCCTTCCGCTCTG
Source organism: Rhynchopus euleeides (assembly GCA_963210315.1). Classification (NCBI taxonomy): domain Eukaryota; phylum Euglenozoa; class Diplonemea; order Diplonemida; family Diplonemidae; genus Rhynchopus; species Rhynchopus euleeides. Next base: position 666,490 of record OY723303.1, read on the forward strand.
CGTACTATCTCTCGGGTCCGAGGGACGCCTGAACAGGCTCTAGAAATCGTTCAAATTTGGTTGAAATAATAGAGATGCGACACACCAGCCCAACAGTGGCCTTTGAACGATCTGAACGATTTTATGATATTGACCGTGCTCCGAGCAGCCCCCCTGTGAGCGGGGACACTGTTTCGGGACCTTCTGGCAGCACGTTTTGACAGCACTGCAGTTACAAGGGTGGGCATTTTTCTTTTGTTTTTGGGGCCATTACCATCAGGACTTTGACCAGGCCCTGGTGACCTGGTCATGCCCAGGGGTGCAGGGCAAAATGGGCTACAACCCCTGGTCAAGCCCTGACTAGGCCACCGTGTAACCACGCCTCTTGGGGGAGGGGGCGGGAGGGGTAAAACTATCGGGTTGGTAGTAAATTTGATGTGCTTTGTTTGCTCAGGACACACCCCACCCCCGAGGTTTCTTGGCGGTTCAACCGCCAGTCTATCGAGCACCCTGCCCCCCTAACAGCATCCCAAGCTGTTGATGGGCGGACCACCAACAACATTAGGTGCGGTGCATGTGTGGCGGTGCATCGCTACACCGGCCGACCGACACTGGACAGACACGAAGCAATGCACAAAGGACATCGGGTACCCCATTGGGTGAGGGTGGTGCAGACATGCAACGCCTCTGCCCGTGCATAGTTTTCGCAGTTGTCAGAGGGGCACCTTTCACGACTACACCCTACCCTTTGCCTGACATTTTCTCTTTTTTGCGCCTCTATTCTTTGACGTTTCCGATTCACCCACAGGCCAGCCGTCGCCCCCCCCCCCCCCCCCCGCCCCCCACCCCGTTTGTTTCTTCTCGTGAGATTAACTCCAGGGGCTTAGCTTGGATTTTGGGGTTGGGGCCGAAACTCGGTCAGACTCGGTCACAGTACACACAGTTGATTTGCCCTACTCGGGTACCCGAGAGAATGTCACCCCCCCTCGGCCTCCGCTTGGGCTCCAAGGGCCACCCTGTACAGAGGGGGTGACATTCTTCAACGGTTGCCCTGTGTAGCGGCTGGGAAGAATGGCACCCCCCCTCGGCCCTGGGCCCTCGAGGGGGGTGACATTCTCCTCGGGGGTACCCTAGGACCTCGCAAGAGTGGCTTCGGGGATACCCTGTGAATCTCCGCGACATTCCACTCCCACAAAGAGTACATTTGCAAGGCTTTCGTTGCTCAGTTGGCGAAGCCTGGTGGAGACAAGGCGGACCTTGGAAAACAAGCGTTCAACAGAAGCAGTGCCCAGCGGAAGCATAGATGCAAGCTGGAGTAGCTTGCATGTTGCTGGGTACGTGAGAGCGAGGTTTAACCTCCTGCAGATCACGCAGGCCCAACCTCCGAATCTCGGAACAGACACCCGGGCACGCAGAAGGGCAGCCTTGTGCGCCTGTGCCCACTTCGGTGGGTGTGCTGGGGCATTGAAGTCCGGGCAAGGGTACGCACCAGTAATCCCCGGGAGAGGTGCCAGGTAATGATCAGCGATGTAGCCCAGAGCCTCCTGCACCTGCGTGCCATGTTGCCGGGAGACGGAATTCGAGACTGCTGACGTTATTCTTACGCTAGCGACGAATACGGGACAGAAGGAGAATGGGGCGTTCGCGTTCGCTCGCACGCGTGCTTCACCTCCTGTGCTGCTGCACCCCAAGAAAAATCCACTTTCCCCCCGGAAATTTATACTTATTTTTTGTTTTTTGGGCTGACCGAGTTTTTTTCCGGGTTTGGCTGAAACAGGGTATAAGATAGACTTTTTTTCTGGCGCCGTTTTCCGGTTTTTCTGGTTTTGAAAATTTTTCGCGCGCGCCTTCGGCGCGCGCGACCCGCGCAAACCCTCCCAGAATCTGAGAGGGCCCGGTGCCTGCGCGCGTCCTGTCGTACTGAGGCTGCTTGGTGGGGCAGGCGCAGCAGCTGCTTTGAAAGTTTGGACTCTCGGTCAAAAAACCGGTCTGGTGCAATTTTCTTACGCAGGGGGGCGGAGCCCCAGCCGCCGGCGGCCACGGTAGTGAACATCTGTTCCCTACTGTCTGGATTCGCTTGTAAGTAGGAAGGCCTCGCTGTATCGCAGCCCGGCCAGCAGGAGATCACTGGTCCTTGAGGGTTCAACCTTCAGGGTGGAGGAGGACGGGGGAGCGACCACTCGCGACAGGTGTGCGTTGTGGGTGAAGTGGGTGCACGACAGAATGGCCAAAGGGTCCACGAGATCTCTGCACACATTCCGTTATCGAGGAGATGGGCACCTAGCTGTGACGACAGGCAACAAACAAATCTCATCTGTTAGTTGCCCCCAATAGGCTTGGCGACCTTCAAGACTGCTTGAAAGTCGTTCGTGTTCTCGTCTCAGCCCTCCAGACAAGCAGATCTGTCTCGATTTGGTGGGCTGTCGCCATGTATTCGATGGCACTGAGTGACGCTGCACAGAGGCAGACGACACGGTGAACTCCAGCGGAAGTTACCCTACCTCCGCTGGAGTACACCGTCACGTGACCGTGTGTCTCCCATGAGTCTCAACTAGCGGGAGTCTTAGCGTACATTAGCTGGACAATAGACTCCCGTCTCCAGTACAGACTGCAGTCTTAGACTCCCTCTTAGACATGGTGGCTGGAGTCCACCATGTGCGCACCTTCAAAACAGAAGAGACCTGCATGACGAGGGCATCACCACCCACCGGGCCACCCGCTAGGTCCATTTTTTCTTCTCCGCTTCTCTGCCTTCTTTGGACTATTTGAGCTCTGTGCGGATCACGATGGGGTCACTTTCTAGTTTTTTATGGCGTTTTTTCTGACTGTTTTACTGTCCCAAAGTCACAAAAAAACCGCCAAAAATGAGACCGACCTTTTTTTTTCCCCAGAAAACCGGGAACCGGGAAACCCTGGTTTTGAAAACCGGAAAACCAGACCTATCTTATCCCCTGGCTGAAACTCGGTCAGCTGACCGAGTTTACCCCCCCAAGCTAAGCCTCTGATTAACTCGGTTCTAAGCAGTGGTTCATATGGTGTTGACCCTAATAGTGGTTCGACTTTCTCTCGGGCTTTTGACAACAGGGAACGGGTAGGGTGGGGAGGGAGGTGAAGGTGGTGGGTGGTGCAGCAGGCTCTGGCCCGTTTCCACCTCTCGGACCAGGAAATCTGGTCAGGGTGGCGGCCACCTGGCGAGCCTGTTTTGCCTTGTGATGAACACCGAAGAACAGCGGCCAGCATTTCGTACAATGCCTACATCCGACTCGGATAAATTTTTCAGGTTTTGATTGATTTGTTTATTTGAAATGTCGACGCCCTTCAGCCTGGCGTGCGATACGACCAGAGTGAATTCTTTCCCTTCATGTTGCTTCATTCATAGCAGCGTCCTCTGTGAGTTTCTTATGCTGAATCACTGCAGGATCTAGCTCAGGCTAGCTGCAGGAAATACACCAGAAATATAGCTGGAGTCGTGCAGGATCATTCGTGAAGAAATACGAAAGGTAAACGAGAAAAAGTTTTTCGTTGATCGCACGACACACACAGAAAATTTTGCCTGCGGAAGTGTTGGTGTGTGATTGGCAGGCGCATAAGACTGTGTGTGACGGCAAGCACCTAGCACTTCCCCTATCGCTGCATTTCCGCCTGACAAGTACCTTGTTGGAAGAAAATTGCGGATTCCAAAAAGAATACCAGACGCGGGGAGGTGGAGGTGGGATTTTTTTCTCGGCAAAAATAATATAAACACAACACCCCTTATCAGGGGGACACACAAACCGGACTAAGATTCGGTTCAGTTTGACTCAGAGCGGGTGCGATGCGGAAGATCTTCGACACGCTGGAACACGAGGTCAACCTGAAGGGTGTGAAGGGTGGTGTTGCGTGGTGTCGGGTGCTTGTGTAACCCCAGCAAGGTGATGCATGCCATCCCGGAAAACGCAGCAATAGGGGAAGTGAGATGGGTGCCATGCGAATGAATGATACACCACACAGCATTCTTCATCCACCATTATTTTCCCTCAGCCGCACCGCATTCATGACATACCGAAAAGGAGGGATCGAAATACTTGCAGTCTTTGTCCTTCGCAGCTTTGTCCAACTCGGGCTTCGGGAGGTGGAGGGTGTAACTGCTGGGGAGGAACGACGTGTTGAAGAATATCTGGAACATCTTCTGCGACTTCGACAGAGTCTTCTCATAGTGGTACATCTGGATCTGCACGTCGCCCCGCACCACCACCATGCGGTGCAGGCGCAACCCGCAGTCCTTCGTGACGTAACGGACGGCAGACCCGTCGCGGGAGTCATACAACTTGTCGTTCGTTGGGTTCTCGGGGGTGTTGCGATGCACCGTGAAGTAGGGATCGCACCCGCCGTCGCGGTAGCGAGGCACTCCGTTGAAGCGGATCGCCTGGAACACAACTGCCGTCTCCCGGGGCGGGCCGTCGCGCAGCAGACGGGCGAAGTAATGCACGTAGCGGATCTGCGAGGGGATCGTCACGCCCTTCCCATCCGACGTGCGGCGCTGCCCGAAGAACTCCAGTGCGTCATCCGCGGTCTCGCACTGCCCGCTGTAGAGAAGGTGGGCAGAGATCATGGTGCCGGTGCGGCCCTTCCCAGCCTTGCAGTGGATGGATACCACGTTCTCCTGCTTCTGGCTGAGGAACTGCTCCACGTCGCGGCAGAAGGGCAGCATCTGGTTGAAGGGCGGGGGGCAGTGGTCGAAGAAGGGGTACCGCGCAACAGACCCCTTGAACCGGTCCAGCCCGTAGGTCCGCTCCTCGCACAGGTTGTATATCTTGTAGCTCCCGCTGTGGTGCTCCAGAAAGAAGTTCTCCACCACCTCCATCTTATTCCTGTAATACGCCTCCGTGCCCAGGCTGGGGAATCCCATTGCGATGATCTGATCGGTGATGTAGGTCAGGTCGAGGTCGTACCCCTTGTCTTTGAATCGGATCTTCTTTTTCGACACGAGGCCGCGCACCCCGCTCACAAGACCAGACTCGGTAAACCCACGCCGCCGACCCCCACCCATCGTCTGCGACCTGCCACGCTTCTTCGGGGTCAGCTCCCCCTCCTCACGCCTCAGAGCCTGAGGCGGCGTCTGGTGCACAAACGACTGCGTGCTCCTCCCCGCGTCACGGCGGGTGAAGACATACGAGAAAGAGTTGTTCTCCCGCCGCAGCACTATCGCGTCATCCTCGTCGCTCTTCGGGGGCAGCGTGTTCACCCTCGAGGCACGCTTCGCCGACAGATGCGTCGCACTGCTCCGCCTTGCATCCTCCGCTGAGGGCGAGGCACACCCGTCATCGCTGACACCATCGCCATACCGCGACGCAGACCCACTTCTCTGCTCATACCCGAGCAGCGACAGCACCTCCGCCACAGGGAAAAGCTCCTCCACTGTCGTCTCCACAGTCGCCTGCTTGCCCGAGGCAGCGCAGGTGCTGAGGACATGCCGGTGCGTCAGCTGCACTGCAAGGTTGGTCCCACCTCTCAGCTCCAGCCTGCGCTTCTCCAGCCGCGACGACACGACGGAGGGCTGCGACCCCCCTGGGGAAGACCCGGCCCTGGCACCGGGGTAGCCGCTGGGGGTGCCCACCGTACTGCGGCGGCGGAGCTTTATGCTCTTCCCCAACACGGTGATGGTCCCGCCCGGGTTCCGCTGCACGCTGGAGAGGTCGACGATCGATTCGATCGGGATGAGCTGCAGGCGGCAGCACTCCGTGTCGCCCGACACGCCCTGCCCCGCGAGGAGATTCCGGCAGACGTAGGCAAAGTTTTCCAAAGGGGAATCCCCGTAGACATATTCGCTGGGGAACACCGACGCATCGGAGAGCTTGAGGGTGAATGCCTCGGGGTCGAGGTTGAGGCCGTATCTCGAAGAGACTTTATCAACGACGTGCACCTTTGCGGCTCGCGCGCTGGTCTTCCTCCCGAGGCGAACCTTCGTCGTCAGATCCAGCACCCCGCTCGAATAGGCGAATGTCGCAAACAGGAACCCGGTGTCGCTGTCCGTGAGGCTCCCCTCAAAGGTGGGCAGGGCCTGGGCGGACGCGTTGTGCTGGCAACCCTTTGCGAGGGGGGAGAGGCGGAGGTGCTGCTCCACCAGCGAGCAGCACAGCGTGTCCCCCGCAGGCCCCTCGCTGTCATAGGGGTTCGGGATGGGCGACGTCGGGCTCTTCACCTGCGTGATCAGCGTGCCCTGCTGGTGCACCCCCAGCAGCTGGGCCCCGCTGCCCTGCGGCGCCACAAGATCCTGCAGCCTCCTCTGCTGATTCGCCTTCTCCGTCGCGCCTGCTAGGAGGGGACCCCCCTCCCCACGGCACCTGGAACTCTCCGTCCCAGACCCGCTGTCCCTCAGCAGGCTCTGGCTCCCCGAGTTCGCAAACAGGCTCGGGTTAAGAGATGGGGGCCGCGCACGCATGAAGGTTGGCGTCCCCTCCAGCTGCGACCCTGCCTCCTGCCGCATGCTGCTGCCAGCCCCGCGCGGGGAGCTGTGGGGCGTGGGCCCCTGAGATGACATGCTGAGCACCGAAAGCGCACGGGTCCCCGAGGCGAGCAGAACCGGGGAGCCCGCCATGCTGCTCGATGGTATCGACGGGAGGGGCAGCCCGATGTGAGGATTGGCCTCCCCCGCATGCATCTCTGGGGAGAGCGGCTCGTCGGACACACTCAGGACCCGCCGGATGTCAGGCGGAAGCACGCCAGGCTGCTGCCGCGCCACAGGGCTCAGGCTCAACCTCGCGGTGTCCGTCTCAGAGTCGTCATCTTCTGCGATGGTCCACTTTGCGTTAGCTGCCGCAGGGGCCACCTTCCCGGTGGAGCTTGCAAGGGATCCCACAGTGAGCCCCCTCTCGACACGACCGATAGATGCGGGCGATGAAGGCGAAGAGAGAGATCCCGGTATGACAGAGGCGCGGATGACAGGCTGCGATGGGGTGTTCAGGAGAGGGCTGCCTGCGGCACTGCTGAAGCTCCCGCAGCCCAGGGCCGGGGCGCCGAGAGCGAGAGGGTTGGTGCCGAGGGATCCGTTGCTGGTGAAGGAACCCGATCCTGCCTGCGCGCCGTGCCCCAGCAGAGGCACGTTGAGGGAGCGCATCAGGGGTGATGGGGTTGAGTTTGGCGTCGGCCCCAGTGAGGACGCCTGCCCAATATCGCCGTGGTTGTTTACGGACCGGGTTGAGAAGCCGAGGAGCGCGCTCTGCGTCATCGAATTGCATTTTGCCTTCGCATGGTCAACGCCATCCCCACCGCCGGGTCTCTTCCCGCTCAGCATCACAGGGGCATGTGCGGGAGGGGGGGAGAGAGAGATGAGGGTGGTGGCGGTCGGTCAAAGGGGCGGGGAGGAGAAGAATATCAGGACAGAGAAAAAAAACAGAATGCGAATTATCAAAAAAGAATACGGCTCAAAGGGGGGGTGAGAGAGAGAGAGAGAGAGGGGGGGGGGGGGGGGGATATGGCCCCCTCCCCTCCCCTCCCCTCCCCTCCCCGCCCTGCCACGCCCGTTCACCCCCCCCCCCCTCTCCCCTCTCCGAGGGGTGCTTGTTGTGGGGTGGGGTGGGGAGGTGGGGGGGGGAGCAGTCGGCGCGGGCTGGGTGGGTTGCGGTTGCGGTTTTGTGTTGTGTGGGTTGTGTGAGCTACGGGAGGCCGGGGTTGTGGCTGGGTAGAGGCAGGCCAACGCCCGGGTGCAGCTGCGCCTGTTGTGGGGGGGTGGGGGTGGTGGTGGTGGAGGAGGAGGAAGTGGCAACACCCAGGCAGTCACAATGCAAATTTGATTTCTTGTTTGCATCCAGAGAGCAGGCAGTCGGGAAGTGTGGCACTGCTGCGTGAAGATACACGGCGATGATTCCCAGGGCGTGGCGGGACAAACTCTACAAAGGCCTGGGATGATGGTAAAGGGGGTGGGACATGCCGTGGGGTGGTGGGTGGTGATAGGAGGGGGAGGGGTGCGCTGCTGTGATTCTTTTCGGCTTGAATATGGGACACGGCCTCCTCTCCAGGCCCCACAGCAGTTCTCCAGCGGTGTTGCTGTGCGGCAGTTGGGTGCGGCTTTGGGTCGGGGATCTGATCTGAAACTGTACTCCTTTTCACTATCGGAAGAGAATCACCCTGCCCAGCAAAAAAAAAGACAAGGCTGTTGTTTGTGCGCCAATTCCGGGTAAAACAAACGCAACTCCGCAGCCTGATGAGAAGGTTGAATTGTTGCCCAAGCGCTGCCTACTTCTTTTTGACACTGACAGGTTCCCTGTTGTGGTAAAAAAGGCAGTACCGCAGGCTACTTTTCGTCACAGGAGTGCACACCCCTGTGTCAAAGGCTGTGGAGTGGCATGAAGGTGCGACACTTATAAAGCCAAGAAACCCCGGATGAACCAACCTCACGTGTTTTGCCTGATGCGCACAGTCATAGCAACAAGGCAAAGGTAGAATGTGTTTGACACACCCAAAGCGCTGCCAGCTGTCCTTTTCCACTGTGGCAAGGCTCTTGGTATCGGTGAATAGTATATACGTGTAAGAGGGATGGCCCAATTCATTTAGGAGCGTCAGACCCAGCCCAAGATGTTCAACAAAAAAGGAGAGTTCATTGGCAGAACCTGATTTAGGGATTTTCTCGAATGCTCGTGACTGAGAGAGCCAGGCGCTAGGTTGGGGTAGCGAAATGGCATCACACAGTGTCCCCTCGAGTCCACAACGCGAGAACCGGCCCAGCTATCACTCGGCTGAGCGGCAACAATCCAAGTGGGTGTAGACTGGGTGGGGATCGTCTCAAGCCGGCCAAAGAGTAACATAGTTTTTGAGGAAAATAGGGTTATTTGGGCATCCCCTTTCGTGCTAAAGGGCTGCAAGAAGGAGAAGGGCCGAAGGGTCGAAGGGTTAGACCGTGGTGGGTGAGAGGACGCCCAAAGCAAAATCTAAAGCTGGCCTGTGCCGGAGTGCCTCGCTTGAAGACTCTCCAATCGAACACAGAGCCTGCAGTTCTGAATTCCAGGCTAGGATCCGCGGTGTGTGCGATGCCCCAATATTTCATGCGGGATGTAGGATCATCGGGCAACATGCTGCCGGCAACCCCTGACCCAAGCGGCATCTTGTCCCCCGTGAGCAACCGCACTGCCATGCGTCCCACCCGGATACTGTTCGTTCTGGACATTTCGTTCTGTGTCGATATCTCTGAATGCATCGGACTGAGAGTGAGATGGGCAAAAAAAAAGCGGTGCCTGTGTGACTTGTCGCGACAAAGTTCAAACACAAATATGCCAGCCCGAGAAAAATCGGAAATTTTCTCTGCTGATGTCGAACTGGAGAGGCCCCGGTGACACGCAGAGCACCTCGGCCTGCCGTGAGATGTAGGTCTGCAAAAGAGCCCGGGTTTTGTTTGTGCGCACAAGCGGCGGTGTGTTGTGGCCCATGCGGGTGAGGCGTCGTCCTGTGACTCTGCGGTGTTGTGCTGCCGTCTCAAAACACACTGCACGCGCCGTGCGCTCCCACTGACTCTTTCGCGTTTGACAAGAAAGCTTGCTTTTATTTTGGGCAAAAAAAAACCGCGACTAATTTTCAATTTCAATTTCCTTTTCCAATTGCGTGGAAGCCACAAGAGAAAAAGAGGGGGGGAAAAGACGGGCACTCGTAACCTCATGCCAACAAGTGGACACCCCGATGGTGTTGGTGCCCCTGAAAATCGCATAGGAACTGCATAAAGAACTACGTAAAACGGCTTCTTCAGGGGTCCCAACGGCGATGTTTGTTTACTTGTCAGATCTCAGTGACACGCCAGCCCTTGCAGAATGAATCTAGTGTAGAAGCCGTTTCAAAGAGAAGACCTTCACTACTCGGGAAGGGGATCGGCGTGTCTTGGGCGTGTGCTTTCACAAAGATAGGGGAAAATCCGCCCAAAACACCCCCCCTCTTCGACACCGCTTAGCGAAGACCCACCCTCCCTAAAATCGTTTAAAATACTCACCCGCAAGGCAAGGCTGCCACCCTCTCTCGCTAGCCAGGTGGCGCCACTTGCCGTTATCAGCTTTGGTGGTGCGTGATGCCCCGAAGGTAGAATGTGTGAATCTAAACCGGCAAAAAATAAACCATAAGCAGGAACAGGTAGGGTTGTCCGCTGCTGATGCTGCTGCGCGCCAAGATGGCTGACCAAAACTGCAGAGAGGTCCACCCGCGCACAGAATGTCAGAACTCTTCCCCCTACCCCCCCCCCCCAGTCCACTTTGGCATTTTTGACATCTTTGCTGCTGGACGGTGCATCGACATCCTCACGCGTCCAGATCTCAGTCGTTCTTTCCTCGCCCAGCCCAGCCCAGCCCAGCCCAGCCCCCCCTCCCCCCCTTCTTCAGATTGCTTGATTGGCGACCAGAACATAACGTAGTTGGCGAGGGCACCACACCCCACACATCACACAAACACACCCAACCCCCCCCCCCCCTTTACACTGTTGAGAATTATCCTAAACCCGGACCCCCCAAAACCTTATTGCCCTACTCCCCACACCCCGCCGTATCAAAAACAGCCGCGCTGGCATGCGCTGTCAGCTGGTGGTGCTCCTTGCGACATGATCTGGAGGAGGGGATGGGGGGTGTGGGGTGGGGTGGGGTATGGATAGGAGTGCAGTTAAATCGAGAAGGGGAGTGAAGTGAAGGGTGTGGAACCCTCCATTCTTTTGTATGCAGGGGGGGGTGTGGGGGGGGGGGGGGGGGGGGGGCGATGGGGCGATGGCATGTGACCGGCATGACAACTTCAGCTCCAGTGGTTGCCTACTCTCACCCGTGCCTTTATGCCTCAGCAACTATGGAACAGCCCGTCCCATCTGTGTATGCTGGAGGCACTTAAAGCAGTGGGAGTGGGAGTGGGGGGGTAATAAGGAAGTGTCCCTGTGCTTTGATCTGACCTTTTTTTTGCTTTCGTTTCCCCCTTTTTTTTGCGTTGACGCTTCCACACACCCACACCCACCCATGATGGATGTCGTGTCGTGAGAGAGGAGACACAAGGGCACGAACAAAGCGCGAGAAGGTTTTCCACCCACATTGAAGTGTGCGGGGAAAAAAACAGCTCCGGAATACTAATCGCTGAGCCCACACTTTGCGTCCCGAGGCAGGATTCTGTTGAGGTGCGAACATGAACCGACCTCTGAAAATGCCATTTTTTTCCCGTCAGAGGGGATGGTGTGCTGCACCCTAAAAGCTCCAGCCGCACGGCATCTCTCGCTCGGTCTCCAACGCACAAAAACTCCGATATTTATATATTTTTTCCCGGAACGCGCGTTCTCCTCCTGCCCCTCTATAACGGGCCGCCCCCACCCATCGCGGGAGCGCATCAGAACCAGCGCTGCTCCTCCACAGCTCTGATGCCCCTGCACCATCCGCGACCCGCTTCGGCACTGACAGTCACCTGGCATTCGATCTCTTCCCGCCAGCCAGGGCAATGGCATGCACACAACAAGCCGCCGCCAGAAAGGCGTTGGGGCTTGTCTTTGCTCTTGGGGCATCAGCCCACCCGTGAGCAGGAACGACGAGCAGTGTTCTCGGGGGGTCAGCGCACCCCCGAGGAGGGGGGCATCACACCGGGGCAGTTGAGGCAGCCGGTCCCCCCGCGCCTGGTTCGATGTTGCGGAATGTCGGCGAAGGCGTCGTGCCCCGCTCAGGCTCTGCCAGCTGGGAGGGCCGCCGCCGGAAGATCTGCGGCACGAGGCGTTCCAGCGCCTCCTTCTCCTCCCCCAGCCCCGTGAGGGTGGTGACGATCTCGCCGGCGAGGTTGCGAACCTCTTTCATCTGCTGCGTGTTGAGGTCCCGGTCGTAGGCCTTCAGCTCGAGCTCGATCCCAACAACGCCCTTCAGGATGTTGTGCGCAGCCTCCGCCGCCTCCTGCAGGTGTGGGTGCCGCTCCGTCAGCAGGCTGTAGTCCACAGCACCTTCCTGCAGCGCGTCGCACGCCTGTGGTGGGTGGGGGTGATGATGCTGAACTTGCCCTGTGTGCAACTCGGTTCAGTTCACGAATTATTTAGATTGCAGCCCCCGAGAGGCTTGATCACGATAAACCGAACCCGTTACAGCCGCACTGTATCTGCGGCGTTTGCTTCGGGTTCCAAGGGGAGCGTCGTGGGTCGTGGTGTATGTGCAGGGCCCCAAGTTCAACATACCTCAAGCTGTGCCTTGGTGCTGCGCACGAAAGCCAGGCAGGTCTTCAGATGCGGGTCTGCGTGCTCGAAGAAGTTGTAGCACGTCTTCAGCTTCGCCTCATCCCCCTTCGCAGTGTTATGCGTGACTACCTCCTTTGCGACGTTGTGCGACAGCTTCACAAACTTATACACCTGCAGAGGGGTTGGGGGGGTTGGGTTGCAGCAAATTGGTATGGCTGGCCCTGAACATTTCCCCGCCATGGCCATGGCAGCATTTTTTTGGACACCCAAGGCACCATGCGGGAGGGCACGCAGTAAAGGGGAAGCGGCACTTTTCACGAATCACCCAGCTTTGGAAGAAAATAAGCTTTGAAAATCCATACGTTTTCCACCTTCTCCTTCTCCACCACACACGTCCGCTCCGCCGCATCCAGGGTGGCGCAGCGCTGCCGCAGCGACTCCTCAAAGCACTGTTCCTTCAGAGCCAGCTCCGACTTGGCCTTCTCAAACTGCGAGATCTCCAGCTTCAGCGCATGCTCCTCGTCGCAGATGGCATCCAGCTCCCGCCTCAGACGCGCCTTCCGCCGCTCGACATCGAGGAGCTTTGTCTGGGCAGTCAGCTTGAAGGCGGCGGCTGCATCCTGCCCCCGCTGGGCAAAGGAGTATCCCGAGAGGGCGTTGCGCTCGGTGCGGAGGGAGGAAGTCTTGCCCTCGACGTGTGTGCTGATGGCTTTGATGCGCTGCCGCAGCTGCTCCCAGGAGCTCCGCACACCGGAGATCTGCAGCCGCCGCTGCGACACAGCCTCGACGAATTCCCGCTGCAGCCGCACGAGGTCCAGCCGCAGGCGTGTCGCCTCCGCATCCCGCAGCGACACTTCGATGCAGTCGCCAGGGGTGCCCACCTCGCGCTGGCTGCTGCTGGAGCTGGGCGTCTCCAGGCCCCTGCGGGCGGCCCTCAGGCTCTCACGCCGGTTGGCACAGTCCCTCTCGTTCACCGCGCAGATCTTGAACATCGAGAAGCACTGCACCACCGCATCCACCAACACGCGGTGAACCCGCTCACCCGCAGCCTCGTCTGCATTCCCCTCAGGGTGGTCGTAGCTGTGCATGGCGCCAGGGGTTGTGCCGATGCAGCGCATCGCGTCGTTGGCGGTGGTGACGAGGTGCTGCGTCACCTCGGTGTCGGTGCAGAGGCAGGATGCGACGACGTCGGACACTGCGTCGAGCAGGCCGGTGTCGGCGTCCCTGCTGCCCAGCTCCCTGCCCAGCACCGCCTCCATCACGCCCGAGGCCAGGAAGACTTCGCGGAAGGTGAGGCGGTCTAGCGTGACGGGGTGCAGGCGGCGCATGTCGGCGCACACATCATAGAGCTTGCAGGACGACTGCGGGGCGAGCACCCTGCCCAGCTCCCAGTAGAGCGCGGTGCGGTCCTGCGGTATGGCCCCCGCCAGCGCCTGCTCCAGGCCTCGTACCACGCTCAACGCATCCTGCTCGGTGCGCAGCAGCGTCTGGAGCCGCTCCTGAGGCGTGCTGGCCTTGAGAGGCTCAGGCGCCACAGGGGGGTCCATCACACCTGTGGTGTAGGGTGGGGTGGATGTGGCAGGGAAGAGACCCCGCAAAGGATAAGGGAGTCACATAAATGCCGCACCTGATGATCTCGCCGGCGACACGAATGTTGGTGGGGGGTGGGGGTGGGGAGGGGAAGGGGGTGGTGGTGTCGCCAGCTTGCTATCTCTGCTGCCCGTTCGCCGGATGCTCTTTTTCCCCCCAGCCGAAGTGAGGGAGGGGGGGTTGGAATCTGGCAGAATCTGGCTGTTTACAGACCCGATATAAACGGGCTGGGGGGGGGCTATAAAGGGGTGGGGTGTGTGTGGGGGCGTTATGGCATTGTGTCAACCTAGCCTCGCCCCCACCGCATCTGTTGTGCCCGGCCCGTCTCCCGGCCTCCTGTGCTCGGAAGAGCAGCGGGAGGGGCAGGGAGTGGCTGTCGGGAGCGAAGGCAAAGCAAGTCTCCCAACACCCTCTGGCACTGTGAGTATGTTCTTTGTTTGTAGCCATCACACCAGGCATGCTGCCAAAACTTTTCCCGGTCGAATCGACCACCCCGCACAGGCAATATCGTATGCACAACGGGTGGGTGTGCAGCCGGATGGATGGGGGGCAGGAACACGACGCAGTAATCGGGGGCACTCGAAGAATCGGAATGCGGTTCGAGACCCGATCACCGCGTCGCGGAGGTGAGGGTAACAGACGTGCAGGCAAGACATAAATGCGCCCACCCGCCCACACTTCATCATCAGGCATGCACCGCACCAGACGCATCCATGCTGTGCCGTTTGATGTACCGCTTCGCCAGGCGTGATGCCTTGCTAGGGCACCACGGGGCTGCAGGAGCGACCCTCCGCCTCAGGAACAGCGGCACGTCCGCGGCACATTCTACTTCGGACAGGGGCGAGCGCGAGTGGGACCCAGGCCCGCTGGGCGAGGAGGGCGCACACGGCACGAGGGCCATCAGGCGCGCCGCCGCCACCCCAGGTGGGCGTGGCGCCTGTGTTGGGGGCGCTGCTGGCTGCCGTTTCCTCGACAGCGGGGCTTTGTGGGTGGGGTGGCGCAGCTGGACACCCGCGGAGAATGTGTATTCGGGGTGGAAAGGGACCAGCACATTCGACTTGAAGTCGAGGTGTGTGCAGAAGTATCGATACCGGATGGCAGTCAGCTGCCGGAGGCGGTGTGCAGCTGCACGCTCCCTCAGGCTTGCAACCCGCTCGTCATCAGCGCTGGAGCAAATCGGCAAGAACCCACACTCCTTCCGCAGTGCCGCCGCCCCCTGTGATATCGTAGACCTGCCGCTGGCGCGGGGGGCCTGGCGGAAGCGGCTGTTGCCCCCGACCCGGTCCTGCCCGTCCCCCGCCAGCTCCATCCGCTCCAGCAGCCGGCGGAATTCACCGTCTGCTGCGTAGCGCACCCTCTCGTCGGTGTGAATGTCGCCCATCGTGGCGTGGGTGTCACATGTGGCCTTGGCCCTGCCTGCAGTGAGGGAGGGTGGCGGTGGTGGTGTTTCGCAAAAGCTTGTGGCAGCATTCGCTTCACCCTGCGAACACGTGCAGGTGCTGATGCAGGCACCAGGTTTGTCGATAAACTAATGCAAACCGGGTGGATCAAGATAAGGCGGCACAGAGGCCTCGTTTCGTTTTGAGGTGGTGTGTTGTGGTGCCACCCTGTTGCGAAAAGTTCAATGCAAATCAGAACATAAGCCCAAACCCAAGAGCAGGGGCACTTGGGCCGCACCGAGGGGGCCTCCGGTTTGCCCCGGTGTTGGAAGGGAACCTCTGAGGACACTCACCACCATTCAGCAGTCCGGCTTCGGTGGCGGTATCCTCACAGGTCCCCCGGACGTATCGACAGTTCTACTGCAGACACAGCTTCCCTCCCCACCCCACCCGTTATTGCCTCTGATATGACCCCCTCTCCACACCCCACCCCCCCCCCCAGCACCCACCGGGTACACCTCCTCCTCCTGCCCTCCGGTCTCTGCACCCACCACTGCTGTGTCCACACGCCCCTCCCTCCCAGCCCCTCCCTCTCCCCTGCACACACGCACCGTGGCAGCGCCTCGCTCTGGAGGGTGGTGTCCTGGGAAGGACTTCGCATCAGATGCAGCATTGCAGAAGAACAGTTAAGATGCAGGCAAATCATGAAGACACACGAACACCCACCGAGCAGGTCCCTGCCTGTGTGACAAACTCGTGCTGCTTCGTACAGTGGCCTTGATGAGCTCTGCAGTGTAAACACGCACGTGAATCATGTGGAAAGTGTCACCTGGAAAGGTGGCAGATGGGAGGGTCAAACCTGTGGACACACATGAATCTTTTTGGAAAGTGTCGGGGCACCTGGCAGGGGCAAGCCAATAACCTGCCCTTCAAGCCCATAGGAAAGCAAATGCCGCTTCGTTTGTGGGAGTCTGTCATTGCCCCAGCTGCACTAGAGCTCTGAACCACCCGGAAGCCATGGACCTCTCCCACATCCCCTCCGTGTGTCTACACCGGTGATGTGTATGGAGTCCCCAACACACTGGAATCAATAATGGGCAGACTAGAGTGCACACCACACCAGAACATAACGATACTGGGAGCTGGTTCCAGCTGCAATACGCCTTGCAAAATTGCCTTGCACATCCATGTGCGACCCTGCGGAACGTGCGCACTTCGCAGCATCCACAGCCCCACCAAGCACACTGCACGCAGCGGGAGGCGTCACAGTGTCGAGCCCTGTGCATTGAAAAGGGACAGGCACAACGGGCCCAATGCCGATCACTGTCCGCAGACGCCAGGATGTGGCACAGATGCCAATCACGTTGCCATCACAAGCAGCAACACAGGGGGGTACCGCTGATGTCACAGCACTCCTCCCCACAGAAGAGGTGTGGCCTTCAAGCTTCTGCAGCTCCTTCCCTGTTGATGTATCCCAGACACGAACGCTGTTGTCGTAAGATCCCGAGATGATCTTCGATCCGTCTGGTGTGACAGTCACGGAGAGGACAGAGCCAGTGTGGCCTTCAAGCTTCTGCAGCTCCTTCCCTGTTGATGTATCCCAGACACGAACGCTGTTGTCGTAAGATCCCGAGATGATCTTCGATCCGTCTGGTGTGACAGTCACGGAGAGGACAGAGCCAGTGTGGCCTTCAAGCTTCTGCAGCTCCTTCCCTGTTGATGTATCCCAGACACGAACGCTGTTGTCGTAAGATCCCGAGATGATCTTCGATCCGTCTGGTGTGACAGTCACGGAGAGGACAGAGCCAGTGTGGCCTTCAAGCTTCTGCAGCTCCTTCCCTGTTGATGTATCCCAGACACGAACGCTGTTGTCGTAAGATCCCGAGATGATCTTCGATCCGTCTGGTGTGACAGTCACGGAGAGGACAGAGCCAGTGTGGCCTTCAAGCCTCTGCAGCTCCTTCCCTGTTGATGTATCCCAGACACGAACGCTGTTGTCGTAAGATCCCGAGATGATCTTCGATCCGTCTGGTGTGACAGTCACGGAGAGGACAGAGCCAGTGTGGCCTTCAAGCTTCTGCAGCTCCTTCCCTGTTGATGTATCCCAGACACGAACGCTGTTGTCGTAAGATCCCGAGATGATCTTCGATCCGTCTGGTGTGACAGTCACGGAGAGGACAGAGCCAGTGTGGCCTTCAAGCTTCTGCAGCTCCTTCCCTGTTGATGTATCCCAGACACGAACGCTGTTGTCGTAAGATCCCGAGATGATCTTCGATCCGTCTGGTGTGACAGTCACGGAGAGGACAGAGCCAGTGTGGCCTTCAAGCTTCTGCAGCTCCTTCCCTGTTGATGTATCCCAGACACGAACGCTGTTGTCGTAAGATCCCGAGATGATCTTCGATCCGTCTGGTGTGACAGTCACGGAGAGGACAGAGCCAGTGTGGCCTTCAAGCTTCTGCAGCTCCTTCCCTGTTGATGTATCCCAGACACGAACGCTGTTGTCGTAAGATCCCGAGATGATCTTCGATCCGTCTGGTGTGACAGTCACGGAGAGGACAGAGCCAGTGTGGCCTTCAAGCTTCTGCAGCTCCTTCCCTGTTGATGTATCCCAGACACGAACGCTGTTGTCGTAAGATCCCGAGATGATCTTCGATCCGTCTGGTGTGACAGTCACGGAGAGGACAGAGCCAGTGTGGCCTTCAAGCTTCTGCAGCTCCTTCCCTGTTGATGTATCCCAGACACGAACGTTGTTGTCGTAAGATCCCGAGATGATCTTCGATCCGTCTGGTGTGACAGTCACGGAGAGGACAGAGCCAGTGTGGCCTTCAAACTTCTGCAGCTCCTTCCCTGTTGATGTATCCCAGACACGAACGCTGTTGTCGGAAGATCCCGAGATAATCTTCGATCCGTCTGGTGTGACAGTCACGGAGAGGACAGAGCCAGTGTGGCCTTCAAGCTTCTGCAGCTCCTTCCCTGTTGATGTATCCCAGACACGAACGCTGTTGTCGTAAGATCCCGAGATGATCTTCGATCCGTCTGGTGTGACAGTCACGGAGAGGACAGAGCCAGTGTGGCCTTCAAGCTTCTGCAGCTCCTTCCCTGTTGATGTATCCCAGACACGAACGTTGTTGTCGTAAGATCCCGAGATGATCTTCGATCCGTCTGGTGTGACAGTCACGGAGAGGACAGAGCCAGTGTGGCCTTCAAACTTCTGCAGCTCCTTCCCTGTTGATGTATCCCAGACACGAACGCTGTTGTCGGAAGATCCCGAGATAATCTTCGATCCGTCTGGTGTGACAGTCACGGAGAGGACAGAGCCAGTGTGGCCTTCAAGCTTCTGCAGCTCCTTCCCTGTTGATGTATCCCAGACACGAACGCTGTTGTCGTAAGATCCCGAGATGATCTTCGATCCGTCTGGTGTGACAGTCACGGAGAGGACAGAGCCAGTGTGGCCTTCAAGCTTCTGCAGCTCCTTCCCTGTTGATGTATCCCAGACACGAACGCTGTTGTCGTAAGATCACGATATGATCTTCGATCCGTCTGGTGTGACAGTCACGGAGAGAACAGAGCCAGTGTGGCCTTCAAGCTTCTGCAGCTCCTTCCCTGTTGATGTATCCCAGACACGAACGCTGTTGTCGCGAGATCCCGAGATGATCTTCGATCCGTCTGGTGTGACAGTCACGGAGAGGACAGAGCCAGTGTGGCCTTCAAGCTTCTGCAGCTCCTTCCCTGTTGATGTATCCCAGACACGAACCCTCTTGTCATCAGATCCCGAGATGATCTTCGATCCGTCTGGTGTGACAGTCACGGAGTTAACATCGTCGGTGTGACCTTCAAGCTTCTGCAACTCCTTCCCTGTTGATGTATCCCAGACACGAACGCTGTTGTCGGAAGATCCCGAGATGATCTTCGATCCGTCTGGTGTGACAGTCACGGAGTCGACAGAAGAGGTGTGGCCTTCAAGCTTCTGCAGCTCCTTCCCTGTTGATGTATCCCAGACACGAACGCTGTTGTCGGAAGATCCCGAGATGATCTTCGATCCGTCTGGTGTGACAGTCACGGAGTAGACAGAGCCAGTGTGGCCTTCAAGCTTCTGCAGCTCCTTCCCTGTTGATGTATCCCAGACACGAACGCTGTTGTCGCGAGATCCCGAGATGATCTTCGATCTGTCTGGTGTGACAGTCACGGAGAGGACAGAGCCAGTGTGGCCTTCAAACTTCTGCAGCTCCTTCCCTGTTGATGTATCCCAGACACGAACGCTGTTGTCGGAAGATCCCGAGATAATCTTCGATCCGTCTGGTGTGACAGTCACGGAGAGGACAGAGCCAGTGTGGCCTTCAAGCTTCTGCAGCTCCTTCCCTGTTGATGTATCCCAGACACGAACGCTGTTGTCGTAAGATCCCGAGATGATCTTGGATCCGTCTGGTGTGACAGTCACGGAGAGGACAGAGCCAGTGTGGCCTTCAAGCTTCTGCAGCTCCTTCCCTGTTGATGTATCCCAGACACGAACGCTGTTGTCGTAAGATCCCGAGATGATCTTCGATCCGTCTGGTGTGACAGTCACGGAGAGGACAGAGCCAGTGTGGCCTTCAAGCTTCTGCAGCTCCTTGCCTGTTGATGTATCCCAGACACGAACGCTGTTGTCGTAAGATCCCGAGATGATCTTCGATCCGTCTGGTGTGACAGTCACGGAGAGGACAGAGCCAGTGTGGCCTTCAAGCTTCTGCAGCTCCTTCCCTGTTGATGTATCCCAGACACGAACGCTGTTGTCGTAAGATCCCGATATGATCTTCGATCCGTCTGGTGTGACAGTCACGGAGAGGACAGAGCCAGTGTGGCCTTCAAGCTTCTGCAGCTCCTTCCCTGTTGATGTATCCCAGACACGAACGCTGTTGTCGTAAGATCCCGAGATGATCTTCGATCCGTCTGGTGTGACAGTCACGGAGAGGACAGAGCCAGTGTGGCCTTCAAGCTTCTGCAGCTCCTTCCCTGTTGATGTATCCCAGACACGAACGCTGTTGTCGCGAGATCCCGAGATGATCTTCGATCCGTCTGGTGTGACAGTCACGGAGAGGACAGAGCCAGTGTGGCCTTCAAGCTTCTGCAGCTCCTTCCCTGTTGATGTATCCCAGACACGAACGCTGTTGTCGCGAGATCCCGAGATGATCTTCGATCCGTCTGGTGTGACAGTCACGGAGAGGACAGAGCCAGTTTGGCCTTCAAGCTTCTGCAGCTCCTTCCCTGTTGATGTATCCCAGACACGAACCCTCTTGTCATCAGATCCCGAGATGATCTTCGATCCGTCTGGTGTGACAGTCACGGAGTTAACATCGTCGGTGTGACCTTCAAGCTTCTGCAACTCCTTCCCTGTTGATGTATCCCAGACACGAACGCTGTTGTCGCGAGATCCCGAGATGATCTTCGATCCGTCTGGTGTGACAGTCACGGAGTCGACAGAGCCAGTGTGGCCTTCAAGCTTCTGCAACTCCTTCCCTGTTGATGTATCCCAGACACGAACCCTCTTGTCATCAGATCCCGAGATGATCTTCGATCCGTCTGGTGTGACAGTCACGGAGTAGACAGAGCCAGTGTGGCCTTCAAGCTTCTGCAGCTCCTTCCCTGTTGATGTATCCCAGACACGAACCCTCTTGTCATCAGATCCCGAGATGATCTTCGATCCGTCTGGTGTGACAGTCACGGAGTAGACAGAGCCAGTGTGGCCTTCAAGCTTCTGCAGCTCCTTCCCTGTTGATGTATCCCAGACACGAACGCTGTTGTCGCGAGATCCCGAGATAATCTTCGATCCGTCTGGTGTGACAGTCACGGAGTCGACAGAAGAGGTGTGGCCTTCAAGCTTCTGCAGCTCCTTCCCTGTTGATGTATCCCAGACACGAACGCTGTTGTCGTAAGATCCCGAGATGATCTTCGATCCGTCTGGTGTGACAGTCACGGAGTAGACAGAGCCAGTGTGGCCTTCAAGCTTCTGCAGCTCCTTCCCTGTTGATGTATCCTAGACACGAACGCTGTTGTCGGAAGATCCCGAGATGATCTTCGATCCGTCTGGTGTGACAGTCACGGAGTAAACAGAGCCAGTGTGGCCTTCAAGCTTCTGCAGCTCCTTCCCTGTTGATGTATCCCAGACACGAACGCTGTTGTCGCGAGATCCCGAGATGATCTTCGATCCGTCTGGTGTGACAGTCACGGAGTCGACAGAGCCAGTGTGGCCTTCAAGCTTCTGCAACTCCTTCCCTGTTGATGTATCCCAGACACGAACCCTCTTGTCATCAGATCCCGAGATGATCTTCGATCCGTCTGGTGTGACAGTCACGGAGTAGACAGAGCCAGTGTGGCCTTCAAGCTTCTGCAGCTCCTTCCCTGTTGATGTATCCCAGACACGAACGCTGTTGTCGCGAGATCCCGAGATGATCTTCGATCCGTCTGGTGTGACAGTCACGGAGTAGACAGAGCCAGTGTGGCCTTCAAGCTTCTGCAGCTCCTTCCCTGTTGATGTATCCCAGACACGAACGCTGTTGTCGGAAGATCCCGAGATGATCTTCGATCCGTCTGGTGTGACAGTCACGGAGAGGACAGAGCCAGTGTGGCCTTCAAGCTTCTGCAGCTCCTTCCCTGTTGATGTATCCCAGACACGAACCCTCTTGTCATCAGATCCCGAGATGATCTTCGATCCGTCTGGTGTGACAGTCACGGAGTTAACATCGTCGGTGTGACCTTCAAGCTTCTGCAACTCCTTCCCTGTTGATGTATCCCAGACACGAACGCTGTTGTCGCGAGATCCCGAGATGATCTTCGATCCGTCTGGTGTGACAGTCACGGAGAGGACAGTGCCAGTGTGGCCTTCAAGCTTCTGCAGCTCCTTCCCTGTTGATGTATCCCAGACACGAACGCTGTTGTCGCGAGATACCGAGATGATCTTCGATCCGTCTGGTGTGACAGTCACGGAGAGGACAGTGCCAGTGTGGCCTTCAAGCTTCTGCAGCTCCTTCCCTGTTGATGTATCCCAGACACGAACCCTCTTGTCATCAGATCCCGAGATGATCTTCGATCCGTCTGGTGTGACAGTCACGGAGAGGACAGTGCCAGTGTGGCCTTCAAGCTTCTGCAGCTCCTTCCCTGTTGATGTATCCCAGACACGAACGCTGTTGTCGCGAGATCCCGAGATAATCTTCGATCCGTCTGGTGTGACAGTCACGGAGTCGACAGAAGAGGTGTGGCCGTCAAGCTTCTGCAGCTCCTTCCCTGTTGATGTATCCCAGACACGAACCCTCTTGTCATCAGATCCCGAGATGATCTTCGATCCGTCTGGTGTGACAGTGACGGAGTAGACAGAAGAGGTGTGGCCTTCAAGCTTCTGCAGCTCCTTCCCTGTTGATGTATCCCAGACACGAACGCTGTTGTCGCGAGATCCCGAGATAATCTTCGATCCGTCTGGTGTGACAGTCACGGAGTCGACAGAAGAGGTGTGGCCTTCAAGCTTCTGCAGCTCCTTCCCTGTTGATGTATCCCAGACACGAACGCTGTTGTCGTAAGATCCGGAGATGATCTTCGATCCGTCTGGTGTGACAGTCACGGAGTAGACAGAGCCAGTGTGGCCTTCAAGCTTCTGCAGCTCCTTCCCTGTTGATGTATCCTAGACACGAACGCTGTTGTCGGAAGATCCCGAGATGATCTTCGATCCGTCTGGTGTGACAGTCACGGAGTAAACAGAGCCAGTGTGGCCTTCAAGCTTCTGCAGCTCCTTCCCTGTTGATGTATCCCAGACACGAACGCTGTTGTCGCGACATCCCGAGATGATCTTCGATCCGTCTGGTGTGACAGTCACGGAGTCGACAGAGCCAGTGTGGCCTTCAAGCTTCTGCAGCTCCTTCCCTGTTGATGTATCCCAGACACGAACCCTCTTGTCATCAGATCCCGAGATGATCTTCGATCCGTCTGGTGTGACAGTCACGGAGAGGACAGTGCCAGTGTGGCCTTCAAGCTTCTGCAGCTCCTTCCCTGTTGATGTATCCCAGACACGAACGCTGTTGTCGCGAGATCCCGAGATGATCTTCGATCCGTCTGGTGTGACAGTCACGGAGTAGACAGAAGAGGTGTGGCCTTCAAGCTTCTGCAGCTCCTTCCCTGTTGATGTATCCCAGACACGAACGCTGTTGTCGCGAGATCCCGAGATAATCTTCGATCCGTCTGGTGTGACAGTCACGGAGTCGACAGAAGAGGTGTGGCCTTCAAGCTTCTGCAGCTCCTTCCCTGTTGATGTATCCCAGACACGAACGCTGTTGTCGTAAGATCCCGAGATGATCTTCGATCCGTCTGGTGTGACAGTCACGGAGTAGACAGAGCCAGTGTGGCCTTCAAGCTTCTGCAGCTCCTTCCCTGTTGATGTATCCCAGACACGAACGCTGTTGTCGGAAGATCCCGAGATGATCTTCGATCCGTCTGGTGTGACAGTCACGGAGTAAACAGAGCCAGTGTGGCCTTCAAGCTTCTGCAGCTCCTTCCCTGTTGATGTATCCCAGACACGAACGCTGTTGTCGTAAGATCCCGAGATGATCTTCGATCCGTCTGGTGTGACAGTCACGGAGTCGACAGAGCCAGTGTGGCCTTCAAGCTTCTGCAGCTCCTTCCCTGTTGATGTATCCCAGACACGAACCCTCTTGTCATCAGATCCCGAGATGATCTTCGATCCGTCTGGTGTGACAGTCACGGAGAGGACAGTGCCAGTGTGGCCTTCAAGCTTCTGCAGCTCCTTCCCTGTTGATGTATCCCAGACACGAACGCTGTTGTCGCGAGATACCGAGATGATCTTCGATCCGTCTGGTGTGACAGTCACGGAGAGGACAGTGCCAGTGTGGCCTTCAAGCTTCTGCAGCTCCTTCCCTGTTGATGTATCCCAGACACGAACCCTCTTGTCATCAGATCCCGAGATGATCTTCGATCCGTCTGGTGTGACAGTCACGGAGAGGACAGTGCCAGTGTGGCCTTCAAGCTTCTGCAGCTCCTTCCCTGTTGATGTATCCCAGACACGAACGCTGTTGTCGCGAGATACCGAGATGATCTTCGATCCGTCTGGTGTGACAGTCACGGAGAGGACAGTGCCAGTGTGGCCTTCAAGCTTCTGCAGCTCCTTCCCTGTTGATGTATCCCAGACACGAACGCTGTTGTCGCGAGATCCCGAGATAATCTTCGATCCGTCTGGTGTGACAGTCACGGAGTCGACAGAAGAGGTGTGGCCGTCAAGCTTCTGCAGCTCCTTCCCTGTTGATGTATCCCAGACACGAACCCTCTTGTCATCAGATCCGGAGATGATCTTCGATCCGTCTGGTGTGACAGTCACGGAGTAGACAGAAGAGGTGTGGCCTTCAAGCTTCTGCAGCTCCTTCCCTGTTGATGTATCCCAGACACGAACGCTGTTGTCGCGAGATCCCGAGATAATCTTCGATCCGTCTGGTGTGACAGTCACGGAGTCGACAGAAGAGGTGTGGCCTTCAAGCTTCTGCAGCTCCTTCCCTGTTGATGTATCCCAGACACGAACGCTGTTGTCGTAAGATCCCGAGATGATCTTCGATCCGTCTGGTGTGACAGTCACGGAGTAGACAGAGCCAGTGTGGCCTTCAAGCTTCTGCAGCTCCTTCCCTGTTGATGTATCCTAGACACGAACGCTGTTGTCGGAAGATCCCGAGATGATCTTCGATCCGTCTGGTGTGACAGTCACGGAGTAAACAGAGCCAGTGTGGCCTTCAAGCTTCTGCAGCTCCTTCCCTGTTGATGTATCCCAGACACGAACGCTGTTGTCGCGACATCCCGAGATGATCTTCGATCCGTCTGGTGTGACAGTCACGGAGTCGACAGAGCCAGTGTGGCCTTCAAGCTTCTGCAGCTCCTTCCCTGTTGATGTATCCCAGACACGAACCCTCTTGTCATCAGATCCCGAGATGATCTTCGATCCGTCTGGTGTGACAGTCACGGAGACGACAGTGCCAGTGTGGCCTTCAAGCTTCTGCAGCTCCTTCCCTGTTGATGTATCCCAGACACGAACGCTTTTGTCGCGAGATCCCGAGATGATCTTCGATCCGTCTGGTGTGACAGTCACGGAGTAGACAGAAGAGGTGTGGCCTTCAAGCTTCTGCAGCTCCTTCCCTGTTGATGTATCCCAGACACGAACGCTGTTGTCGCGAGATCCCGAGATAATCTTCGATCCGTCTGGTGTGACAGTCACGGAGTAGACAGAAGAGGTGTGGCCTTCAAGCTTCTGCAGCTCCTTCCCTGTTGATGTATCCCAGACACGAACGCTGTTGTCGCGAGATCCCGAGATAATCTTCGATCCGTCTGGTGTGACAGTCACGGAGTCGACAGAAGAGGTGTGGCCTTCAAGCTTCTGCAGCTCCTTCCCTGTTGATGTATCCCAGACACGAACGCTGTTGTCGTAAGATCCCGAGATGATCTTCGATCCGTCTGGTGTGACAGTCACGGAGTAGACAGAGCCAGTGTGGCCTTCAAGCTTCTGCAGCTCCTTCCCTGTTGATGTATCCCAGACACGAACGCTGTTGTCGGAAGATCCCGAGATGATCTTCGATCCGTCTGGTGTGACAGTCACGGAGTAAACAGAGCCAGTGTGGCCTTCAAGCTTCTGCAGCTCCTTCCCTGTTGATGTATCCCAGACACCAACGCTGTTGTCGTAAGATCCCGAGATGATCTTCGATCCGTCTGGTGTGACAGTCACGGAGTCGACAGAGCCAGTGTGGCCTTCAAGCTTCTGCAGCTCCTTCCCTGTTGATGTATCCCAGACACGAACCCTCTTGTCATCAGATCCCGAGATGATCTTCGATCCGTCTGGTGTGACAGTCACGGAGAGGACAGTGCCAGTGTGGCCTTCAAGCTTCTGCAGCTCCTTCCCTGTTGATGTATCCCAGACACGAACGCTGTTGTCGTGAGATCCCGAGATGATCTTCGATCCGTCTGGTGTGACAGTCACGGAGTCGACAGAGCCAGTGTGGCCTTCAAGCTTCTGCAGCTCCTTCCCTGTTGATGTATCCCAGACACGAACCCTCTTGTCATCAGATCCCGAGATGATCTTCGATCCGTCTGGTGTGACAGTCACGGAGAGGACAGTGCCAGTGTGGCCTTCAAGCTTCTGCAGCTCCTTCCCTGTTGATGTATCCCAGACACGAACGCTGTTGTCGCGAGATCCCGAGATGATCTTCGATCCGTCTGGTGTGACAGTCACGGAGTAGACAGAAGAGGTGTGGCCTTCAAGCTTCTGCAGCTCCTTCCCTGTTGATGTATCCCAGACACGAACGCTGTTGTCGCGAGATCCCGAGATAATCTTCGATCCGTCTGGTGTGACAGTCACGGAGACGACAGAAGAGGTGTGGCCTTCAAGCTTCTGCAGCTCCTTCCCTGTTGATGTATCCCAGACACGAACGCTGTTGTCGGAAGATCCCGAGATGATCTTCGATCCGTCTGGTGTGACAGTCACGGAGTAGACAGAGCCAGTGTGGCCTTCAAGCTTCTGCAGCTCCTTCCCTGTTGATGTATCCCAGACACGAACGCTGTTGTCGGAAGATCCCGAGATGATCTTCGATCCGTCTGGTGTGACAGTCACGGAGTAAACAGAGCCAGTGTGGCCTTCAAGCTTCTGCAGCTCCTTCCCTGTTGATGTATCCCAGACACGAACGCTGTTGTCGCGAGATCCCGAGATGATCTTCGATCCGTCTGGTGTGACAGTCACGGAGTCGACAGAGCCAGTGTGGCCTTCAAGCTTCTGCAGCTCCTTCCCTGTTGATGTATCCCAGACACGAACCCTCTTGTCATCAGATCCCGAGATGATCTTCGATCCGTCTGGTGTGACAGTCACGGAGAGGACAGTGCCAGTGTGGCCTTCAAGCTTCTGCAGCTCCTTCCCTGTTGATGTATCCCAGACACGAACGCTGTTGTCGCGAGATCCCGAGATGATCTTCGATCCGTCTGGTGTGACAGTCACGGAGTAGACAGAAGAGGTGTGGCCTTCAAGCTTCTGCAGCTCCTTCCCTGTTGATGTATCCCAGACACGAACGCTGTTGTCGCGAGATCCCGAGATGATCTTCGATCCGTCTGGTGTGACAGTCACGGAGTCGACAGAGCCAGTGTGGCCTTCAAGCTTCTGCAGCTCCTTCCCTGTTGATGTATCCCAGACACGAACCCTCTTGTCATCAGATCCCGAGATGATCTTCGATCCGTCTGGTGTGACAGTCACGGAGTAGACAGAGCCAGTGTGGCCTTCAAGCTTCTGCAGCTCCTTCCCTGTTGATGTATGCCAGACACGAACGCTGTTGTCGCGAGATCCCGAGATAATCTTCGATCCGTCTGGTGTGACAGTCACGGAGTAGACAGAAGAGGTGTGGCCTTCAAGCTTCTGCAGCTCCTTCCCTGTTGATGTATCCCAGACACGAACGCTGTTGTCGCGAGATCCCGAGATAATCTTCGATCCGTCTGGTGTGACAGTCACGGAGTCGACAGAAGAGGTGTGGCCTTCAAGCTTCTGCAGCTCCTTCCCTGTTGATGTATCCCAGACACGAACGCTGTTGTCGCGAGATCCCGAGATAATCTTCGATCCGTCTGGTGTGACAGTCACGGAGTAGACAGAAGAGGTGTGGCCTTCAAGCTTCTGCAGCTCCTTCCCTGTTGATGTATCCCAGACACGAACGCTGTTGTCGCGAGATCCCGAGATAATCTTCGATCCGTCTGGTGTGACAGTCACGGAGTCGACAGAAGAGGTGTGGCCTTCAAGCTTCTGCAGCTCCTTCCCTGTTGATGTATCCCAGACACGAACGCTGTTGTCGTAAGATCCCGAGATGATCTTCGATCCGTCTGGTGTGACAGTCACGGAGTAGACAGAGCCAGTGTGGCCTTCAAGCTTCTGCAGCTCCTTCCCTGTTGATGTATCCCAGACACGAACGCTGTTGTCGGAAGATCCCGAGATGATCTTCGATCCGTCTGGTGTGACAGTCACGGAGTAAACAGAGCCAGTGTGGCCTTCAAGCTTCTGCAGCTCCTTCCCTGTTGATGTATCCCAGACACGAACGCTGTTGTCGGAAGATCCCGAGATGATCTTCGATCCGTCTGGTGTGACAGTCACGGAGTAAACAGAGCCAGTGTGGCCTTCAAGCTTCTGCAGCTCCTTCCCTGTTGATGTATCCCAGACACGAACGCTGTTGTCGCGAGATCCCGAGATGATCTTCGATCCGTCTGGTGTGACAGTCACGGAGTAAACAGAGCCAGTGTGGCCTTCAAGCTTCTGCAGCTCCTTCCCTGTTGATGTATCCCAGACACGAACGCTGTTGTCGCGAGATCCCGAGATAATCTTCGATCCGTCTGGTGTGACAGTCACGGAGACGACAGAAGAGGTGTGGCCTTCAAGCTTCTGCAGCTCCTTCCCTGTTGATGTATCCCAGACACGAACGCTGTTGTCGTAAGATCCCGAGATGATCTTCGACCCGTCTGGTGTGACAGTCACGGAGTAGACAGAGCCAGTGTGGCCTTCAAGCTTCTGCAGCTCCTTCCCTGTTGATGTATCCCAGACACGAACGCTGTTGTCGTAAGATCCCGAGATGATCTTCGACCCGTCTGGTGTGACAGTCACGGAGTAGACAGAGCCAGTGTGGCCTTCAAGCTTCTGCAGCTCCTTCCCTGTTGATGTATCCCAGACACGAACGCTGTTGTCGGAAGATCCCGAGATGATCTTCGATCCGTCTGGTGTGACAGTCACGGAGTCGACAGAAGAGGTGTGGCCTTCAAGCTTCTGCAGCTCCTTCCCTGTTGATGTATCCCAGACACGAACGCTGTTGTCGGAAGATCCCGAGATGATCTTCGATCCGTCTGGTGTGACAGTCACGGAGTAAACAGAGCCAGTGTGGCCTTCAAGCTTCTGCAGCTCCTTCCCTGTTGATGTATCCCAGACACGAACGCTGTTGTCGCGAGATCCCGAGATGATCTTCGATCCGTCTGGTGTGACAGTCACGGAGTCGACAGAGCCAGTGTGGCCTTCAAGCTTCTGCAGCTCCTTCCCTGTTGATGTATCCCAGACACGAACGCTGTTGTCGCGAGATCCCGAGATGATCTTCGATCCGTCTGGTGTGACAGTCACGGAGTCGACAGAAGAGGTGTGGCCTTCAAGCTTCTGCAGCTCCTTCCCTGTTGATGTATCCCAGACACGAACGCTGTTGTCGTAAGATCCCGAGATGATGTTCGATCCGTCTGGTGTGACAGTCACGGAGTAGACAGAGCCAGTGTGGCCTTCAAGCTTCTGCAGCTCCTTCCCTGTTGATGTATCCCAGACACGAACGCTGTTGTCGGAAGATCCCGAGATGATCTTCGATCCGTCTGGTGTGACAGTCACGGAGTCGACAGAAGAGGTGTGGCCTTCAAGCTTCTGCAGCTCCTTCCCTGTTGATGTATCCCAGACACGAACGCTGTTGTCGGAAGATCCCGAGATGATCTTCGATCCGTCTGGTGTGACAGTCACGGAGTAAACAGAGCCAGTGTGGCCTTCAAGCTTCTGCAGCTCCTTCCCTGTTGATGTATCCCAGACACGAACGCTGTTGTCGCGAGATCCCGAGATGATCTTCGATCCGTCTGGTGTGACAGTCACGGAGTCGACAGAGCCAGTGTGGCCTTCAAGCTTCTGCAGCTCCTTCCCTGTTGATGTATCCCAGACACGAACCCTCTTGTCATCAGATCCCGAGATGATCTTCGATCCGTCTGGTGTGACAGTCACGGAGAGGACAGTGCCAGTGTGGCCTTCAAGCTTCTGCAGCTCCTTCCCTGTTGATGTATCCCAGACACGAACGCTGTTGTCGCGAGATCCCGAGATGATCTTCGATCCGTCTGGTGTGACAGTCACGGAGTAGACAGAAGAGGTGTGGCCTACAAGCTTCTGCAGCTCCTTCCCTGTTGATGTATCCCAGACACGAACGCTGTTGTCGCGAGATCCCGAGATAATCTTCGATCCGTCTGGTGTGACAGTCACAGAGTCGACAGAAGAGGTGTGGCCTTCAAGCTTCTGCAGCTCCTTCCCTGTTGATGTATCCCAGACACGAACGCTGTTGTCGTAAGATCCCGAGATGATCTTCGATGCGTCTGGTGTGACAGTCACGGAGTAGACAGAGCCAGTGTGGCCTTCAAGCTTCTGCAGCTCCTTCCCTGTTGATGTATCCCAGACACGAACGCTGTTGTCGCGAGATCCCGAGATAATCTTCGATCCGTCTGGTGTGACAGTCACGGAGTCGACAGAAGAGGTGTGGCCTTCAAGCTTCTGCAGCTCCTTCCCTGTTGATGTATCCCAGACACGAACCCTCTTGTCATCAGATCCCGAGATGATCTTCGATCCGTCTGGTGTGACAGTCACGGAGTTAACATCGTCGGTGTGACCTTCAAGCTTCTGCAACTCCTTCCCTGTTGATGTATCCCAGACACGAACGCTGTTGTCGCGAGATCCCGAGATGATCTTCGATCCGTCTGGTGTGACAGTCACGGAGTCGACAGAGCCAGTGTGGCCTTCAAGCTTCTGCAGCTCCTTCCCTGTTGATGTATCCCAGACACGAACCCTCTAGTCATCAGATCCCGAGATGATCTTCGATCCGTCTGGTGTGACAGTCACGGAGTCGACAGAAGAGGTGTGGCCTTCAAGCTTCTGCAGCTCCTTCCCTGTTGATGTATCCCAGACACGAACGCTGTTGTCGCGAGATCCCGAGATGATCTTCGATCCGTCTGGTGTGACAGTCACGGAGTAGACAGAAGAGGTGTGGCCTTCAAGCTTCTGCAGCTCCTTCCCTGTTGATGTATCCCAGACACGAACGCTGTTGTCGCGAGATCCCGAGATAATCTTCGATCCGTCTGGTGTGACAGTCACGGAGTCGACAGAAGAGGTGTGGCCTTCAAGCTTCTGCAGCTCCTTCCCTGTTGATGTATCCCAGACACGAACGCTGTTGTCGCGAGATCCCGAGATGATCTTCGATCCGTCTGGTGTGACAGTCACGGAGTAGACAGAAGAGGTGTGACCCAGCAGAGGAGGGAGAGGGGCACCGAAGGAGGTGCCCTTCCAGTCAGAGCGTGTGAGATTGCCCTCCCAGAGCATTGCGTGCTCCAGCCAGCAGTTGTGGAAGCGGCTCTCCGTCAGCACAGTCCCACCCAGGCGTGCGTGGCGCAGATCGCTGTCCTGCACAAGCACGCCAGTGAGGTCGCACCTGAACGTAAACCGCGTGCGTGCAGCGAGTGCCATGGCATTGGAAGCAGACGCCAGTGATACCGCATCATCACCAGCGTCGCGGGTTGCCAGGACCAGCGGCAGCAGCTCGGTCACTACTATTGTGTCGCGCTCGTCGCCTCCACGTGTGAGCACCGTGTCCGCAAAGTACTCCAGCACATTCGGCGCAGCCTTGCTGAAGGCCCTGCGAATTTTGCACCCAAGCGTGTCTGACACAGCACCTTTCCGTGCCAGGCGCCGCGCCACAAGGAACTCCCCAAGCGTCTTGTGACGGAATGTAAACGCGCTGCCGTCGTCGTGGAAGCTCTCCACACGAAACGGGAGGACCCGGAACGCCTCGTTTGCCTCTGCACGGTCCACCCCGTCCTCCTTCAACAGGCGCGCCCGCTCTGTGCCCAGTACTCCCTGCCACCTCTGTGCTTGCAGCATCGCGCACGCGATCAGTTCGCCCACCCGCAGCACCTCCTCCACGCGCGCTGCTCCAGCAGTCCCCTGACGCAACTCCACCTCCACATACTTCTGCAGGTACGCCTCGTACACCGCGACGTCACTCAGGCACTGCTGCGACTGCCCGTTGCACGATGCCAGCTCGTGCTGAGCGTAACACGCCATGTGAAGCAGGAACGGGTTGCGCAGCTGCGACAGCACCGCCACCTCAGCGTCTGCGACTGTGCGTGAAGGAACTGGTTCCGCCGCCAGGTGCTCCAGCCGTGTTGTGGTCTGGTTGGCTGCACGCTGCTGCGCTGCCTTCAGCTCCAAGAACCCCGCCTGCTGCGACAGCGCCACAAGCACGTCACGCAGCGGCACCGATGACCCTGCAGCAGCATGCGGTGTGCCGCCGCATGTGCCTTCCAGCGCTGACATCACCGCCTCAGCTGCAGCCTCCACACACATGTTGGTTGCGTTTCCCCGCACCCCGTTGTCTGTAGAAGCACCCGTTTTGTTTTTGCCGATGCTGCCGCTGTCAGCACCAGCCAGCACCCACGCCCGCTCCACAATCGCCACCACCAAGGCTCGGTCGCTGGGCATCACCGCTGTATTATGAGCTGCACCGCATGTGCCGCGCACCGTGTCGGCCAGCTTCCGCTGATCGTCCGCAGTGAAGAATGCGTCCACCCGCTGCTGATCCGCCTTCGCCACCTGTGCCACACGCACCTTTCTGATGTACGTCATCGCGTCTGCCTGTGTGAAGGGCTGCATGTACAGCGACCTCGTCCCGTCCCCACAGATTTGCGACGGTGTGTGATCCACGCTCTTCAGGTACTCACCGCGCGTCGTCACAATCACACTGCACTGCTTCGCACACCACGGGTGCAGCTGCAGCACCCCTTGCCCGCCACTGGCCTTGTACGCCGCACTCAAATGCGTCTGCGTCAGCCCCACCTCGTCCAGCGAGTCCAGGATCACCACAACATCGTAGACACTGCTCAGGTGTTCCAACGCAGCCTCCTCCAGCCCGAACGACTTCCCGATGAACTCGTCGATCCCGCTGTGTGTTGTGAAGGTGGGCGCACCAATCGACGGCAGCGCCACAAAGACAGGGAACACGGACTTCTTTCTCTGCCCCGCAACCACGTCTGCATCCTCCTGCTTCTTCTCCTGCAGCAGGTGGCACAGAACCGCAACCGCCGCAGATGTCTTCCCGGTGCCTCCGTCCCCGACCAGGCACAGCGGGTGCCGCGCCGTCCCCCTCGCCCCTTCCCCTGCCCCCTCCTCCCCGTGCCCGTCTGCCGCCAGCCACTCGTCCACCTCGTGCAGCAGCATCCTCGTCTCCGACTCCGCCACATGTGCATCGTCCCCGACCCTGCCCTCCACGTAGCCGTCCAGGAACTCCGCAAAGAGCGACGCCGTGTGCTGCAGCACCTTTCGCACCGCCTCAACCTGGTCCGCCACAGAGTAGTCGCTGGCGTCGTTGTTGCTGTCATTCTTCTCGTCATGCGCAGCCACCTCCTGCATCACAATCACGTCGAAGGGCTGCCCCACCATGCGCAGCAGCGTCGGAGACAGCTTCCACTGCACCCGGAACTCGATGTTGCTGTCGTACAGCAGCTCCGCCTCCTGCGGGAACACGCTTGCGAACCCCACCTCCGCCGCACCCTGCTTCGCCACAATCACAAAGAACGTCCCCGTCTTCCCGTACAGGAAGGTCTTCGCCACACCCTGGTCCTGCGTCGTCGACGTGAAGGCGTTCCACATCACCGACGTACCCACCTTGTACTGCGCCGACACGTTCCGGTCGATTCCACGGAATACCGTGGTCAGGTTCGGCCGCCGGCTCCGAATCAGCCGCGTCAGCTTCACGATCAGCGGCTGGAATGTTTCGACCACATGCAGCTGTGCCGGCGCCTGCTCAAGCTCGAACACGCTGCGCGCCGCAGACTGCCGCGCCCCTTCCGAAAGCCCAATCGTCCGCATCGCCTGGTTCATCCCGAAGTACAGTGCCGGCCGCACGTACTCCGCCCCGTGGTTCTGCAGCACAGCTGGGTCCCTGAAATCTATGTGGTACTGATCCTTATTGACGATGGGTGCACCGTCTTTGTTGCACAGAATATCACACGTATTAGCGTCGATCTTGTAGTCCACGCAGTCGCAGGTGAAGAGGTAACCTGCACACAGATGCTCGAACCAGTCGCCCACCGCCATCCAGTCCTCGATCTCGTCTGGCGACTTCTCCACACGCTGCAGCACCCGCTGCACAACAAACCGCAGCCCCAGCAGCATGCTGTCCACGTGCTTTGCCCGGTACCCGAGATCCGGCTGCACCGCCAGCAGCTGCACCAGCCACTCCAGCAGCGGTGTCTCGCACGCCGCGTCCTTGCGCGTGAAGCAGATCTTCCGCCCGTCCACGTGGTTCTCCAGCCGCTCGCTCGTCTTGTCCTTGTCGGTGGGTTTGTCTGTGAGGAGCTGTGGCGGTGGCTGAGCCTGCGACTGCTGCTCCTGCAGTCCGTCCAATGCACTGCGGAGCGCATCGGCAGCATCGGGAACACGTGCCCTCAAGGCTAGCCACTCGTCTGTGAGGAAGTGCCGCAGCCTGCTGACCACCTCTGTCTGCCTCTTCCTAGGGTGGACGACTCGCCCAACTTTTCAGCTAAGCTACTGTGACAAAAAATATTGGCTTCAAAAAAAGAAATTCCTGGGTTTCTCGGCCACTTTTGAGGTAATTGCGCGACAGTCCTGAAGTTGGGAACCCCAAATGTGGAAAAGCAACACCGAAAACTCGATTTTCGGGCCCCACACTGTAGACACAATGTGAATTTTCGGGGGTACCTGGGACCCCCCGTGTTTAAGTCC
Organism: Rhynchopus euleeides; assembly: GCA_963210315.1. Taxonomy (NCBI): domain Eukaryota; phylum Euglenozoa; class Diplonemea; order Diplonemida; family Diplonemidae; genus Rhynchopus; species Rhynchopus euleeides. The sequence continues at coordinate 701,120 of OY723303.1, forward strand.
CCCCCCTGGAGGCGACTTTCGGCCAGGGGGGGGGCTTAAACACGGGGGTGGCACGGTGGAGACCAAGAAGACCTCTTCCGCTTCCGTCGTATGGGGGTGATTCCGGTCCGGATGGACTTTTGGCACCCCACTTTTCGACTCTGACAGCACCTGGAGGGCACCAGGTGGCCTAGCGGCCACCTGGTGACCCTCCAGACCAGCCCACTCCCGTGTTTAGGTCCACCTGTGCTTAAGTCCCCCCTGGGGGGACTTTTACACGGGTGGTCCCAGGTACGAGCAGTGATCTCGTGCCAGGGCTGGCATGGCCCGACCTCAACATTTTCCCATCACATGTTGTGGAGAGGCCAGACTATCTTCAGTAGACTTTGGCTTTTTGAGTTCGGCCGGGTGAAAATGCGGCGCAGCGTGCGAAAACCCAACGCCACCATGAGAGGCAGGTGGATGAAGCTTGATGACTCAGTCGCGCCGAATCGTACCCAAGTGAAGGACTATCCCCTGGAATGCGACACAGCACCAACCGGTGTGAGACGTGCCTTCAAAATCCTGAAGGATGTTCACCGACCAATAAAGCGACCAGATGGCGGTCCCAAATTTGGGACCGACCCATAAAGCGACCAGATGGTGGTCCCAAATTTGGGACCGACCGAAAAATTGACCAGAGGGCGGTCCCAAATTTGGGACCGACCCATAAAGCGACCAGATGGCGGTCCCAAATTTGGGACCGACCGAGAAAGCGACCAGATGGTGGTCCCAAATTTGGGACCGACCCATAAAGCGACCAGATGGCGGTCCCAAATTTGGGACCGACCGAGAAAGCGACCAGATGGTGGTCCCACAATTGGGACCGACCAAAAAAGCGACCAGATGGCGGTCCCAAAATTGGGACCGACCGAGAAAGCGACCAGATGGTGGTCCCAAATTTGGGACCGACCGAAAAATTGACCAGATGGCGGTCCCAAATTTGGGACCGACCGAAAAATTGGCCAGATGGCGGTCCCAAATTTGGGACCGACCGAGAAAGCGACCAGATGGCGGTCCCAAAATTGGGACCGACCGAGAAAGCGACCAGATGGTGGTCCCAAATTTGGGACCGACCGAAAAATTGACCAGATGGCGGTCCCAAATTTGGGACCGACCGAGAAAGCGACCAGATGGCGGTCCCAAATTTGGGACCGACCCATAAAGCGACCAGATGGTGGTCCCACAATTGGGACCGACCAAAAAAGCGACCAGATGGCGGTCCCAAAATTGGGACCGACCGAGAAAGCGACCAGATGGCGGTCCCAAATTTGGGACCACCATCTGGTCGCTTTCTCGGTCGGTCCCAAATTTGGGACCACCATCTGGTCGCTTTCTCGGTCGGTCCCAAATTTGGGACCGCCATCTGGTCAATTTTTCGGTCGGTCCCAAATTTGGGACCACCATCTGGTCGCTTTCTCGGTCGGTCCCAAATTTGGGACCGCCATCTGGTCGCTTTGTTGGTCGGTCCCAAATTTGGGACCGCCATCTGGTCGCTTTATGGGTCGGTCCCAAATTTGGGACCGCCATCTGGTCAATTTTTCGATCGGTCCCAAATTTGGGACCACCATCTGGTCGCTTTATCGGTCGGTCCCAAATTTGGGACCGCCATCTGGTCGCTTTGTTGGTCGGTCCCAAATTTGGGACCGCCATCTGGTCGCTTTATGGGTCGGTCCCAAAATTGGGACCACCATCTGGTCGCTTTACGGGTCGGTCCCAAACTTGGGACCGCCATCTGGCCAATTTTTCGGTCGGTCCCAAATTTGGGACCACCATCTGGTCGCTTTCTCGGTCGGTCCCAAATTTGGGACCGCTATCTGGTCGCTTTGTTGGTCGGTCCCAAATTTGGGACCACCATCTGGTCGCTTTCTCGGTCGGTCCCAAATTTGGGACCGCCATCTGGTCGCTTTATGGGTCGGTCCCAAAATTGGGACCACCATCTGGTCGCTTTACGGGTCGGTCCCAAATTTGGGACCGCCATCTGGCCAATTTTTCGGTCGGTCCCAAATTTGGGACCACCATCTGGTCGCTTTCTCGGTCGGTCCCAAATTTGGGACCGCCATCTGGTCGCTTTGTTGGTCGGTCCCAAATTTGGGACCGCCATCTGGTCGCTTTATGGGTCGGTCCCAAATTTGGGACCGCCATCTGGTCAATTTTTCGGTCGGTCCCAAATTTGGGACCACCATCTGGTCGCTTTATCGGTCGGTCCCAAATTTGGGACCGCCATCTGGTCGCTTTGTTGGTCGGTCCCAAATTTGGGACCGCCATCTGGTCGCTTTATGGGTCGGTCCCAAAATTGGGACCACCATCTGGTCGCTTTACGGGTCGGTCCCAAATTTGGGACCGCCATCTGGCCAATTTTTCGGTCGGTCCCAAATTTGGGACCGCCATCTGGTCGCTTTGTTGGTCGGTCCCAAATTTGGGACCGCCATCTGGTCGCTTTATGGGTCGGTCCCAAAATTGGGACCACCATCTGGTCGCTTTGTTGGTCGGTCCCAAATTTGGGACCGCCATCTGGTCGCTTTATGGGTCGGTCCCAAATTTGGGACCGCCATCTGGTCGCTTTGTTGGTCGGTCCCTAATTTGGGACCACCATCTGGTCCATTTTTCGGTGGGTCCCAAGTTTGGGATGAGGAACTCCGTGGGCACCATTGGTCGCCCTTCGGTCGCCACCTGTTCAGACCCCTCTTCAGGGGATTTGAGCCCCAGAGAGACCTCCTGGACCGGTTTTCTGGTGTTTTATGCTCTTCCCGACCCTGTCCTGGCCCACAATGTGGTCTGGAGCGAGGTTCTGCTGATTTCCGCCTGATGCGGACCCTCCTTTGGGGTCCTCCATTTATTTTGCGTCTGACCGTCGCCTTCCCCACCTAGTTCACGAGGGCAAGGTGAAAAACCGTTTTTTAACCCCAAAAATGGCATTTCCCGGGTGGCGACCTCTGGCGACCTCTGAAAAATGTGCCCAAAAAGTGATTTTTGGGACCTTGCGGACCTAGAAAACACAAAGGGAAAAAAATATATTTTTTGTCACACCCCCTCTTGGGGCGGTACGCCAGTCTACTCTTCCCCACCTGCTCGGCGAGCGCCGCCAGCAGCGCACTGCGTGTGCCGCCATCACGGTGCTGCAGCGCGTACCACACCGGTGTGCGCCCCTCCCTGTCCGGAACACTGGCTGCCCCGCACTCTATCAGAAACTTGACTGCTTCGGCAGCAGCGGGAACCCCCCTGCACCCGGGCTGCAACACCTCGTGCAGCAGCGTCCGCCCGGTGTGTGGGTCCGCCGCGTTCACGTCCGCCTTGTGGTTCTCCAGCAGCTGCCGCCACGTCCCGCCCTCCAGTGCCTCCTTCACAGCGCGTGTACTCCCCCACCATCCCCGCCCGTGCTGCTCCACACTCGCACTCGACCCCATCCGCCCACAGATTTCTTGCGCTCTGCACACACTCTTCGTGCGTCCTGTTTGTGTGTGCGTGTCTCCAGATTATGTGTCTGTGTCATGTGCACTGCCTGGATGTTGTCAATTTCTTTGTTGCACGGTGGACTCCAGCGGGGGTAGGGTAACCCTTTTCGGGAGTCTCAACTAGCGGGAGTTTTTGGTGATGGCGGGAGTCTATTTTCCCCCTATTTTAGGCTAAAGACACCTGCTAGGCATAGGGTGCGGGCGATTCGCATATCGCCTATATTCGCCCCATCGGACTAGAGCCAGTATCGAATCGCCCATTATCGCCCGGTTTCCTTCACACTTTCTGAAGGAATCTTCAGCTAGTGGTGAGTGGGATACCGCCCTACTGACTCTGGGTCCCACATGCCCTCGTGATGTGACCTCGGTCAAAAACTGGGCCAAGACCGAGGATTCTGCGTCAGGAATCAGCTTCTGACCAGTGACGTCATGTGGGTGGGTCGTTTCCTCGTCAAAACCCACATGAGTAACTGGGCATTGGCCCAGATCCTGACCTCGCTCAGGACCTGTTCACTCGCCGTTACTAGGAGCATCGCTGTTGCTTTCTTTCCTGCGCTGAGTGATAGGCTTAAGTTCAGCGCGTAGATCTGCAACCGCTGAGGTCGTTAGGAAAAAGCGCGACCTGATGAGTCATCTGTAAGACAAATCCCACGAGACCGACTCATTGACGTATGTCACAGTGTGCTCTGAATGGGTGATGACCTGTTGTGACCTGGGTCACAACCAGGGCCAGGACCTGGGGCAACTGTGGATTATATCCGGTTGGCGTGATGTCGGTAAAACTGTGACTGTGTCCCCGTTGGTGTGAATGGGTATGACGTGTTGTGCGAATGAAATACTATGATGACAACCCAAGGTGCACCTCACACACTCGCATATGAAACGCCGGACTGCACTCAGCAATGCACCCCACGAGTGGATCTTGGGGGTGTGGGGTTTCGGGCTTCACGACTGCATTGCCTTCAACAACTAATTTCATCAGTTAGCGCAGGTGTTGATGGTGCACAACCTAGCCTCACGATCAGGCCACACCAATCAGCCTCCACATATCGGTCTTTGTGACAAGTATTTTTAAACCCTGTGCCTGGAATTTTGACCGAGTTAGATAAAATTTTCAGTGCAATCCTTCAGCACCTCCCCCCTAGATTTTTAGGTTTTCTTGACCCAATGGTCGAAATCTGCGACATAGTGGAAATCCCGGGGACATGTCGAATTCGAAAATTTTGGGTTAAAAAACCCCAGGGGGGACCCTTTGGTTTCACCCCCTGTTGGGGGGCCTGGTGGGCGTTCAGGTGAGCTGCGACCCTTGGTTCTGACAGAGTGCAGCAATGGTAATCAACCGTCGTGAACGTACTTTCGTGCCGGCATGGCTATTCATAGGCACCGTGGCATGTCGCCGCATCCGTTCCGATCACAAGTGCCAGAGGCAAATCAGGAGTCCTGGTCCAGTGCAGGCACCTGCGCTGCAGATACCCAAGGGACTGTTGTGCACCAAAATGCATCCACAAGGACATCAACTGACCGAGGCAATGCAGCTCGCAGCCTATCGATTCGATTCGGGGCACAAGCCTCACGAGCTGGTCACGCGATACCACGTTACTCTGCATGGCGTATTCCGTGCAGCCGAAATGGCTTGGGCAGCAGTGCACAGGGGACCTTCTGCTGCACTGCGACAGGACAACCCAAGCACGTGCCGCGTACATCCAGAGGTGAAGTTGGATGAGGAAGATCAGTGGCTTCTGGGAGGAAGAGGGCGACCGCGTCCACGTCGCGGATAACACACTCAGCACACGAGCGGGCGTTGCAAGAAATCCCCCATGTGTAAACAGGGGAAATCGGGCTTTTAGGGGATCCTGGTCAGGAATAAAAATTTCCACACATATTTTTCGACTTCCTGAGGCCAAAAACCGGTGTTCCTGGACCCAGATGTGACATCTGGATGACATAATAAAAATCCAGAGTGCCTTAGAGGCGCGCGGGACATTTTTTTGGGGTTCGTGACTGGGGACCCCCTATTTTGGGGGATTTCCCGTAGGTGGAAAATGTCGATTTTCCAATTTTAAATCACTCTGGGGGCACCTGCGGGGCCATATTTTGCATTTTCAGACAGGGGACATATACCCTACAAACCCGATTTTCGGGTTTTTTGACCATTTTATGCCTTGTGCGAAAACGTGATATTTTTTGGACAAAATTCCAGGCACAGGGTTTTAATATTCTCACTGTCCCGGAGAAACGAGCCTGCGATCCGTGTCGTTCTGCTGCTCTAGAGCTCCCGCACACGGATCACACATCGATCCCCTTTTCAACAGTGAACCTGGCCTCGGAGAAGGTTGCTGTTGAACAGAACACGAGATAATGTATATCCTTTGGGAGCACATCCTAGAGTAAATGAAGCACCAGACCGCAAACTCCCACGTAACACGCCAGCACGGTGGACCCACCTCGCCAGCATTTCGGCGCCAACTCCAAAGACACACAGTTTCTCTTGACGCAACACACAGGCAAAAGGGAAAAGCTCTCCGGCACGGTTGCCTATATCCGTCACCCTGACGCTCCATGCTCGCGGTAGTTTGTCACGGCAGGCAGCGCAGACGACAGGCAGCCACTGGCAGGGCATCCCAGAGCGGGGACCCCTTCTCCACGTGACTATCAATCCGCGAGAGAAGGACCGACACGCTCCAGAGATAGTGGTCCCTGCTGTGTGGCCTCCGTGAGGAGAGAGAGAAAAGAGAGTATGTTTGATAGACACACCACATCGTGCACCACAGCAGGATCACAGAGGCACCCTGGGCCCTGTCTGACAACACACATGCTATATAACCTCACGAACGCAGTTCAAATTGGAGGACCTGCCGTGAGGGGGGGGAGGGGATTATCTGCCTTCGAGCAGGTGCGAAGGAGGGGTGTGTGGAGGGAGCGCCGAGTGTGGTCGGGGAAGAAAAGCTTGCGCGTCAGGCGGGCTGTGGGCACACCTCACCCATCCTACAGATGGGCTCTGCGAGAGGGGCGGGGTGGGCTTGCTGCCCATCTGTCAAAAAGTGGTGGAGAGGTAGAGGAAGAGTGTGGGTGACACTGGTTGATAAGGGGCTGGTGGTGGTGGGCGAGCCGCACTCACTGCCGAAGTGGTGGTCACCGACAGCTGTGCAGCAGCCTGAGCCTATTCCCACCTGCTCGTCAGGTCCAGCACGAAGGACTTGATGGAACCCGACGCGGCGCCCGAGTTCGTGACGGTGAACTTCCACTCGCCGTTGATGGAGTCGTCTTCAGAGTTCAAGACGTTCTTCGAGCCAGGGATGGACTCCGTGGGGGTGGCGCTGCCGTCGTAGTACACGGCAGGCACGCTGTTCGGGCCCGTCAGGATACTCTTCAGGTCGGCAGGCCCGACGTCAGACGCGTCCAGGCGGAGGATCCACCGGGACCGAGGCAAGCCCGCTCACGGCGAAGAAGATCGACGCCTTGACGCCCACCGCAGGCACCGATACGGACGCGACCTGTGCAGGCGGTGAAGACATCGGCGAACCACGCAGCCTTGCAGTCCCCGTTCAGGATGCACACCATGTCGGCGGACGGGCACGGGGCCTCCGTGGTGCACCTCACACCGTCCTTCACCCTGTTGGTCTCGCACTTCCCGCTGGACAGGATCCCATCGTAGGGGATGCCGTAGCAGTTGCCGGCACAGTCCTCGTCGGTGTAGCATGTGCGCGGGTCCTCCGTCAGCGTCTTCATCAGGTTCAGCGGGGTGTAGCTGAACCAGGGCACCGACCGCAGCTGCGACATCGTGCACACGGGGCGGCTGCGCAGCAGGTTCTGCGCCTTGTACGCGTACAGGTCAGCGACCTGCACCAGCGCCTTGTACGACTGCAGGTTTGCCGCAGCCAGCGCACGTGTGGCCTCGGCAGCCGTGAAGGTCACTCCGTTGTACCTCCCACCCTGCGGAGCCACAACCCGCACTGCTGCGCCACAGTCACGTCCCCTGCCACACACATGGCACACGCCAGCAGGGCTGCGAACAGCATCTTCATTGTTGTCTGGGTGTGATGCGGTCTGGAGAGTTGCTTGATGTTGTATGGCGGTGCAGTAGGCAGGCAGTGCGAAAGGCATGCAATTGAGCGATGCTGCCACAGGGACGGTCACATAGCCACGATAGAGAAGGGTCGACTACAGTCGGGTGTGGGGGTGGGGCGCGCGGCGTCGGATCGTTTTGAATTATCCACACACACTGTATTTGGCCGGCAAACTCCACTCGGCCCGAGTAAGGCCGGGCGGCTTCACTGTTTGTCTTGTTTGCTTGTTTGTATTCGAGGGGTCGGGTCGGGTCTGGTCGGAGGGTCCCCTCATCCTCTCCTTCCCTCGTGATGCACATGGCCCCCGGACCTTGCCGCATCACACTGTGCCAGTGGTCCATGTATACTGGCACTGTATCGCAAAATATACAACGCGAAGTAGGTTGGAACGGTTGTTGCTTTGCATCATGGATGACGAGACAAATACTAACCGCGATGCACGGCAATGGTTCGCCTTCCGGTTGGTGGTTATGAAATCAAAAAAAATGACTTTTTTTTCTGGACACCTTGCCTCCGTTTGTCGCATATATACACAAAGAGGCTGGTTAAACGCAAACCACACACACACATGATCTCGCTCTGCCCAATACATATAACGAGGGGTGAGGGGCAAGCCCCCACCCTTCGAATGCAACTTAGTTGCAGGGGATCCGGGGGGGGGGGGGGGGGGAGGGGAGATATGTGTTGCTGGGCTGAGCCAGCAGCACAAGGGGTCAGGCGGGGAGTGTCAGGGGGTCAGGGTGCCTGTGTTGGGTTCACACGGCGGTGGGTCTGGCTGCCTAGTACTGCTCGCCCTCACCCTCCTCCTCGTCGAACTCGCCCTCCTCCTCGACGGTGGCGTCCTGGTACTGCTGGTACTCCGAGACCAGGTCGTTCATGTTCGACTCCGCCTCCGTGAACTCCATCTCGTCCATCCCCTCGCCGGTGTACCAGTGGAGGAAGGCCTTGCGGCGGAACATCGCGGTGAACTGCTCGGACACGCGCTTGAACATCTCCTGGATGCAGGTGTTGTTACCGATGAAGCAGGTCGACATCTTCAGCCCCTTCGGCGGGATGTCGCAGATGGAGGACTTGATGTTGTTCGGGATCCACTCCACGAAGTAGCTCGAGTTCTTGTTCTGCACGTTCAGCATCTGCTCGTCCACCTCCTTGGTGGAAATGCGGCCACGGAACATCTGGCACGCCGTCAGGTAGCGGCCGTGGCGGGGGTCCGACGCGCACATCATGTTCTTCGCGTCGAACGACTGCTGCGTCAGCTCCGGCACCGTCAGGGCGCGGTACTGCTGCGACCCACGCGACGTCAGGGGGGCGAAGCCCACCAGGAAGAAGTGGAGACGCGGGAACGGGATCAGGTTCACGGCCAGCTTGCGCAGGTCCGCGTTCAGCTGGCCCGGGAAACGCAGGCAGCACGTCACACCCGACATCACAGCGGACACCAGGTGGTTCAGGTCCCCGAAGGTGGGGGTCGTCAGCTTCAGGGTGCGGAAGCAGATGTCGTACAGCGCCTCGTTGTCGATCATCACGCACTCGTCGGCGTTCTCCACCAGCTGGTGGATCGACAGCGTCGCGTTGTACGGCTCCACCACCGTGTCCGACACCTTGGGGGACGGGATCACCGAGAAGGTCATCATCACACGGTCCGGGTACTCCTCACGCAGCTTCGAGATCAGCAGCGTCCCCATACCAGACCCCGTACCGCCACCCAGCGAGTGGGACAGCTGGAAGCCCTGCAGGCAGTCGCAGCTCTCAGCCTCCTTGCGGCACACGTCCAGCACAGAGTCGATCAGCTCCGCACCCTCCGTGTAGTGACCCTTGGCCCAGTTGTTGCCGGCACCGGTCTGCCCGAACACGAAGTTGTCGGGGCGGAAGATCTGCCCGTACGGCCCGGCGCGCACCGAGTCCATCGTACCCGGCTCCAGGTCCATCAGCACCGCGCGGGGCACGTAGCGCCCACCCGTCGCCTCGTTGAAGTACACGTTGATGCGCTCCAGCTGCAGGTCGGAGTCACCCTGGTAGGTCCCCGTGGGGTCCACACCGTGCTCATCGGACACCACCTCCCAGAACTTCGACCCGATCTGGTTACCGCACTGCCCACCCTGGATCGACACGATCTCCCTCATCTTGGCTGAACTGAATGTATCTCTGCAACAAGGGCGGTGGATGCACGAAGAACTGGACTGGCGGCACCCCCAGCCCTCACCACCCCTCCCCATCAGCACAAATCGCAGGGACAGCATGCCCCCCGCAAGGTGTGCTGAGAAGCGAAGCAATCCAACCACCAAATAAAACATGCTGGGGGTGGGGCACACCCCCGCCGAAACGACATGTGCGTCTGCTGCATCAGATTGCCGTTGCCGTGGCCCAGCCACACCCACCCAGTGCCCCAGCCTTGCGAGCACGGTTCCCGCTGCATCTTGCTACCTTCTTGGGACGCACACATCGAGAAGACCAGGCATGTAACAACAGGGAACCAACAGTCCATGCACACAGCTTTGCTTTTTTTGCAGCAGCTGTAAGGGTGGTGTCAGACCCATTGACCTCGATGCCTCCTGCCCTACACGACATAACCTTCCTCCTACTTTGCTGGTATTGCTTCTCTTCGTTGGACCTGTCGCACCCACCCAAACCTGGCATCCAGTGCGCGCGTGTTCATTCCGATTTATGGTAGGAATGCCCTGCTGCTCCAGCAGGCTGTATAAAAGTGCATCAGCTCCGAACCCATCCATCCATTGTTGAGCGCAATCAAAAACACAAAAAAAAGTTACTCCTTCGTTACGGCCTGTCGCTCGTAACTTTTTTCTGTAAACCCCCCTCCCCCCCCCCCGCGTCGTACCTTCCAACTCCCTACCCCTCTTAGAAAAAAAACGTCTATTAGAAATGCACCACCCCCCGCCCACACGCAAGCCATTTCCACTGCACACAGTGTTTCCCACTGCAAACACGTGAACCTTCTCTGGAAGCTCCCTTGTAAAAGAGGGACACGCGTCCATTCTGAGTTCTTCTTGCCGCCGCAGTGGTTTCTTTTCGGTGTCTGATGCGCAGATGCATGTGCCACTGTCTCAGGATATTTATCCTTTCATCCTCCTTCCCCTTGTGGCAGAGAGTGGAGAGACTCTGTTTTCCCATCCTGCCTCCCGCCTCCCGTCTCCCAACAAACTCAAACCACAAGGAGGACGACTGCGTTTAGACAACAACACACAGTAGCCTCCTTCCCGATGCAATGGGTTCCTGCGAATTGCGTATCCCAACGCATATAAAAACTGGGCTGCAACCGGGCGAAAGAAGAGAACTGGCGGGGCGAGGTATCGGGGAGAACGAAGAAAGGGAAAGGTATCGGGGGAGGGGTGAGAGGGCTTGCCCCCCCCTCACCCCCCCCCCCCGCGCCCTCAAATCTGGATACAGTTCAAAAGAGATCCCCGCCCTACCCCCCACCCCCCATGCATTCTCCGTCGTCTCTGAGTTGGATACAGCTGACCCAGCACGCGGCGTGTCCTAGAAGATGGCGAGGTGCGGCACGACTTTACATCAGGCGCTCTAACCGGACCACGTGCTTCGCGGTATATGCATCGCGACCTCAGTTCTCCACAGATCTCCTTCACCCCTTCCTCTCTCATAACCAACAGTGTATGAACCCGGTGTTCTTGAGGGACAAAATGTATGCGTGGGTACGCCTTTCACATCGGCTGGATTGGGTGTAACTAGCCAAAACAAAGCTAAGGCGTGTGGGGGGGTGTGCGGGTGGAGGGGGGGAGGGGGGGTGTTTTTTGTGTGTTGTGCTGTGTGCGCGGAGAAAAAAAACATCAACAGAAAATGGCAACAAAATGAATATGGCAGGGCAAAAAAAAAGAACACCAAAAAGGGTGGGGGAGGGGGGGGGGTGCAAAAGCGCACGAAAATAGAAAAAAAACCCATGAAACACCGCCCAGCGTCACACAAACAAGGGAGGGTGTGGGGGGGGATGAAACTATCGAGGGAAGGTGAGCGCATGTTTTAGTGAGGGGCGCAGTGACTCAGGTATCCACTCCCACCCCTCACCCCCACCCCCAATACACAACCTCTGTACATTGCAAGTTGCATCGAGCAAACCCTGGTTGTGCATCCACTCCACGGGGGGGTCTCGCTACCAGTCACAGCTCGTCAATCAGCGAGGGGAAGTGGAGCTGTTGCTCGCCTTTTTTTCACTCAGTCGCATCTGGTCGCGAGGACCCCTCTACTGTCTGTGTATACACACACACCGCGTTAAACCTTTTTTTTGCTTTAGTGTAGGGCATCGCCAGAGAGAAAGCTCAATGCTACCTCCCCACAGACACACAGCCCGATGCAAACTCTCAATTTGCTTTTGAGATGCAATTCCCCAGATTTCAGCTTTCTTGTCTTTGTGCTGAAATAAAATGTCACGAGCGTGGAGAAAAATGCAGCGGCGGTGGCGGCGGGGGGAAGACAGAGAGAGCCCACGTGAGGTGAGAGAGAGAGAGAGAGAGAGCTGCGTGCGAGTGCCACTCTTTGCAAACCCGCCTGGCTCGTCTGAAACTCACTGGGACAGGTGCCAGACAGAGATATCCCGCAAACGCGGGTGTGTGAGGGTGTTCTTGCAATCCGACGAATGCAGGGTGGGGGTGGGTGGGGTGGTGGTGAAGAAGTGTACAGAGAGAGGGGCGGGGACCTATTCCAAAAAAAATATGTGCCGAGACCGTAGCCCGGACAGAGTGGGGTGGGGGGAGAGAACTCCTTTCCCGAAAATATATCCCTGGAGCTTGGAAACGTTTCAGAAAAAGTCTGGGGGTGGGGAGGGGGCAGGCCTCTGGCTAATTCTGGGGCCGGACTTAACGTTGGGCCGGAGGGGGGGGGGGGGGGGGGGCCTACCCTACCCTACCCTACCCTACCCTACAGCACGTCGGGGGTACCCACAACCCGACCCAACCCTACCCTAGGGTGAGGGTTGGGTACCCATAACCCGACCCAACACGACCCTACCCAACCCAGGGGTCAGGGCCAGGGTTGATCCTAGACCCAACCCAACCCAAGGGTTAGGGTCAGGGTTGACCCCAGACCCTACCCAACCCTAGGGTAAGGGTCAGGGTTGACCCTAGACCCTACCCAACCCTAGGGTTAGGGTTAACCCTATACCCTACCCAACCCTAGGGTTAGGGTTGGGGTTGACCCTAGACCCTACCCTAACCCTAGGGTTAGGGTCAGGGTTAACCCTAGACCCTACCCTAACCCTAGGGTTAGGGTTAGGGTTAACCCTAGACCCTACCCAACCCTAGGGTTAGGGTCAGGGTAAACCCCTAGACCCTACCCTAACCCTAGGGTTAGGGTTAGGGTTAACCCTTGACCCAACCCTAGGGTTAGGGTCAGGGTTAACCCTAGACCCTACCCTAACCCTAGGGTTAGGGTTAGGGTTAACCCTTGACCCAACCCTAGGGTTAGGGTCAGGGTTGACCCCAGACCCTACCCAACCCTAGGGTTAGGGTTAGGGTAAACCCTTGACCCAACCCTAGGGTTAGGGTCAGGGTTGACCCCAGACCCTACCCAACCCTAGGGTAAGGGTCAGGGTTGACCCTAGACCCTACCCAACCCTAGGGTTAGGGTTAGGGTTAACCCTTGACCCAACCCTAGGGATAGGGTTAGGGTTGACCCTAGACCCTACCCTAACCCTAGGGTTAGGGTTAGGGTTAACCCTTGACCCAACCCTAGGGTTAGGGTCAGGGTTGACCCCAGACCCTACCCAACCCTAGGGTTAGGGTTAGGGTAAACCCTTGACCCAACCCTAGGGTTAGGGTCAGGGTTGACCCCAGACCCTACCCAACCCTAGGGTTAGGGTTAGGGTTAACCCTTGACCCAACCCTAGGGTTAGGGTCAGGGTTAACCCTAGACCCTACCCTAACCCTAGGGTTAGGGTTAACCCTTGACCCAACCCTAGGGTTAGGGTTAGGGTTGACCCTAGACCCTACCCTAACCCTAGGGTTAGGGTCAGGGTTAACCCTTGACCCAACCCTAGGGTTAGGGTCAGGGTTGACCCCAGACCCTACCCAACCCTAGGGATAGGGTTAGGGTTGACCCTAGACCCTACCCTAACCCTAGGGTTAGGGTCAGGGTTAACCCTAGACCCTACCCTAACCCTAGGGTTAGGGTTAACCCTTGACCCAACCCTAGGGTTAGGGTCAGGGTTGACCCCAGACCCTACCCAACCCTAGGGTTAGGGTTAGGGTTAACCCTTGACCCAACCCTAGGGTTAGGGTTAGGGTTGACCCTAGACCCTACCCTAACCCTAGGGTTAGGGTCAGGGTTAACCCTAGACCCTACCCTAACCCTAGGGTTAGGGTTAGGGTTAACCCTTGACCCAACCCTAGGGTTAGGGTTAGGGTTAACCCTAGACCCTACCGAACCCTCGGGTTAGGGTCAGGGTTGACCCTAGACCCTACCCAACCCTAGGGTTAGGGTCAGGGTTAACCCTAGACCCTACCCTAACCCTAGGGTTAGGGTTAACCCTTGACCCAACCCTAGGGTTAGGGTCAGGGTTGACCCCAGACCCTACCCAACCCTAGGGTTAGGGTTAGGGTTAACCCTTGACCCAACCCTAGGGTTAGGGTCAGGGTTGACCCTAGACCCTACCCAACCCTAGGGTTAGGGTTAGGGTTAACCCTTGACCCAACCCTAGGGTTAGGGTCAGGGTTAACCCTAGACCCTACCCTAACCCTAGGGTTAGGGTTAGGGTTAACCCTTGACCCAACCCTAGGGTTAGGGTTAGGGTTAACCCTAGACCCTACCGAACCCTCGGGTTAGGGTCAGGGTTGACCCTAGACCCTACCCAACCCTAGGGTTAGGGTCAGGGTTAACCCTAGACCCTACCCTAACCCTAGGGTTAGGGTTAACCCTTGACCCAACCCTAGGGTTAGGGTCAGGGTTGACCCCAGACCCTACCCAACCCTAGGGTTAGGGTTAGGGTTAACCCTTGACCCAACCCTAGGGTTAGGGTCAGGGTTGACCCTAGACCCTACCCAACCCTAGGGTTAGGGTTAGGGTTAACCCTTGACCCAACCCTAGGGTTAGGGTCAGGGTTAACCCTAGACCCTACCCTAACCCTAGGGTTAGGGTTAGGGTTAACCCTTGACCCAACCCTAGGGTTAGGGTTAGGGTTAACCCTAGACCCTACCCAACCCTCGGGTTAGGGTCAGGGTTGACCCTAGACCCTACCCAACCCTCGGGTTAGGGTTAGGGTTAACCCTGGACCCTACCCAACCCTAGGGTTAGGGTCAGGGTTGACCCTAGACCCTACCCTAACCCTAGGGTTAGGGTCAGGGTAAACCCTAGACCCTACCCAACCCTAGGGTTAGGGTTAACCCTTGACCCAACCCTAGGGTTAGGGTCAGGGTTGACCCTAGACCCTACCCTAGGGTTAGGGTAGGGTATAGGGTTAACCCCAACCCTGATCCGAGGGTTGGGTCGGGTCTAGGGTTCACCCTGACCCAAACCCGAACCCTAGGGTAGGGTTGGGTCTAGGGTGAACCCTAACCCTAGGGTCGGGCAGGGTCTTGGGTTAACCCCCAACCCTAACCCTCGGGTTGGGTAGGGTATAGGGTTAACCCTAACCCTAGGGTAGGGTTGGGTCTTGGGTTAACCCTAACCCTAACCCTAGGGTAGGGTTGGGTATAGGGTTAACCCTAACCCTAACCCTAGGGTTGGGTTGGGTCTAGGGTTAACCCTGACCCTAACCCTAGGGTTGGGTAGGGTATAGGGTTAACCCCAACCCTAACCCTAGGGTTGGGTTGGGTCTAGGGTTAACCCTGACCCTAACCCTAGGGTTGGGTTGGGTCTAGGGTTAACCCTGACCCTAACCCTAGGGTTGGGTAGGGTGTAGGGTTAACCCTAACCCTAGGGTCGGGTTGGGTTAACCCTAACCCTAGGGTTGGGTTGGGTTAACCCTAACCCTAGGGTTGGGTTGGGTTAACCCTAACCCTAGGGTTGGGTTGGGTCTAGGGTTAACCCTGACCCTAACCCTAGGGTTGGGTAGGGTATAGGGTTAACCCCAACCCTAACCCTAGGGTTGGGTTGGGTCTAGGGTTAACCCTAACCCTAACCCTAGGGTAGGGTTGGGTGTAGGGTTGGGTTGGGTCTAGGGTTAACCCTGACCCTAACCCTAGGGTAGGGTCTAGGGTTAACCCTAACCCTAGGGTAGGGTTGGGTCTAGGGTTAACCCTGACCCTAACCCTAGGGTAGGGTTGGGTGTAGGGTTGGGTTGGGTATAGGGTTAACCCTGACCCTAACCCTAGGGTTGGGTAGGGTGTAGGGTTAACCCTAACCCTAGGGTAGGGTTGGGTCTAGGGTTAACCCTGACCCTAACCCTAGGGTAGGGTTGGGTGTAGGGTTGGGTTGGGTATAGGGTTAACCCTAACCCTAACCCTAGGGTTGGGTAGGGTGTAGGGTTAACCCTAACCCTAGGGTAGGGTTGGGTCTAGGGTTAACCCTGACCCTAACCCTAGGGTAGGGTCTAGGGTTAACCCCAACCCTAACCCTAGGGTTGGGTAGGGTGTAGGGTTAACCCTGACCCTAACCCTAGGGTTGGGTAGGGTATAGGGTTAACCCTGACCCTAACCCTAGGGTTGGGTAGGGTATAGGGTTAACCCTAACCCCAGGGTAGGGTCTAGGGTTAACCCTGACCCTAACCCTAGGGTTAGGGTAGGGTATAGGGTTAACCCTGACCCTAACCCTAGGGTTGGGTAGGGTATAGGGTTAACCCTAACCCCAGGGTAGGGTCTAGGGTTAACCCTGACCCTAACCCTAGGGTTAGGGTAGGGTATAGGGTTAACCCTGACCCTAACCCTAGGGTTAGGGTAGGGTCTAGGGTTAACCCTAACCCTAGGGTGAGGGTAGGGTCTGGAGTTAACCCCAACCCCAACCCTAGGGTTGGGTAGGGTCTAGGGTCACCCGTAACCCTCGAAATCGGGCCCAAATCGCCAAAATGGGCACCCCTCGAAAAAAAAATTCGAAAAGGTCCCCCTACCCACACCTGGAAATTACCAAAAAATCTGGGACCCCGGCGGCCCCAACCCTAGGGTAGGGTAGGGTAGCCCCCCCCCCCCCTAGGCATACAGTGCAAACGATAATTATTATCGCATACGATAATTATTATCGTACTCCCATTATCGTATATTATCGTATACGATAATATACGATAATGGTGCGATAATTTTTTTGAGATTTTCGGAAAACCAGAAATCAGCCCAGAACACATTGAAAAAGTGGTAAAAGTGGAGCCGGAAGCTGCCATTTTTGCTTCTTTGAATTATTGGTGACGGGGGGCTTCACTCAGAAGTGTAGAATGTCCCTCACAAATGGGTGGCAGACACAACACACATAGTGCCATGACATGCGCAGCACTATGTCTGTCTGGGGCATCCTGTCAATGAAGCTGGCACCGTTGGAAGAAGTTTCAGGCACAGGGGGGCGGAGAGGTTACAGGATACTGCCACGCACATCCGTGACACTCATTTGCGTGTGCGCTCTCGACCCGTGTGTCTATCGCTATGTTGTCACTGCATCGCCATCACCCTCCACAGGAAACACCAGGGATCAAAAAATGTCTCGTCGTCGTAGGATAAAAGACGACACAACAACGGAGGATGACGCAGAGGAAGATGATGACGGCGATGACGAGGAAGAGGGCAGTGATGAGGACGAGCCGGACCAGAAACGCCGTCGCGTCACGGGGGGGAAGGACAAGAAGCCCTCAGCGAAAAAGGCGGCCGTGAAAAAGCCACCCCCAAAGAAGCCAGCAGCGAAGAAGCCAGCCCCCAAGAAGACAGCACCAAAGCCCGCGGGAAAATCGGAGAGCGCGCAGAAACGCCTGGACACGATAAAACTCAGAAAAACGGTGGAGGAAGCCGCAGACGAGGCTGCTGCCAAGAAGAGGATCTCCTTGGTAACAGCCAGGCAGCGGCTGCAGCAACTGGCGAGGTACGACGCCACAGTTGCTGCGGCCTACACGATCAAGTCGGTGGAGGACCTCCCGTTCGAAACTCGCACCATGCTGCTTGATGCAAACCCCCCCCGGACATTATCGGACGAAGTCCTGTGGTGCAACCTCTGTAGCATCGTCGTAAAGCATGCTGAATCGACAGTGGCAAAGAAACACGTGACCGACACGAAGGCGCACCAGACCACATCGAAGGAAGCGCCAGTGCAGGCGGCCCCCTGTGTTTCAACCACGAAGAGCGATCCCACGACCACCGCATCATTTCAAAAGGCATGGGCACTTGCCCTTGTGATTGCGGGGATCACGCCTCACCAGGCGTCTATCCTTGCGCTGCCGATGACCACCCCTCTGCCGAAGCCCCGGACGCTGCTGGGCAAGGCCCCGCTGTTCGTCGCGGAGATCCAGAAGAAGATCCGCGACTGCATCACCGGCCGGCCGGTGGCGTTGGGCGTTGATGGAACAGGCCTGCGGCATCTTGGCTTTGCCATCATGTCGGTCGTCGCCTACGTGGGAGGCAGGGGAGTGCTCCTCCTGTCGAAAGTGCGTGGTGACGGCGAGGTGCACAACGCAGAGGACGTCGGGGATGTGCTTGACGAGGTGCGGGAACTGTACGGCATTACCCGCAGTACAGTTGTCGCTGACTTCGGGTCGGTGAACGTCAAGGCGTTTGGCGACAAGAAGGAGGAGGGCATCTACTGCCTGGGCCACCACCTCAACGCAGCGGTGCGTGCGCTCCGCAAGCTTCTCCCATCCGTGAACGTCACAGATACCGATGCGGTGGTGCTGGAGCGGGCTGCCGCCTTTGTGGCGGAAACAGACGACACCCACGCCGCCAATGTGGAGGTGTCCAGCCCTCAGCAACCCGCCTCTACTTCGGACACTCGATGGGCAGCGATGTTCGACCTGACAGTCCACCTGCAGACCCGGTGTGCGATGCTGCTGCAGTTCGTCAGCGTGGAGATGGCGAGGAAGAAGAAGCCACTCACTCTCAGGCAGCTCTCTGAGCACATCCAGAAGGGAACATGGGAAGAGCACGTCAGCGAGACGGTGGCTGTGGCTGAGATGGTGGAGCCGGTGCTGTGGCTCGTGCGATGGGTGCAGAACCCGGAAGCCCGTCTGGGGCACATCAAAGTGCGGACTATCACGGAGGAGTACCAGAAGGTGGTGACGAACACCAGTTATCCTGCTCCTATCCGCACCTTGCTGAAGGATGCCTGGGAGTCTTGGCCGTCGAAGGCGAGGTTCGAGATGGCGCTCATCTTCGACCCGGAAACCGTGCTGATGGCTGACTTCGACGACTTCCCCGACATCACAAACCAGCTGGTGTGGGCCGTGGATTTCCATGCCCTTGCTGACGACGAGTGCTGGGCGGAGTTCACACAGTACCTCAATGCCCCTGCCGAATCCCTGCAGACCGACACCCCGATTGCGTTCTGGCTGGAGAAGGGGAGGAAGCTGTTCCCCATCCTGGCGCCACATGTGGTGGCTTGGCTCCGCACGCCTGTGTCGGTCACACAGGTCGACAGTGTGTTTTCGACGGCAGAGTCCCGCAAGTCCAAGCGGGGGTCGAACATCTCGACGAAGACCTACGCGGATCGTCTGTTCTTGCAGCGGAACGGCGACCTCCTCGGCTACTTCGACAAGAGCAACCGGTTCGCAGAAGCCCTCGAAAGGGACTATGTCTCTGATGATTCCTCTGAGGAGGACGAATCCGAGACTGAGATGGATATCATTTAGAAGGGGGGATGGGGGGGGGGGGCGGCGTGCCAGGTCGTCTGTCCGTGATGTGGTTCCTGTGCTGTTCGGTGGGCGGGTGGGGGGGGGGGATGACGAATTCTGTCTCGATGTCTGATGACATCGAGGGTGTTGAAGGGACTGGGGGGGGGGGGGGGGCGATGAATCCTGATGACGGACGAGTATGTGAAGGAATCTGACGAGGGCAGTGGTGTTCAAGAATAGTGCAACCCAGTAAGTATCGCATACGATAATCCCATTATCGTATACGACCGGATACGATAATTATTATCGTATGCGATAACATACGATAATGGGATTATCGTATGCGATAATATACGATAATAATTATCGTATCCGTTCGTATACGATAATGGGATTATCGCATCATACGATAATGGATTATCGTATGCGATAATAAATTATCGTATGCGATAATTTTCCGAAAATTATCGTATCTGGTATATGTGCGATAATAATTATCGTTTGCACTGTATGCCTAGGGGGGGTCAAATGCCACCCTTTTACGTGGACAAACACGATTTTTCAAAAAACCGGCGCAGAGGCCCCAAAGCCCCCGTAAACCCTCCAAACCCCCCCAGATCGGTCCGGAAACCCATCGAACCCCACTTTTCCACCATTCCGGGCACCTCAGGTGCCCGAATTGGGGTACCTAAATTTTGTGCCACCGTTTGGTACCGGACAGTGCCACTGTGTGGGAGGTTGGAAAAGAAAATGCCCCAACACACCACATCTGAGGGTTGCAATGCATGTTGCTTGCCAACCACGTCATCCGGTGGGTGTCAGGCGCTATGTAGGTGGCATTAGCCAGGTCTTCGATGAGTTCTGGCTTGTATATGTACCTCCCTGCCACCATGCACCGGGAGGCTGCCTGTAGGTACGGAACAAGTCCAGATGGTCGTGTGATTCCTGTGCAGCAGTGCTCCACAACCGGGATGTGTTGACAACGACTGTTGCAACACGAGCTGTACATTCCGGGAACACACGAAGTGCGCTGTCGTGGTACCCATTGTGCCAGAATTGGTAGTTGCTGCGGTCTACTTTGCCTGGCCCAAGAGCACTGGTACTGAACGGTGCAATATGCGTGGCGAGGTGAATGCAACGGAAGGGCGCAAAGTCAATACAGCTCTCGGATGGCGGGTGGTGGTGCCACTAGTGTGTGACGTTCACTCGAGGATACAACGCATCACAATGAATCAGCAACCGTGGACCGAGTACAATACGCTCTCTGTGGCTGGTGTGGGGGACAAAGGCAGTGCCTGTGCCGCAGGCAGGGAGGTACATATACAAGCCAGAACACATCGAAGACCTGGCTCATGCCACCTACATAGCGCCTGACACCCACCGGATGACGTGGTTGGCAAGCAACATGCATTGCAACCCTCAGATGTGGTGTGTTGGGGCATTTTCTTTTCCAACCTCCCACACAGTGGCACTGTCCGGTACCAAACGGTGGCACAAAATTTAGGTACCCCAATTCGGGCACCTGAGGTGCCCGGAATGGTGGAAAAGTGGGGTTCGATGGGTTTCCGGACCGATCTGGGGGGGTTTGGAGGGTTTACGGGGGCTTTGGGGCCTCTGCGCCGGTTTTTTGAAAAATCGTGTTTGTCACCCCTATTTGACCCCCCCTACCCCCCCCCCCCCCTCCCCCCCCCGGCACGGAGAAACTTAACGTTCGACCCGAATTAGCCAGAGGCCTGGGAGGGGGATAAGTTCGCTTCGCGCGATGAAAGGGGGGAAAACGGGGGAGGGCATGTGTGCGTGTGTGCGTGTGCGCATGTTTGAGGGGGGAGACAAATCGCAGTAAAATTGTGTCAAAATCGCGCCACCTGCGTGCAGGTGGGCCGCCGACCACCACCTCTCCTTCTTCCTTCTCTTCTCGCGCTCTCTCTCTCTCTCTCTCTTCCCCCTGCCTCTCCCCCCCTCCGCTGTTCTGTTCGGCAAACGAGCGCATCCCTTCCCCCAGCCCCGAGCTTGGGCCAGGCACTCCCTTTTCCAGTGCCTGGTGGGCTACACGCCCTCCTGCTACTGCCACCCAGAATAGGACCGGATCAGCTCTGGCCAACTCTTCCGCTTGCGGACTTGCATTTATTGAGATGCGTGATATATTTTACCAAGTCACTTCCAGACACAGTTGTCACCACCCCTCCGCACCCTTGCGTGACGGAAATGATCTCTCTTCCTCTTCAGGGTGGGTCATTGCTCGGCAAACCGATAAATCGGAGGAAATGCAGATCAAAACGCACCGTTTTTGGTACCGTAGCGACGATCACTTCAAGAGAGAGATCTTGGTTGGCAGAGCTGAACGCCACTTTCCGGGGGAGGGGGGGAAGTGAGGGAAATATTCACAGCAGCTTCCCGCCGTTCCTTCAATAAAATGGAAAACAAAACCTGCCCACCGCCCCGCCACCCCACCACCCCCGCCCCACTCAGACACACCAGGCCCCTTTTCAAAACAGCCGGAAATCCGGAGGGGGGATTAGAAGATGGAGAGAGGGGAGGAGAGGCTGGTCCAAGCATCAGCCCCCTAAAAAATTGAATACGTTGAGGTAAAAAGAGCAAAAAGTCAAACGGGGGTGGGGGTGGGGGTGGGGGCTTTCCCCCCCCCCCCCAGGGAACGCTCTACAACCGATCGGTGCATCTTACTTTAAAAAATCCGTGCAAAAAAAAATAATGGGGGTGACGGTGGTGCAGCTGTGAGTGTGTGTAGGGCAGAATCAGCAGCAGAGATCTGGGGAGCTGCGCAGAAAAATACAGGGGGCCTTCATACCTCTGCCCTTCCCCACGCACCCCCCCCCATACCCCCCACTGCAGCGTTGCTTCTGTTTTGAATCGACGAATCACAACCATTTGAAAGGGGGGGGGGGGGGGTGCGAGTTGTGTTTGTTTTGAATTATACTCTGCACCACCGCGACCGCCAACACGATTTTGTTACCCGACACAGGTTCAGGGTGTTCAGGGGGAAACGGTGGGCCGGACTGTGAAGGACCGTTCTTACACAATCGCTATACTAACACCCAGACACCATCGCCCACTGCACGCCCTGGCTTGGGTCGAGGTTGGTCGCACAATCGCACCGCTGTTCTGTTCGCAGCGGGCACACTTTTCTAGGTTAAACTCTCGGGACAACGTGCTGCGAAATAAATATAAACTACCTGTTGAATGCCAGTGTGGACGGCGCCGGCTGCTCCTGCTGTTTTGCGGAGACCTTTTATTTTGTGTTTTTTTGCATCGCATTCCACCAGAGTGCCTGCGCAGGCACAGCAGATCCAGCAGGAAAGTTATTGTGCTGTCCGAAGAAACTTCCTTTCCAAAAAAACTACCCCCCACACCCCCACTCCTCCAGCAACAGACGCACGGTGTCTGTGCAGTAAAAAGTAAAAAAAGAGGGAAGCAACAAAATAAGGGGAAAGGGGGGGGAATTGGGGTGAAATCACCGTCATGCCCAAAGAAACGTGAAAAAGTAATAACGAATAAGCGCCTCTGCCCCCCGGCCCCTGTCTTCTTCTTTTTTTTTCTGGGGTAATTTTTTTTGCATTGTATTGAGCAGGTCTTGCCCATCGCAGCTGAAGCCGGAGGGATGGTGTGGCTCCGACAGATGCCCGATGAGGCAGTTGGGAGGAGGGGGAGCGGGGGGGAGGCCAAGGAGTGTCAAAAAAAAGCGGTTTCGACCAGTTCTCGTAGACGAAACACGCGTGTGCGTGGGGGCATGGATTAGATCAAGGCCTTCTATACACAGTCGTATTTACCATGCAGCTGCGTACATCCGGGGAACGGGGAAGGAGAAGGGAGAAGGCGACCGGTCATCGAAACAATCGGGGGGGTGGGGTGTGGGTGTGGCAATGCAAAAACCCAATAAAGTCTTCTACAAAAAAAAACAGAAACCCCGGCGCGGGGGGGTGGGTGGTGGTGGCGGCGGTGGGTGGGGTGCTATCTCACACTCCCCTGAATCACCGCAATCACCGCCCGCCGCAACCCAACCCAACGCCACCCCCCACCCCCATCCCCATCCCCTCCCCTCTGCGGACACCACAAGAAAACATGCGATATGAGCGCATCGGCAATTCAGAGAAACGTTTGTTGCTGCGTCTGCGACGTTATTTATGCATGAAAGGAGGCGCCCCTACTCCTCCCTGAAGAGAAGGGGGGAGAAGCGGAAGGGGAAGAAGGTGAGGGGAGGGTGTGGCGGGCCCCTTATCGCATGGCACCCCGACGACCACACCCAAGCTGCGACGTGCGAGACGCTTCCCCGGGGTTTGCAGAGGGGGTCCGCCCCCGCATTATTTCGCGCCCGGGGAGGAGGCGGAGGGCCTCCCGGAGGCAGGCGCCTTGGCGAAGGTGCTCTTGGAGAAGTCCCTCACCTTGCCTGCCTTGTTCTGGGTCATGTTCTGCTTCGACCCGCGCTTCTTCATCGGCGGGGTCGCGTCGGCGGCGAACTGTGGTGTGGGTGGGGTTTGCAGTTTAAAAGAGAGGGACCTCAAAATCCGGTCAAAAAAAAACTACTGCAACCCGGGTGAATCGCAAGAGAGGAGGGTAGCAACGGCAGTTGGCGTTCTTCGAACGCTGGAACAAAAAAACAACAAACAAAAGCAACCCCCCGCAATGTGCAACTAACCCTCCCCCACAAAGCTCCGATGCGGCGAGGCGAGGCTGCCCCTATCTGTGATCCCGCTTTGCCTGCATACCTCACCGCCTGTGGACATGCGGGGTGACGAACGGCTGCGGCGTTTGCTGAGGGTACCGGCCTTCAGCGACGCATGCGTCTGCGAGAGGGAGCTCGGGGTGCCGCCCTCCCCGCGGTACGCCGTGCCTGCTGCGGCAGACTCGCGCGACGGGTCACCGCCGTTCTCCTGCAGGTGTGGTGCAACAGGGTGGCAGGATGCGGCGGTGGTGGTGGGATGTTCTGAATTCATGTCTCCAAAAGTGCCTCCCACCCCCCACCCCCTCCCGCAGCAACAATACCTTCTCAGGGGAGCCGTCGAGACGTGGGATGGTGCCTGTGCTGCCCAGGTCCGGGCAACGCATGCCGCCCATCAGCACCTTGATGGACCCCTTCAGCTCGTCCTCCCCATCCTCCTCGTGGTCGAGGAGCTGACGGATGCGCTCGGCCCCGCGGCGCACGGGGTTCATGCGCAGCATCGCCTTCAGTGTCTCGCGGCTGGGGCGGTAGCTGGCGTAGTCCTTCTTGAACTGCTGGAAGGCACGCAGCAGGCGCTTGATGTCCTCCATCGACCAGTTCTCCGGGATGTCGCCGTTGGCGGGCAGCTGCTGCAGGAAGTGGCACACCAGGTCGAAGGTCTGTGCGTATTTGTCCTCGCGGTTCGCAACCTCGGAGAAGAACTTCTGGATTTCGATCTTCTCGCGCGAGCGGGCGTCGGCGTCCTCCTCCGCCTTCACAACCATCTCGCGCATCGCCTCCAGCTTCTCGTTGCACTTCTTGTTCGCTTCTGCGACCTGGTCGCGGATCTTGGAGTCTGTCTTGTACTCAGACTCCGCCTTCTCGCGCTCGATCACCTCGCGCTGTGCACGCAGCTCGTGCTGGTACTTCTCCTTCAACTGGGTGGCCTCGTTCAGCTCAAACTCCAGCTTGTCAATCATCTCCTCGCGGCGCTGGATGTCAGCATGCAGGTACCTTTGAGGGTTGTGGATGCAGGGAAGGGTTTGGCAGCAAGACAACAGTTGTGTGCAAAGCCTGCTGTGGATGATGCCTTTGTTGCCCCTTAAGGGCGGACCCCGCTATCTCTTGGCAGGACTCCTGAGGCAGGCCGGCTGGTCGCGGGCATGTTGCGAATTAAACATAGCGGTGTGGTGGCGGTGTGTACCTCTGCTGCTCCTCACGGTCCTTCTCCAGCAGCCGCATCGCCTTGGCGTGTTCCTCCGCCTGCTGGCTCAGCTGTGTTGGGGTGTGTTGTGGGTACAGAGACAAGGTCACTGTGGCCTCACCACAAGGCAAGGTCTGCTTGGCGTGTGTGTAGCTCACCCCACCCACCCTCCCCTACCAGCCTGCAACACACCTTGAGCTCCAGCTCCTGCAGCTTGTTCTGGAACTCCTCTGCCATCGACTGGTTCTCATCGATGATGGCACGCAGCTCCTTGTCGTGGTTGGTCTCCACCGTCCGCAGCTGTTCAGCATGCTTGTCCACGATCCTGCGTGTGTGGTGTGGATTCGAGATGAATATTTTTCGAAGGCACACACAAGATTTCGTTGGAAAACCCCAGATCGCGCACACAAGCAAACACGGATACATGTACCCCTCTCAAAGGCACAGCATGTTGTCACAGCTGTGGGCTGTTCCGCAGGCTCATACTCTTCGTACTGCTTGCTGAGCGTGGTGTGGATGCGGTCGATCTCTTCCTTGTACTGCTGCTCCTTCTGCTTGGAGTCACGCTCCAGCCCCTCGGCTGTCAGACGCCCCTGAACAGCACGGTTCTCCTCCACTGCCATACGCTGCCTGCAGTGCGGTGGTGTGGTGTGGTGCGGTACCGTGGGTGTGGCATGGGCAGAAAATCGGCCTGCCGGGTGCACTCACGGCAAGGCTGTGCAGGCACAGCAACATACAGCAGGTCCGCGTGCTTCCGCTCGATGTCCTCCTTCTGGCGCTGCATCTCCAGGTTCTTCTTCTCCATCTCCGTCACCTTGCCGCGCTCCCTGTGCAGGCTGACAGCGAGGTCATCCATGTTGTCGTGGCCTGTGGCGGCCATCTTCTTCTTGAGCTCCATCAGCTCTGCCGACTGCCCCTGGCTGCGCGACTCAGCAGAGCTGAGACGGAGCTTAGCGGCACGGAGCATGACGGCGTGACGGAAGGCGAAGGCCATGTTCTTCTCCTTCTCTGCCTCCAGCTTCTCCTTGTACTCCGTGACCTCAGCAGAGGCCTCCTCGAGACGCTCCTCGATCTCGGAGCGCGCCTTCTTGGCCTCGTCCATCTGCTGCTCCAGCGCCTCCACCTCTGCGTCGGTGCGTGCGTCGCTCATCTGCTTGCGTGCCTCGAGCATCTTCTTCTCGAGGTCGGCAAGCATCTTTGCTGTCTCGTCTTCGTTAACACGGACGGAGTTGACGATGGCACGTGCGCGCATTGCGTATTCCAGGGTGCGCAGCGACTCGTGTGCGTTGATGTAGTGTGGGCTGACAGTTGCAAGCATGAAGGTCTTGGAGTTGCCACCCAGGTCCTCACGCAGCAGCCACGTGAGGGTGGAGTCTCTGTAGGGCACGTTCACCTTTGCCTTCTTCTCGATCAGCGCGTCGATGACACGGCGCAGCGTTGTCAGTGACAAGTTGATCTTCTGTGCCTCCAGCAGCAGGCTGCCACGCGCACCGCTCCGCTTCACGTTCTCACTACCCGCGAGGTCGACAAGGTTGACGTTTGCGCGGCGCTGGTGTGTGGTGGTCTTGGGGCCACCGATACCCACACGCTGCTGGTCGTAGAACGTGGTCTGTGTCACGGTGATACGGAACAGCGCGTGCGAGCGGGACGAGCGGTCGTTGAGGTTTGTGGAGCCCACACTGCGCTCCTGGTTGCCTGCGTTGATCAGACGAATGATGTCCTCATACGAGCGTGGGTTGTGGATGCTGATGCCCTCGACGTACGGCCCTTCCGTGGGGTGCTCACGGATCTTCAGGTCATCGGGGTCGAGCTTCTTCTGCGTCGTGCCTGCGTACTTGAAGCGCTCCTGCTCACCCTCCACACTGCACAGCAGGTCCTTCACCTTCTCGTTGTAGATCTCGTAGAAGCGCACACGCACATCCGACTTGCGGCGCAGCCCTGCCTGTGCTGCGTTCTTCTCCTTCTTCTCCAGCTCGTCGAACAGGTCGCGGCAGAGACGGGGGATCACACCCAGCAGCTCCTCGGCACAGCCCTCGGGGTTGGCGATCTGCTCCGGGTCACCCATCATGGTATGGGTCTTGCCGGAGCCGGTCTGGCCGTAGGCGAAGATGCAGCTGTTGATGCCGTCCCATGCCGCCTGCAGCGCAGGCAGACCTGTCCACTCGTAGACGCGCTTCTGGTCGGCGAAGCCAGAGTTAGACTTCTGCTGTGTGCAGGACCAGAACACCTCGTCGAAGTTGAACCCCTGCGCCACGGCGTACTCACTCTTGTGGTCCAGCAGCAGCACCTGGTCACGGCGGGGCATGTCAATCACGCTCTGCATGTACCCACCCTCCTTCTCCACCTCCTCCACCTCCTTGCTGCTGAAGGGACGCACACGCACCATCACACGGACATTCGTGTTCTGGCCATCCGTCTTGCCAGTCAGGGTCTGGGTGCCACTCTGGTGCCCCATCAAGGAGCTTCTGCGGTGGCCGACAGTCGGCGGGCGAGGGGAGGTGCTGTTCTGCAGGTGACTGTACAGGGTTGGGTGTGTGATACATGTGACAAAGAAGAGGGCAACACGGCATCAACCACAAAGGGGAAGAAAGGCAACACCCCGCAGCCTGATGTGCAGGGTGCCGTTGTTGCCCACAGCGCTGCCCGACACAGACAGGAGCCTTGTTCCACCTTGACACCGCCCCACCCCCCACCCTCCACCCCCCCCCACGAAACAACCCTCAACACCCACAGCAGCATACGGAGATATAGATCTGGAGTGCAGACTTGCTCGCCGCCCAGCGGCCCCCAGGTCAGGCGTGTGGTCGTCATCGTCATCCGATTTGCCCAGGGAGCTGTGTGTCCCCGACATCTGGGAACTGGGAGCCGGGAGGTCGTTGCCGCTGTTGCGCCGCCTGCCGCCACGGGGCGGCGCGCGCGAGGGGCGTGCACGCTTGTCTCTGCCAGACGTCGCCAGCTCCTTCACATCATCATCGTACGCCATGGTGGCGTCGCCCCACAGGGGGTCCTTAGTGGCTCACAGCCGCCCCTCTGTGACCCACCCACACCTGTGTGCTGTGTGCCTGTGGGGGCTGCGCGCTGCTGATGATCCGGGTGGGGGAGCGAGGGGCTATATAATTGCGCTGTAGAGCACAACTCTCAGCAACAACTGCAAAATGGGATGCGGGGGGGGGGGGGCCCGGGGGGGGGGGGGGGGATGGGGGGCTGTGCCCTATATCTATATCAAATGCCTCAAAGCCACACACTGCGTCCAATCGGGTGGATCCGACAACACATGAAAAAAATATCCCCCAAGGCTAGGGAAACCGGGCAGCGACCTCGAGAATGGGGGGGGTCGGGCTAGATGCGGGGGGGGGGGGGGTAGGGGGGGTCAAATGGGGGTGACAAACACGATTTTTCAAAAAACCGGCGCAGAGGCCCCAAAGCCCCCGTAAACCCTCCAAACCCCCCCAGATCGGTCCGGAAACCCATCGAACCCCACTTTTCCACCATTCCGGGCACCTCAGGTGCCCGAATTGGGGTACCTAAATTTTGTGCCACCGTTTGGTACCGTACAGTGCCACTGTGTGGGAGGTTGGAAAAGAAAATGCCCCAACACACCACATCTGAGGGTTGCAATGCATGTTGCTTGCCAACCACGTCATCCGGTGGGTGTCAGGCGCTATGTAGGTGGCATTAGCCAGGTCTTCGATGTGTTCTGGCTTGTATATATACCTCCCTGCCTGCGGCACAGGCACTGCCTTTGTCCCCCACACCAGCCACAGAGAGCGTATTGTACTCGGTCCACGGTTGCTGATTCATTGTGATGCGTTGTATCCTCGAGTGAACGTCACACACTAGTGGCACCACCACCCGCCATCCGAGAGCTGTATTGACTTTGCGCGCTTCCGTTGTATTCACCTCGCCACGCATATTGCACCGTTCAGTACCAGTGCTCTTGGGCCAGGCAAAGTAGACCGCAGCAACTACCAATTCTGGCACAATGGGTACCACGACAGCGCACTTCATGTGTTCCCGGAATGTACAGCTCGTGTTGCAACAGTCGTTGTCAACACATCCCGGTTGTGGAGCACTGCTGCACAGGAATCACACGACCATCTGGACTGTTCCGTACCTACAGGCAGCCTCCCGGTGCATGGTGGCAGGGAGGTATATATACAAGCCAGAACACATCGAAGACCTGGCTAATGCCACCTACATAGCGCCTGACACCCACCGGATGACGTGGTTGGCAAGCAACATGCATTGCAACCCTCAGATGTGGTGTGTTGGGGCATTTTCTTTTCCAACCTCCCACACAGTGGCACTGTACGGTACCAAACGGTGGCACAAAATTTAGGTACCCCAATTCGGGCACCTGAGGTGCCCGGAATGGTGGAAAAGTGGGGTTCGATGGGTTTCCGGACCGATCTGGGGGGGTTTGGAGGGTTTACGGGGGCTTTGGGGCCTCTGCGCCGGTTTTTTGAAAAATCGTGTTTGTCCACGTAAAAGGGTGGCATTTGACCCCCCCTAGGGCAGTGGTGGCTGCGTACGCGTACGCAGCGTGATTTTCAAAAAGTGCGTACGGCGTACGCGTACGGCGCTGCGTACGGCAGTCTATGGAGCACAGGAGACGGCCATGGCCGAACACCAAATCCGACAGTCGAACTCAGGTGTACCAGGGGCAGCCTTGGAGCCTTCCAGTCGGAAGTGGTACCTTTTGCAGTATGCTTGCGGGTGTACTTGCAGGTGTTGCGAGTTATTCGCCACGTGCGCGGCAAGGAACCATCTGTGAAAGGCAAGAGCAAAGGCCAGGGCCCAGCCACCCGCTGGGTGGCCTACTGTGTGCTGAGAGACCTGGAATACCAGCCGTACGCAAAATCTGCGTACGCGTACGCAGCGCGATTTTCAGAAAGTGCGTACGGCGTACGCGTACGCGTACGCGTACCGTACGGCCGTACGCTGCCACCACTGCCCTAGGGGGGGGGGGGGGGGGGGCAACAAATCCCTCTCTACCCCACCTCGACACCCCCCCCCCCTCCACCTCCTCAAGCAGGGCTCAGCACGTCTCGCCTCACCATGCCTCGACTGTGTATGCTGCGTATAGAGCCAGCGTTGCTGCATACAGCTGCTGCAGCAGCCCTGCTACGAGATAGAAGAACCTGCGGATCAACCCCGGGTTCACCGGGGTCCCATCGTGGTATAGGTAGACGACGGAGGGGAACGCGATGATGACCTGCAGCACCACGAGGTAGACGAGAGCGAGGGCTACCGCCAGCAGGGCCAGCATGACGGTGGATGTCATCAGGGCCATCACCATGGACATCTTGCCGCCCAGCCACGAGTTGGACCCCAGGCCCCACGACCCCCACCCCGTGGTGCGGTGCACCTGCGCGAGTTGCTTGTTCACCGTGCCCGACGCTGCCGCCACAGCCTCCGCATTCTGACCAATAACCCCGTCGCCCTCACCCACCGCATCTCCCAGGTCACGCGCACCAGCCTTGAGGCGCTGCGCGATGCTGGACATCTGACGCAGCCCCTCCTGGCGCTGCCGCTCCCTCTCCTGCCTCGCCTCCTCTGCGTTGGCAGACTTCTGCTTCGGGGGTGGTGCCGAGAGCCCCAGCTCGCGCCGGCGCTGCTGCGGAGTGGACTGCTGTGCAGGGGGTGCCTGCTGTGGTGGAGGCACCCCTGGCTGTGCAGGCTGGGGAGGCTGTGTCGGCTGTGCGGGGGGGGTGCTGCCGTCGTCGTCGCTTATCTCCCATTCGCTGTCGGGGTGGCAGCGTGCGGCGAGCTCGTGGATCCCATCGGAGACATCTTCGATGCGGCGCTGCAGTGACGCATCCTGGTCACGCGAAGGGAGGTTGTCAAAGAGTCGTTTGGCGTGCACAGCGTCAGCCTGAAGGCGGAGTGCTTCCAGTTGCAGGCTGTCGGTGTCGCTGCCGCCAGCGACGTCTCCCCCAGCACCGATGGAGGCAGCGGCTGCGGCGGCGGATCGCAGGCACTCCGCAAGCTTCCCCGCGAAAATCTCAAGCTCTGCAGCCGTTGCAG
Source organism: Rhynchopus euleeides (assembly GCA_963210315.1). Taxonomy (NCBI): domain Eukaryota; phylum Euglenozoa; class Diplonemea; order Diplonemida; family Diplonemidae; genus Rhynchopus; species Rhynchopus euleeides. The sequence continues at coordinate 732,240 of OY723303.1, forward strand.
AAGCCATTGCTTCCTGGAGGGAGGGGGTGTGGTGGCTTGCGGGGAGACGGTGCAGTGGAGGTGTTGCTGAGGTGAAAGGGTTCCCTGCCGTGAGGTGGCGAGGGGGGAGGGGAGGGGAGGGGAGGGGAGGGGTGTCCATTATTCTGCGGTGGTTGCTGCTTCTAAACAGGAGAAGAAAAGGGGGGTTATCCTGCATGTTTGTTTGCTATGATCTCCGTGTTGTGCCGCAGCACTCGGGGGGAGTGCTGCTGGCCTGTGGCGGCCTGGGAGTGGTTTAGAAGGAACCCTAAGTAAGTGCGCCAGGCTGGCTTTGTGCCGACTGTTGTGGGGACGCGCCTGTATGATTCAAAAACATAAAGAGCGAGAGTCAGAAACAGGGGCTTCTGACGTGCGATAGAGAAAAAGGAAAAATAAAAGCAAAGGGAAAAGCCAACTTACACACAACGTGGTTGTACGGTCCACCCACATCACTGCACATATTCCGCGTCCAGGTTACCGACAGCTTGGTTACTTGGTGCGGATGATGGACTCCTTGCCCATCATGGCAGGTGCACAGCGGTGTGCCTAGTACTCCTCGACGTCCTCCTCGCCCTCGATGTCGGCGGACTCGGCACCCACCTCCTCGTAGTCCTTCTCCAGGGCGGCAAGGTCCTCACGCGCCTCCGAGAACTCACCCTCCTCCATACCCTCACCGACGTACCAGTGGACGAAGGCACGCTTCGAGTACATCAGGTCGAACTTGTGGTCGATGCGGGCGAACACCTCGGCGATGGCCGTGCTGTTCGAGATCATGCACACCGCGCGCTGCACCTTGGCCAGGTCACCACCCGGCACCACCGTGGGCGGCTGGTAGTTGATGCCGCACTTGAACCCGGTGGGCGACCAGTCCACGAACTGGATGGTGCGCTTCGTCTTGATGGTGGCGACGGACGCGTTCACGTCCTTCGGCACCACGTCACCGCGGTACATCAGGCAGCACGCCATGTACTTCCCGTGGCGGGGGTCGCACTTGGCCATCATCGACGCGGGCTCGAACGCCGCGTTCGTGATCTCGGCCACCGACAGCTGCTCGTGGTACGCCTTCTCGGCGGAGATCACCGGGGCGTACGACGAAAGCATGAAGTGGATACGCGGGTACGGCACCAGGTTGGTCTGGAACTCCGTCACGTCAACGTTCAGCGCACCGTCGAAACGGAGCGACGCCGTCAGCGACGAGATCACCTGCGCGATCAGACGGTTCAGGTTGGTGTAGGTCGGGCGCTCGATGTCCAGGTTGCGGCGGGCAATGTCGTAGATCGCCTCGTTGTCCAGCATGCACGCAACGTCGGTGTGCTCCAGCAGCGAGTGGGTCGACAGCACGCTGTTGTACGGCTCCACAACGGCCGTCGACACCTGCGGGGACGGGTACACGGTGAACCCGAGCTTCGACTTGCGGCCGTAGTCCACCGACAGGCGCTCCAGCAGCAGAGCACCCAGACCAGACCCGGTACCACCGCCCACGGCGTTGAACACCAGGAAGCCCTGCAGACCCGTGCAGTTGTCGGCCAGCTTACGGATGCGGTCCAGGCACAGGTCCACGATCTCCTTCCCGATGGTGTAGTGACCACGCGCGTAGTTGTTCGCGGCGTCCTCCTTGCCCGAGATCAGCTGCTCGGGGTGGAACAGCTGGCGGTAGGTACCGGTGCGCACCTCGTCGATCACCGTGGGCTCCAGGTCCAGCAGCACCGCGCGGGGCACGTGCTTGCCAGCACCCGTCTCGGAGAAGAAGGTGTTGAAGGCGTCGTCCTCCACACCGCACGTCTTGTCCGACGGCATGGCGCCATCGGGCTGGATCCCGTGCTCGAGGCAGTACAGCTCCCAGCACGCGTTACCGACCTGGCAACCGGCCTGGCCGATGTGGATAGAGATCACCTCCCTCATTGTAGTTCTTGTGAGTCTGCAGGTTGTGGGTTGTGGCTGAAAGGATCTTGACACACGGAAACCCCCCCCCCCCCCGACACACACACACACATCACCCACAGGTCACACGCAGCCGAAAACCCTCGCAACGAACAAACGGGCGGGGGGTGGCGGGAGGGGCACGGGGATGTGGCTTTTTTGCCTAACGTGGGTCACTGCCCCTCTACCACAGCACACGGCTCTAAATACAGCACACGGCAACGGCACGCAGTCTAATACAGCAAGCCATCTAAGCAGCCTCCTTCTCGAAGGCCGCCGTGCGCGACACTCTATACGCACTCAGCGTGGGGCGGCGCCCACCCATGCGTCTCTGCAGCTCCGCCTTGCGCGCTGCCTCCATGCGCAGCTCGGTGCGCACCTCAGCATCAGAGAGCGCCCCCAGGTCGATGTTCGCCTCGTGCAGCTCACGCAGCGACTTCTCATTCGTCGCTGCTGCCACCTGCAAAGCGGAAAGTGAAACGCAGAACCACCACCACCCCCACCAACCCCACCCCCCCCTCTCTTGCAAAAAAAAATGCAGCAATTAAAGCGCCAAACGCACCACCTCCAAACATACCACTGCCGTTTTGGGCGATTTGTGCCGCAGGCGCTCCGGCGAGGATCCCGCCTTCGGCGGCTCACCCCCACCCTCCTCCCCGGCGCTGCCCCCGCGCGACCCCGCGGGGCGCAGCCCGTCGTCGAACGCGCGGTTGATCTCCGCGTCGCGCAGCGCCTCCCTCTCCCTCTCGCGCCGCCACTCCCGCTCCCGATCCCGCCTCCGCTTGTCATCCTCCTCCTGCATCTCACGCTCGATGCTCCGCAGGCGCTCCGCTGCACGGGAATCGCTAACACTGCCACTACCACCACCACCACCACCACCATACTGCGCATGCGGTGAAGGCCCTGTCTCCTGTGTCGGGAGCTGCCATACCGGCGCAGCCCCGCTGTGCACTGCATGCGCTGTGTGCTGTGTGCTAGGAGGCATCCCGATGTGCCTTGCCCCCACACCCGACATGCTCCCCCTGGGAGCCATCATCGGCGCGACGGGAGGCGGCGGCGGTGACTCGTAGCCAAAACCCCCGGGCACTATAGGGGCCAAACTCCCGAAGCGTGCCGGAGGCGCCTCCTGCGCTGCAGGGGACAGCGGGGCTGCGGGCGTCGAGATGCGACCCCCAGGGGGGGGCATGGGCGCCACCAGCGGCGGCGGCGGAGCCGCCGCCGCAGCTACCGCCCCCCGCGCCACACCGCCGCCGCCTCCCCCGCCCCGCGAGTCGAACTGCGATATGACGCTCCCCCTGGCATCCCACGTCGTGGAGCCCACCAGCTCCGCCCTGTTGGATCGTGACAGCCCCACCGGGGTGGCGGATCTGGCCTGCCGCGCGGGGGACCCCCGCTTGGGGCCTCCCCTGCCGGCGCTGCCGCCCCCGGCCCCTCCCCCGCCGGAGAGGCGCTTCGCGCGGTCCCTCTCATACGCCAGGTCCTCACGGAGGTAGCGTTCCTCCCGCTCGCGCTCGCGCTTCTCAAACAGGAGGCGGTCCCTCTCCTCCTCGAGGGTGTCGATCTGCTGCTGCTGCTGCTGGGCCAAGCCCCCGGGGAGGGGGGCGGGGCCTTCTTGCCCCTGCTGCTGCTGCTGGAGGTGGGCCTGCTGCGACCCGCGCAGGTCGTGGATCTCGCCGCGAACCCCTTCGTAAGCCTGGTGGAGGCTGAGCAGCTGCACCTGCATGTCACGCTGCTGTGCCTCCAGGCGGAGGATATCCACGGGATCCCCACCAATACCACCACCACCACCACCACTGCCGCTCAGACCCTCCATCCGGCCGACATGTGTCGGCGGTGGGGGGACCCTCCGACTAGCTGCAGGGGCAGACGGTTTGGAAGGGGGGATCAGGTCGTACGCAGGGGGTATGTCCTCTGTGCGGTGGTCCTTCACACCCTCGTTGTAGTAGAGCCGGGTGCGGACCCCCTTCCGGACACCGAGGGAGCCGTAGGAGGGGCCGTCCTCCGCAGGCTCAAAGCTGGGGTCCAGCAGCGGGTGGTCATCCGGGTCGAAGGGTTTGGGATGCGCCTTCGGGGGTGACATCGTGGGGTAGCTGCGGTCCCCCCCGAGGGTTGTTGGGTCCCCGATGACCCCGCCTCCGCCGCCGCCGCCGCCGCCGGAGTACACTGGCATCCCCTTCACCGTGAGGGTGAGGGTCTCCCCGTTGACAACGCCTGCCTGGGAGAGGGTCAGGTTGTCAGCCAGGGGGTCCCCTCCGGTGCCACGGAGGAGCATGTCCTTTGTGGGGACGCCGATCGATTTTGCCACTAAGATTTTGACCTGCTTCACGGTGACAGCGCCGGGGCGGACGGAGGGGAGGCGGTACTCCTTCCCGTCGGCAGTGTTGTACACCGCGACGGTGATGAAGGGGTCGCTGCCGAGAGGAACTTCGAGCGCTGCCCCACCCCCACCGCGCGACCCAGCAGGGGATGCGGTCCGCCTTGCGGAGAAGCCCGATTCACTATCGGGGGGGATCTGCCCTGCGGTGAGGGGGGCGGTGGAGTGGGGCAGAGCTCCTGCATGCCGGAGCCCCGTGACGGTGCAGAAGGGGGTTGTCAGAGGCATGCCGCACTCCAGGCACGGCTTCACCCTGAGGGATGCGGCAGGCACGCGCGAGGTGACCAGAAGCGTCTGCCCCTGCCGCACCCCTGCATCGCGCAGCGTCAGGCGTGGGTCCAGACCCGCACCCCCGAGGCTGATCGCCACGGCGTCGGGCGGCATTGCCCAGTTCTCCCCCGCCACCCTGCACAGATCACCCACGCGGTGGCTGTCCTGCGCTGTGTGCGGCATCCGATCTCCCGAAGGCGTTTCCAGGAAAATCGAAACCGCCTCCGCAGGCTGCGCCGACGAGGCTGCGTGGGGCACATCGGAGGCGGGATGCCCCGATGCAAAACCCCCGCCAGCGCGGACGGATGGGGTGACGATGGCGGTGCCAGAGATAGCCGGGGCTGGGCCAGAGAGAGGAGGGGGCGGGTCCTGGCGGCGGTGGGGGGTAGCGGCGGGGGCGGAGGCGGCGGCAGCGGCGGACTCATGCCTCCCCTCGAGCACCAAAGTGTGGCCCGGCCCGCGTATCCCCAGCGACCCGAGGGTTTCGCCACTGCCAACCGGCATGTCGTCGTAGCACAGCTGCAGTGCGTCGGGGGGGGCCTGGACATGCTGCGAGAGGATGCTGATGAGCCAGCTGGCTTTGCTCCGCTGCGTCAGCCCCTTCAGCAGGACGGGTGTGCCGTCCCCTACAGAGCAGAGGATGTGGACTGTGAAGGAGGCGTCCTCAGCAGGCTGCCTTGCGTTGGGTTTCTTGAGTGCGGAGGGGAGGGCTGTGGGGTACGGCTGCGGCTGCATCTGCTTCTCGGCACCCCGCGGCGGGGGGCGCCCCCGGTGTGAGGGGGGCGGGGCGGGGAGCTTCCCCTTCGGAAGGCGGTCGAACTGCTGCGCTGTCATCACTGTGGCTGACCCGTCGCACAGCCCGACGCCTTCGACGGTGAGGTGGTCCGCCAGCACCCCAGACCTGTCGCCGATCAGGACAAGCCCATCGGGTGACGCAGCCCCTGTGTCGCCGAGCAGAGTGTTGAGCTTGATTTTGAGCTTTGCGATGGTCGCAACCACATTGACCTGTGTTGGGGTTTGGGGGAGAGGGCGATTGAGAGGATGTTCTCTGACGTGGCGCATATGTATATCGCCCCGCCCCTTGAGGCAAAAAAGTGTCACTAACAACTCTGCCGCTCTTCCTCTACTACTTGGTACTTCGTTTGATGCGTTGACGCTTCCACACACACTTACAAACCCACTTGCCTGATGAAGGGGGTGGTGTGTAGAGCACGTTTGGCAGAGCTGAATGACACTTTCCGCGCGAAGGTCGTGTGCGTAAAAAAAATGGCTTCGGGTGGCTGAGGTTTAGGTTTAGGCTTGGGTGGCGAACCCACAATCCCACCCCACCCCACAACAGTCCTTTGACATACCTTCTGCAGGCAGAATACGTCGATTTCCCTGCCATCATCTCCAATCGTCCTAACGCGGACTTCGGTGCGCCGTTTCTCCGACCGCTGCATTGTCGCAGCAGAAGCACCGAGGGCCCCCCCCCTCTGACGAGAGGCACTTGCCCCCCTGGACCCCACCTGTGGAGGGCTGGTGGTGTGGTGGTGCGCCCCTCCCCCGCCCCCGGAGTGGCGATATCAATCACATGATGCGTGGCTTTTGGTTTGGCTAAAGGGGTGGGGGTGCAGGGGAGGGGGAACTGACTGGAGCCCCCAACTGGGCACAAAGGGGGATAATGGCTCAAACTCTAACAGGGCTGGAGGGGGACAGCAGGCACACGGGTCAGTCACATATCACGACGCCCAAAAAAAAATCGTCCCGCGCATCGTGCACAGTCATGGGGCTGGCAGAACCGGGGTTCCTTTCCACATCGCTTTCTACCTCTGAAACGGCACCAAAGGATCTCCATCCAGCATTATTGCTGGCAAAAAAAATTGCCTAAAAAATCTGTCCCCTTTGAACGATTTTTGAACGATTTTTGGCCGTGCTCGTCGCGTCCCCCGGTGAGGGGGGACGCTGTTTCGTGTTCTCCTTGCCGCACGGAGGCATTGCCTTACGTCGCCTCTTCCTCTTTTCCTTTATGGGCGGGTTAGTCTGGCTCAGAGGGCGGGACCGTGCTGATATGCACAGTGACGACTCTCCCTTTTTTTGTTGTGCCCGCCTCCTGCCGAGTCGTGGCTGCTGCCTCTCAGACTGGGGGCGGGCGGTCGCCGACGCTGACGCGCCTGGCGGCCCGTGGAAAGTGACGTGGGTCTGGGGGTGGGGGGGGGGGGGGGTGCTGGGGTGTCAGGCCGAAGCCCTTGACCGCTGTTGATTTTTGCAGGTTTCACGAGATCAGGTAGTCCTTCTCGCTGTGCTCCGTCACCCCTGCCTCAGCCAGGTAGCGTAGGGCCCCCTTGCAGTTGTGCAGCAGCAGGTTGTGCACGCTTGTGGCTGTGAGGTGGTGTCGGGCTGACGCTGTCGCGGGACAGCCGAAGAATAGGTGCTTCAGCGAGACCCCAGGCGGGGGGCTGTCCGGCGCAAGCTTCAGGCAGGGTTTGCACGGTGGTTGTGCGCTGCCCGGGACGTCGTGGTCGTACACCAGGCGGTGGTGGTCGGCCCGGAGGCGGCGGATGGTGGTTTCCCCTAAGCGGGTAAGGCCCTCCATGCGGAGGTCAGGGCGCTGCAGTCGCGTCTCCCCGATTCCTGACCGATACGCGTACACGCTGTCTGTGCGGGGCAACGTGGTCCCGCTGTATATGTGTCGGCGGAGGGTGACACGGGCCGACGCGAGGCTGATCGGCTCCATCTGGGGCTTGAACGCACCGATCTGCGCCTGCTTGTCAGCAAGTTCGTTCCCTACCACCCCAACATGCGACGGGATGTAGCGGAGGTGGGTGGTGACATCGTATGTTTGGGCGAGCTTGCGCAGCCTCTGCCAGATGTCCCATTCGGTGGACCCCCTCGCTCGCTGGGGGCCGCTCAGCAGTGCATTCAGTGCGCTCTGCGAGTCGGTGAGGATGGCGACCGTTTCGCCTTGGGTTACCACGGTGCATAGGTGGGCGAGGGATTCTCTGATGGCCACCAGCTCTGCCTGGTAGCTGATGCAACGGAGTCCTGCCGGCCAGGCGAGCTTTTTCTTGAGGCGGCCCTCCGGCATGCTGTACACCGCTGCGCCCGCGCCGCCCTGTTGCTGCCGCGATGTGGAGTTGGAGACTGACCCGTCGGTGTAGACATGCCAGGCGCACGTCGGGAGGGCCTGGATGGTCTGCTCTGCCAGGTCCCGGAGGGTGTCTTTCGGGGTGGCGGCCTTCGGGGCGGTGAGCCCCGGCAGCGTCGCCAGGATGTGCACTCGTGGCAGCACCAGGTTCCATTCCCAGGGGGGGATGGGGTGTGCTGCATGCAGGGGGGCCAGCAGGGGGGTGCGCCCGTCGACCTTCGAGGATTTCACCAGACTCCGTGCCTGATGTAGCCAGCTGCCTCCCGTGTTCCCGGTATTTAGTTGCGCCCGGTATCCTGGGGAGTGGGGCACGCGGCGGAAGCGTTCGTGGTCTGTGCACACCGCAACCTTGAAGTCGAGGTCGAGGTCTCGTAGGTGTGATTCCCAGAGGAGCTTCGCCGTGCTGGTGTTCTTCATGCAGCCTGTGATAATCAGGGCTGCGGTGCGGTGGACATCTTGCAGGCGTTTGAGGTTCCTCGCGGTCAGGCCAGGGGTGTAAACGCTTGCGGCGTACATCAGGATGGGGTAGACATACGTCAGGTAGGCCTGGCGCAGCGTGTCTCCACTTGAGCCCCAGTCGGTGCCTGCCAACATACGCAGTATGCCCTTTTGTGTGGCACCCCCCCCCCCCACGAGATAGAAGAAGTGGCTGGAAAGGGGTTCCCTGGCCTGACCGCTTGAGCGGTTTGAGCCACCCCAGCAACAACAACAACAACAACAACAACAATTACCATTATTCTACTTTGGTTGGACATCGTGGTCACACAGGTTGGCCCGGAGCCCCCAAAATTCCCTCTTTCATTTCGCTGTGCCACTCCGTCCCCTATATGTTGTGAGGCGGATCACTATTCTGCATTTTCTGAGCGAAGCCCGCCCTCCCTCCCTCCCCCCCGCACAGCCTCCCAGCAGAAAGAGTGGCCCCCCTCTACCTCTGGCCCTAGTTGGCTGAGGCCAGGCTCTCAAAAAGATAGGGGGCATTTTTTAGTTGGTTGTACCGCCAAATCCGGGCAAAACAAAAGCAAACCCCCGCATGCCCTGATGAGGCGGTTTGCCTTTTGTTGCCCAAAAAGGGCTGGCGGCTTCCATCTTTTTGTTTTGGCTTTTTGACAGGGTGTCCTGTGGTGTGAGAAAACGACATCGGGCTTGTAGTATGTGTGCCAATCGGAAAAGCAAAACAAAACAACACAACAACAACAACCTGCAAACGTGATTTGCTATGGAGGAGTTGCCTAATGTTGCCCGTTCGCCTCTTCTTTGCTTGGACACTGCCAGGAAGTTTCTGTTGGGGGGGGGTAAACAGAACCAAACACACCACAAACTGTGTCGTAGTGCAAATATGAAGAGAAGAGTCGAGCCGAAGGGTATTCGCCAATCGCGAGAACACCGCACACACCTGTTTGCGGGGGCGTGGTGATGTTCTGCAAGGATTTGCACGGGGCACAGCTTCCTGCGTTGTGGGCACAAAGCAACTCTCACTGTCAGACTTCAACTCTCAACAAAAAAAATGCATAGCAGAAAACTAAGAGACATCCCGATTTCGTTCTAAAGACATGACCGGATTTTAGAAATAGCGCATAATCTAATACGGGGGGGCCGGGGTGGCGAGGGGTAGGGGAGGGGAGGGAAAGGGACTGGGGGGGGTGTGGGCGGGGGTTGGGCACAGAAGAGATGGCCACATCAGAAAGGGAAAACGGAGCGTTTTCACGGTTTCACAACAGCCCTGCAACTTCCTCTTTGGGGCCCTGCCACTTGGCCAGTTCCCCAGGAGACGCAGGGAGAAGGGATGAACACAGCCTTCGTTTAGCTGAGGCTGTGGGGAGGGATTGGGTCCCTCCGCCACCCACGTCCCTGAATCCGCCGCTAACTGCGGCAGCCCGGTGTGCATACAGAGAGGCTTTGCTCGGCTAGCCTTCGGCAAGCCTCGGGGGTTTATCGTTTTCTGCACATCCACACATATGAATCCTTTTGTTTTTTGGAAAGCGTCGGTGGCACCTGGTAGAGGCAGGCCAGCAACCCCCCTTCAAGCCCGTAGGTAAGCACGTTGCTCTACTCTCACACATACAACACACCACACATCCCCAGTGCAAAGGGCATCGCTTGCCGCTGGTGTTGCCAGTGATTCCACCCTTTTTATTCCCTCGTCGGCAACCAACTGAGAGGCAATGCACTTTACTTTGGTGCCGAGCAACACAATACGTGGGAGGTATCTCGGGTGCCTGCACCTTGGGCTCAACTCCCCTTCGGCTCAGCTCTCCGACGAGCGTCTTGCAGCAAGGCCGAATGATAACACCGGGTATGGTTTGGTGGCAAACAGGGCTTGGGAGAGGGGAACTCCGCAGAAGAAGCGAACCTGGCACAATATGGGGATGCCTCGGGTAGCCACGCCTAGGCCACAGTGTTGACACGCAGAGTGAAGCAAGAAAAACACCCGCCCCACCCCCCACTTTTGTAGTATCTAACTAACACATACTCCACTGGACCCACCCTCCCATCTCCCCTTGCTCTCAAATAGCACAACAGGCAAGCGCGTTGCTACCGTAGCCATAGCCTTGCGAACACCCCACCCCTTCCCTTTTATCGCGACAGCGTTGTTTTGCAAGGCACCGCACACATCCATCTGGCGCAGCCGACGGACCACCCCTCCGCCCCCTCCCCCTGCCTTGCTGGGCTATGCAGCGCCAAAGAAGGCCTCGCCACCCTCCTCCATGGCGTTGGCATGGGGGTCGAGCTGCGCAAGCATCCGCATGCCACCCAGCATCGGAGGCTCCAGCGCGTCGTAGACGGAGTCCACAGGCGGCTCCAGGCTGCTGTTGACAGGGGTGATGGGCTCGATCGTCACCGACACGCTCTGTGCGGGTTTCGTGTCGCCCGTCGCGCTGTCCTTCGTGGGGCTGGCTGTCTCAAACGAGGCGCTGGTAGTGAGCTCCCCGCTCGCCTGCAGGATGTTGGCCCAGTCGATGTCATACCCCGGCCCCGGCGCGGGCGGATCTGTCGACACAAAGGCAGCCTCGGACACACGCCCCACCTCCACCAAGAGGTGGTCGAGCGGGTGGTCCTGCTCGGTGATGTCCGGCTCGCAGTCCTCACAGACGTACCAGTTGACGCAGTTGCAGCAGGAGTACACCTTCTTGGAGAGGTCGATGGGGTATTTGTCACACACGTCGCAGCAGGCCCACGTTTCAAAGATGGCATTCCCTTCGTGCGCCGCGAGTGCCGTGTCGATGCGGTCCTGCAGGTGGGTGGGGTCGCATTCCACCTTGATGCCTGTCACCTCGACCAGCTCGCATGTGGTCTGCAGGCATCTGTGGCAGAACTTCTGCCCGCAGTTGCACGTCATGCTGTAGCACCCACCTGTCTTGTGGACGAGGGCCCCGCATGCCGGGCAGGGGCGGGTCTCGCCGTCGGCATTCATCTCCTCACGCAGCACCTCCTCTGTGCGTGCCGCCTCCTCCAGGTGCTGCAGGACGCGGTCCAGCTTCGCCACCTCGTCGCTCTGCCCCTTGGTGGCAAGGCGTTCCCTCCTGCGCAGCAGCATCGCCTTCCTGCGCGGCACAACCTCGTCGCAGTCGAGGAAGTAGTGCGCACGCTCAGCACAGGACCCATTGGGGCAGACGAGCGCCTCGCAATCGGCACATGCAATGGGGATCATGGCACCGTCCTCCCAGCGCACCGCAAAGCCCTCGTCGCACATGGGGCACTGCCGCACGTGCGGGCGGAGCTTTTCCTTCGCCATGATGAGCTCGTAGTCAAGGCTGCGCTCGCTGCCCCCCGTCATGCCCACCAGCTTGCGGTACTCCCCCGCAGTGAGGGAGCGCTTGCAGTCGGTGTTGGTGCAGGTGGCGGGGCGGCGCTCTGCCACCTTGGTGTCTACCCACATGCGCAGGCACTGGGCACAGGTGCCAGTGTGCCCGCAGAGCATGGGGAGCGTATTCTCCGATGTCAGCTCGTCGCCACAGACATCACACTCGCTGTGGAAGTTGACTGTCACGGCGTCGCACACGAGGGACTCGGTGTGGCGGCACGTCTCGGGCTCCGACGTCCACACAATCTCCAGTGTGCCCAGCCCCAGCCGCGTGGCAAGGACATCTGCCGCCTTCTCGATGTGCGGCTGCGTCCCCTCCATCACGACACGGTTGGGCGCCTCGGCACGCACAGCCTCGGCACCAGACATCTGCTCGACAACACGCGCCAGCAGGCTCTGCAGGCGTGTGACTTGCTGGAACGCGGCGGGGGGCACCACAACATGTCCGCTGGCACGGGACCACATATACAGGTCCTTCAGCGTCAGCGAGCGGAGCTTGCACCGCGCCCCGTGCACCGCCGCCTCACCGCCGGTCAGCACAAGCTTGTCATCGCCAGACTTATACTCGATCAGCGCCCCTGTCTCCTGCATGATGGACAGGATGATGTCCCAGCCCGAGAAGCGCTGCCTCTTGATCTCCTCCTCCAGCTCGCGCCGCAGCTTCGCCGCCTTGCTCGTGAGCTGCACCGAGACGGTGTCCGTCCGCCTGTGCATCCGCGCACGCAAGCTGCGCAGGTTCTCCAGATGCTGCGTCAGCAAATCCGACGTGTTCTGCAGCTGCGACTGGGTGAACGGCGGCGACGCCTCGCGCCCCACCGTCACCTGCGGGCTATAGGTGTCGTCCTCCAGCGAGGCGGTGACACGCTTCAACGTCTGCGCCGCACGCTCCTCCTCACGCGCGATGGAGGCGGCACAGCCCTGCACCGCATGCTCCACACGCGCCTTGTCACGCGTCGCCTGGTGCAGGCACTGCTGCAGGGTGTCGCGCCGCGTGTCCCTCTCTGTGCTGTCGCTGCTGGTCAGCCCCGCCTGCTGCACCTCCAGCGTACCCACAGCATTGACGAGGTAGACGTAGGCCTGCTTGTGCTGCACCAGGCGCTGCGGGATCTCCTCTGCGTAGTTCCCCTCGTCTGCCAGGCGCTCGCCCTCCTCCGTTGCGTGCACCACTTCCTGCTGCTGCCCGATGCGGTAGTTGAAGCGGGACCTGTTGGGCCACTCCACAGCAACCCACCCGTCGACCAGCCCACCCTCCGTCATCTCGTAACGCAGGGGGAAGTCGAAGACACGCCCGACCTGCCCGCTGCCCCCGTCTTGGTCTTCCCAGGTCCAGTCGGGCCCACGCACGACACGGTTGCCCACGTGGAAGGCACGCATGCCGGCGGTGTTGCTGGGGTAGGTCAGCTGCCCCTTGGCACCCACCGCCTGGAGGTCCTCTGTGGCGGTGCGCAGCAGCTCCGTCAGCTCCTCGTGCACGCGGTGCCGCACCTGCCGCACCTGTTGCTCCGCCCGCTCCGATGCCTCCCGTGCCGCCAGGCGGTTGCTCCCGACGCTGGTGGCGTTGTCGCTGGGCTCATGCAGCTGCGACAGCACCTTCTTGAGGGCAGGGGTGATGGGGATGGCCACACGCACCTCGCACAGCTCCGACACGACGTGCGTCATCGCCTTCTCGACGCGTGCCCGCTGCAGCTCGGAGCGGTGTGTGCGGAGCAGGGACTCGATGGCGATGCGCGTGGCGTTGACAGCGTTGGGCAGCCCGATGATCTTGATCAGCGCACCGTGGTCCAGCGACACGTGGCACTTCGCCTTCTCGCGGAACTCCGCAACTTTGCGCTGCACCACGCCCCGCTCGGCGGGGTGGACGCGCAGCATCACACGCCGTGCAGAGCTGTACCACACCAGCTTGCCGGCTGCCTTGGCCCGCTCGCCCACAGGGCCCAGCAGCACCACCGTGCCTTGGTGCACGAGGGGGCTCGTCGGCGGTGTGATCACAGCGCAGTGGAAGGACCTCTCGATGGCTGCCAGGATGCTCTGGTCCACACTGGCGACGGGGTTGGCGACAGGGTTCCCTGCCGCAGTGAGCGTCTCGTCGTGGACGTGGCACAGGATGTTGCCCTCCAGGACTGTTGCCGCATAGTTTATGTCGCCCATGATGCATGCGTGCAGTGCGGCGCGTCCGTCCTTCAGGGTGCAGCGGCGCAGCGACACACGCCCATACTCACTCTGCTGCAGGCGTTTGGCAATCGGCGCCAGCCAGGGTTCCGGGACATCGCCCACCCGGATGACTGTCGACATCGCTTTGATTGCCGTCTTCGCCCTGTCCAGCACCTTGGCGTCACCCGCGCAGTCCTTGCAGAGGTCGAAGTCGCAGAAGGCGCAGTGCAGCACCTCGACATCCTTGGTGTGGCACCCGCACCCCTCGCACTCAACATCGCTGCCGTGCCCCTGATAGGGGTTCGCCACCCAGCGGCACACGTGGTGGCGGGGGCACTTCCTCACGCTCGAGGCACGGATGCGAGCAAACCCACTGCACAGCCCCGTGGTGATGGCGGCGTGCTGGGGGGCCACCCGGTAGGGCGGGATGTCCAGCCACTCGATGTCCCACCACACAGTCTTCCACGGCTGCGAGGTGCCAGCGGCACGGAACGACAGCTGTGCCTGGGCAGCTGTTGCAGTGACGAGAATCCGGAGCACCACACCCACACGCCCTGCTGTGTCCTTGGTGGACGGGTCCCACCCGCAGCGCATGCGCTCCATCTCAGGGGAGAAGGCCTGGACACGCACAGAGTCACCCACGGTGTAGGGGAAGCGCTGCCGCTTCTCGTACCACCCGCCAGGTGGTGTGGGCAGGCGTGTGCCTGGAAGGCATGTGATGAACTCGAAGTCGAACCAGCACAGGTCCCTGCGCCCCGACACGGCGAGGGAGGGGTCGAGCTGTGCGTCTTTGAAGGCGAGGAGGACCTGGGCACGGTCTTCGTTGACAAGCATCCGTTCGATGGTGCCCTCGTGTCCGCAGAATACAGCCATGTCTTTGAACCACCCGCACCTTTGGTGTGCCATTCGGGCGTCGTGATCTTTGGTGCGGACCACGTCGCCCACATCCAGCACGGTGCCCTCTTCGCTGCGCTCGTAAGGCCAGATCTCGCCCTCCAGGCCTGCGACGTCTGCAACGGCATCCATGCCCTTCACCTCCGACAGGTCGATGTCGCACCCACACACCGACTCCAGCCACCCCACCGCCTCGGGGAACAGCGGCCAGTCGCTGAGCACTTCCACGCGCTCCTCGATACGCGCAGCCGACGCCGTCACAGGGCGGCCCTCCAGCGTGTCCTCGGGGCGCTCGCACCCGCAGAAGTTGCAGGTAGCGAAGGGGGCACCCACCACGTGCCTGCAGCTGGGACACCGCCACGCGTCACCACGCAGCCGTGTCTGGCAGATGAGGCAGCGGTCGGAGGAGGCGGGGTTCTTGAACCTGAAGGCAGGGAGGGGTGGGTGGGTGGGGGTGTGGCTTGGCAGGGCTGACATGAGCAGAGCAACACATATCGCACTTCCCATCGCAATTTGCAGGGCAGTTCTCTTTCGCTTTTCTTGCAGTGTGACAGAACACACACACCCCTGCATCTAAGGAACACACCACACACACACATATTGCATACGCGCAGGATGGGCATGGCCGCTGATCGCGCCGAGCACTGCCACTGTCTGACCTGCACGGCACCTCACACACACTCGCAGGGTGTGGCAACGTCAGGTCCGGCTCATCTTTGTCCCGCGACCCTGGATCAGACGACAATGAACGGCAGTCAGCGTGCACCTCCACGGAGGCACCTGTCGTGTCATTGTCAGCGACGGCAAGCGACTCGGGGCGCACTACCGGTGCAGCGATTCCCTCATCTGCCGCATCACCCACGACGTGGGGCACGGTCTTTGCCATGCGGCTGCTGCTCGCAGCGCCGGCCGCCTGCAACAACGATGATGAGATGGGTGATGGTGGACGGATGATGCACACTACACATGACATCACGGCATGAAGACAACAGGGCGCGTGTGGGGGAAGGGGGAAGGGGCAGTCTGCACCCTCGGTTTGCTTCCGACTCACTTGTTTGTAACCTGATCCTCCAAAGAAGGCATGCTGCCGGCGAAGCTCGTTGTCCGGTGGCCCTCGGTATTGGGTGTGTACTGTTCTCTTTTTTTTTACCAGTCGGGGTTCCTTCTCGTGTTCCCCCATCCCTTGTTTGTATTTTGCCTTGCCAACCTTACTTACGTTCGCAGCTGTGAATAATTCACCAAAAGCGAGTATAATTCGTTTTCCTGAATGCGATCTCCTGACAACAAACACACACAAGCCATGGCCGTCTTCATATCCCGGCAAGGAGAGCAGAACACAGAACAGGGGTCAGCTATACACCGCGGCCTGCACGGCGATGTAAGGGCAGGAGGAAGAACTACGAGGAGAGGAGGGGTGCGTCATGCGGCGATGGTCGGGAGAAATCGGAACCCGTGACCATCCACAGAACCCCAGCACCCCCACACCGCCCCTCGAGAAATAGATCGCCCTGGGGGCAATGCGAGGAGTGGGCCTCACAAACGCAGTTCTCTGCACCCCACCCCATCCCCTGAGTGCGATAGACCTTGCCTGTGTTTGTGAGGCCCATCACACCGCGCTGTGCACAGCACCCCAAGACCTGTGTTGTAAGACGGTATCGCTGGGGCGATACCGTTCCATACTTTTTTATGGCGTGGAAAAAAATCAAAGGGGGAAAAAAATGAAATGTGTAAAAGAAAAGGCAAGAATCAACGAAGATACGGGGGGGGGGGGGCACGTTGTGCTTCTGTTTATCCACAACAGCCAGCAGGAGGCAAGAGACAGCCCCAGAAGGGGAGGGGGGGTGTGCCACGCCAAACCCCCCACACACTGCACCTGCCTGGGAGTGGCTGTCGTTTCGGCTCCCCATTGCCCCGCACATCTCTCTTCTTACCGTGGCCTAGGAGGCAGGCTGTCTTGCTAGCCGGCTCCTCCAAGCGACGTGTGTACAGTTTTGACCAGCGTCCCCCCCTTCAGGTGAACCCCTTTTGGGGGAAGGGGGATAGCAGTGCAGAGGAACGAGTAAGGTAAGACCGAGGGGGGGGGGGGTGAGGGGAAGGGGGATAGCAGTGCAGAGGAACGAGTAAGGTAAGACCGAGGGGGGGGGGGGTGAGGGGAAGGGGGATAGCAGTGCAGAGGAACGAGTAAGGTAAGACCGAGGGGGGGGGGGTGAGGGGAAGGGGGATAGCAGTGCAGAGGAACGAGTAAGGTAAGACCGAGGGGGGGGGGTGAGGGGAAGGGGGATAGCAGTGCAGAGGAACGAGTAAGGTAAGACCGAGGGGGGGGGGGGTGAGGGGAAGGGGGATAGCAGTGCAGAGGAACGAGTAAGGTAAGACCGAGGGGGGGGGTGAGGGGAAGGGGGATAGCAGTGCAGAGGAACGAGTAAGGTAAGACCGAGGGGGGGGGTGAGGGGAAGGGGGATAGCAGTGCAGAGGAACGAGTAAGGTAAGACCGAGGGGGGGGGTGAGGGGAAGGGGGATAGCAGTGCAGAGGAACGAGTAAGGTAAGACCGAGGGGGGGGGGGGGGGTGAGGGGAAGGGGGATAGCAGTGCAGAGGAACGAGTAAGGTAAGACCGAGGGGGGGGGGGTGAGGGGAAGGGGGATAGCAGTGCAGAGGAACGAGTAAGGTAAGACCGAGGGGGGGGGGTGAGGGGAAGGGGGATAGCAGTGCAGAGGAACGAGTAAGGTAAGACCGAGGGGGGGGGGTGAGGGGAAGGGGGATAGCAGTGCAGAGGAACGAGTAAGGTAAGACCGAGGGGGGGGGGGGGGGGGTGAGGGGAGGAGAGGGGAGGGGTAGTTATCAGGCCTGTCGCTAACTTTTCGATTTTGGAGATTTGGTGGGTTGACGCTCCTGTTTTGGGGGGGGATCAGGGGGGAAAACACTAGGGGTCAATTTTTCTCGCGCGCGCTTCGCGCGCGCTCGTGTTGCCAAATTTTGAATTTTCCCATCGGTGGACCACTAGGTGGGCACGGTGTGAGGCGCTGGGTTCCTTCCGTGGTTCCTCTCCCGCTCGCGCCGTCGGGTGCCGGAGGAAACCAAAAAATGGCTTTCGGGACCATGATTTCGACGCTGCCCCCTGATATGTCACGGCCGTCAAAGCGCAAGGACTTGGTTACTAGACGGGCACGCGAGATGGGGGGTCTGGGGGGCAGAGCCCCCCATCCGCCGGAGGCCACGGTAGTGAGCATCTGTTCATTGTGGGCGTACAGATTCTGTGTGAGTTGGCTGCGTCCTCCTGAGGCTACTGGAGTGGGTGGATTCCCTGACCCGGTGGGAATCGAATGACTTGAGTACGAGACATACGCCACAGGGGGGTCTGGGGGGCGGAGCCCCCCAGCCGCCGGAGGCCACGGTAGTGAGCATCTGTTCCTGCAAAACCATACTCTCTTCGACGTCGACCCAGTGAAAGTGGGTTGACGCTTGGTCGACGCTTGGTGAGCGTCGACCCAGTGTAACCGGGCCAACGCTAGGTTAGCGTCGACCCAGTGTAATAAATGGGTTGACGCTTGGTCCAGGCTTGAATGGCAACCCAGTTCCACTAGGTCGACGCTCCAAGCCTCGACCAAGCGTCAACCCAGTCCACTGGGTCGACGCTGGGTCGACGCTTTTTTATGGGGGGGGAAACCCAAAATCACTGGGTCGACGGTCGACGCTTAGCGACATGCCTGGGTAGTTATAATAGTATAATAGGGGGGGGGGGGATAGGAAGGACAGCAGAATAACCGGGATACATCTTTTACTGCGCTGCACACACTCGCACACACAGACAGACACATTTTAAAATCTCGTTTAGGAGGATTCTTCATATTCCTGGATTTCCCGAATTTCCTGGATTTCCCCCGGCCCCTTAGGCGGTTTCAGGGCGGACAGGGCGGACATGCCCGGACCCGGAAATCCGGGTGTCCGGATGTCCGGGTCCAATTTTGACCCCCCCCCCCCCCCCCCCCCCGGACATTTCCCGAATTTCCCGCCCGGACATGTCCGGGCGGACATCCGGACATCCAGAAATGTCCGCCCCGGACAGGGCGGACATGTCCGGGCGGACATTTTCTGGTGTCCGGATGTCCGGGCGGACATGTCCGGACCCGGAAATTCGGGAAATCCAATTTTGACCCCCCCCCCGGACATGTCCGGCCAGGACCTCAATAGTTTGATTTTTGGTCCAGAAAATAGTTTGAAAAATTTTGAAATCTGGGTGCCCAAATTTTTTGCTCCTAAGACCGGCGATTTGTAGGGGGACCCTTTCGAATTTTTTTTGGGGAAGGGTAAATTGAACGTTTTTGGCCAAATGAAGCCACTGCGACCATTCCCGGGCCTCGGAAATCAGATTTTTGCCCCTCAAATGCGGTGCCGGTCCGGACAAAAAACCGAAAAAATCGTGAAAAATGGCCCATTTTCCCCAGCCAAAAATGGGCCAAAAATGCCCCCCGGACACCCCCAGAGACATGTCCTAATCCGGGGTGCCAGTAGGGGGACCTTTCGAATTTTTTTTCGAGGAGAGGTCAATTGAACGTTTTTGGACATCTGAGGCCACTGCGACCATTCCCAGGCCTCGGAAATGAGATTTTTGGCCCTCAAATGGGGTACCGGTCCCCACGAAAATTCCGAAAAAATCATGAAAATCGAAAGGTCCCACGCACCAAATTCTGCCCAAAAATCGTCAAAAATGGACATGTCATACGCAGCAAGGGGGCAAACCACTCCCCAATGCTCAATGATTCCACGGCAAGCCAGATTTTCTGATCAATTGGTTTGTTTGAGCATGTTCCTGGCCCTTGTTTGGAAAGTAGATGACCCCTGGCTGGAGAGGACGGTTGTGCTCGACCGGACGGAGAGAGAACCTTCTCCATAACCACCTCCACTCCACAATGCCACAAGTGGCAGGAAGGCCGGGTGTTACAGGCCTCAACCAGGGTTCCAAGGCTCTCCACTTCCTGGCTGCGTCAGGGATCACCGGGTACAGCGAGCAGGATTCCCTGTCCTGACACCCCAGCATGTACCACCGGAAGAACCCGAAACAGCAGCCCCCCCCCCCCCCCCTCATGGGGGTTGCAAGAGGCACGGAAATCGTTCAAATCGGACCAAGTCCGAAAATTCGGCACTTTCTTGGGTACAAATTGCGGTCCGAAATTTTCCGATTTTTTGAAAAAAGGCTAATTCTGTAAGGGGGACCTTTTCGAATTTTTTTTTCGTGCACTTTTTCCACAAGGAAATGTCCGCCCTGTCCGCTACTGTCCGCTACTGTCCACTACCGATTTCAAGGATCCTCCTTAGTTTTTTGATGAGTGCAGGGCGGACGCACCGAGCGGGACGATCGGATGCGACCCCCTGAAAGACGTTCTCAAAACCAGACAAATGAATCGCCCAACTGAATCGTGCTAGCTAAACTCCGGAAAGAAGTGTCTTTTTTCGTTGAACGCAGCCAAATATAAGGCCTAACCTGTTTTTGGCGCACGGGTGTGATGACAAAAGGGAAAAGTGCTAGCACGAACATGATGTTGGTCTTCTGGTTATGTCTGGTTTCTTAGAACACTTAACGTGTATGCAAAAAAAAAATGACAAATAGCGCGGGGCAGGCGTGTATCTATTTCACGGAATGAAAATAGGAATTTGGGGAAAAAATATTTTTTTGCACTATTTTTTTGCACTTTTTTCCTTTGGATTTTATAGTGACCCTACTTGGTATTGGCCGAAAATTTTTATGTTCCCGGTCTTGGATGTGCTCAAACAGTCAAAAGAACACATTTTCCGGATGCAAAAAAAATTTGCACCTGGGGGTGGAGAGGGGGGTCGGAGGGCGGTGGTGTGAGAGGCTTGCTCTCGAGCTCAAACCAACAGATGTTCACTACCGTGGCCTCCGGCGGCTGGGGGGCTCCGCCCCCCAGACCCCCCTGTGGCTTGTGCCTGGTCTTGGAGCCAAGCTTGCGCGTACGGGGCTGGGCATATCGGTTCACACCTCGCGGGAGGCTGGGCCGAGCCTAATCTCTCAGAGACGAACACCTTGCGAATGCGATCGGGTTTGCGGGCTTGCGGCTATGACATCTCGAAAGGGTCGTCGGGGCCCGTGATATGTTTCGGGTTCACTTGGTGGGCATCCGTGGCGAGGAACCACGTGTATGTGTGCGAGGAAGCAAGGAGATACCACACCGGAGCCACACAGCACCAGGTCGACCTGGATCTGGTCGAGCTCAGGGGGAAGGAAGCACAGTCACCAAAGTGAGTCACCACCGCCGGCCTCAACCACCAAACTGCAACGCAGAGGTTCCGCTATTCTCACAAGGAAGGCGCCCTGGGATGTACAGTGATTTGTGTGCAGCATCAAGAGGCACTGACCGCCTTGAACAGAGAGGTAGTGTACAGGTGGCGAGCAGTGGGAGGGCGTGCTGTGTCCTTCCACTTCCCCATCTACCTCCATTCGTTCACCGTTGTTGATAGCGATTTTTTCGCCATTTTTTCGAATCGTATGCATCGGTGAGGCCGAGTGAATCAAAATAGCGCAAAACTCACACCAAAATCTGTGTCTGAGGCACAGAAATCGTGCAAAAAAGCACCCAAAAAAAGTGCAAAAAAACCAAAATAGGATTTCGAAAATCGGCCAAAATACCCCCAAAATAGAGCCACACCTGGCGCGGGGGGGTCTCGCTACCAGTCACAGCTCGTCAGTCAGCGAGGGGAAGTGGGTCTGTTGCTCGCTTTTTCCTCACCCAGCCACATCTGGTAGCGAGGGCCCCCCCAGTGGCTTCCGCCCATCTCACCTCCCCTGGCAACTAACAGCACCAACACAAAGGCGTGGTGACGCACTGTTTCTCGCTACCTGTGTGGCCTGGGCTCGGCATATTATCCTGCTGAGAGAAAGTGTAGAACTCTGTAGAACTCTGTATCAGGGGCTTGGCATTGCCAGCCCATGACATGACATAACATGACAATTGTAAATTGCAACACTGCACGGCATCATCAGGGGTCGGCAGACAATGCGACCTGCAACCCTGGCATGTCTCTACAAACTCTGATGTCTGTGGCCACTGCTGCCAACTGCACCTTGCAACAGACCCCACCTCGAAATCTCAAATATCAGGTGAGGCCGGCGATACCCACAGAAAGGCAAGATGTGCAGAGACGCCACCCCCTTTCTTCACTCTAAATGCAGGGATTGCTCCGTTTTGAGACCTGAACAACACAAAAACTATCTGTTCCCCCCGCTGGATCGTAAAGTGGCAGCAAAACGAGACAACAAACCAATTACTGCCGAAAGTTGTTTTGTTGGAACGCAGACCCCACTCTTTGTGTACACCACTCCCCGGTCTGATGAAGTGGTGTGAGTGGGGACGCACGATCCAGCTAAAGGCACAGAAAGCTTCCCCAGTTGGCTACGCCGAACTAACAAAAAAATATCACGGGGTCCCCCCCCCCCTCCTACGTGCCGTCCCATCACAGGACCGAACCCCCCCGGCATGGCCCGAGGGGCAAAATCCATATGCGATACGTACATCTACAGTGCTGTGTTCCCGCAGGCGCGAGGGGGTGGGGGGTGGGGCGGTGGGGCGACGTACAGAAAGAGAAATAGCAGGGAGTGGAAAAACAAGCCAAATAAAAGCCCAATGGACGGGCTGTTTTGGCCCACTTTTAAAATTGGGGGATAATAAGAGGAGGGGGGTGGGGGGCGTCAGCGATTTGAGGGCACAAAATGCCCGCACCGCGCCAGAGAGGACTGGTGGTGGTCCCCCCCCCGATGCATGCAAATGCTCACGCTGTCATCATACGAGAGGGGGGGTGGGGGTGGGTGGTGAGGGGGGTGTGAGAAGTCACCGCTTTGTTATTGGGGATAGCCCAACGGCAAAACAGGAAGGCCCAGAACACCTCCTCCCCTGAGCTTTTCTCCCCGAGAGGCTCGGGTGGAGCGCAGCTTCAGTCGGTTCGGTTGGGCCTGAGGGCATGAATTGCCTGGGGTGCGTTGCGCTGCAGTAGACAAAGCGGAATCTCTCACGTGCCGTTCGCCTTGGCTAGAGAGGGGAGTAGGGCGCCGTTGGACGATTTAAACGATTTTTTCCAGTGTTCGCAGTATCCCCTGGTGAGCAGAGCTGCTGTGTCGGGTTATTCTTGTTATATCACTGGAAGAACCCGAGGGAGTGGCCATCATGAGCCATAAGATGGGCTGTCGAAGCAGGTGTCCCTCGCTCTTGACACTCTTAGATCCCCTCTTGGAGTCATGCAGTCGCGCCGAGCAGAACGGCTTCGTGCGGTTAAGCACCAGAGTCCTGAAAGCGGTGCAAAGAAAAAAGACATGCATTTTGAACGATTTTGAACGATTTTTGGCCGTGCTCGTCGCGTCCCCCGGTGAGGGGGGACGCTGTTTCGTGTTCTCCTTGCCGCACGGAGGCAAAGACATGCATTTTGAATGATTTTGAACGATTTTTGGCCGTGCTCGTCGCGTCCCCCGGTGAGGGGGGACGCTGTTTCGTGTTCTCCTTGCCGCACGGAGGAAAAGACATGCATTTTTCGAATATAATCTTGTTACATTCTATGTTGCAGCAGCGATAGGGGGGCAGCAACATCAACATCACAAATCTCCTCCTCCCCTCTTTGCCACAACACCACCAGCACAAACATAAAAAAATGCCACACGCGAAAGAAATAAAAGGCAAGGCGCAGTTCTTCGCGGCAGCCCCGCTCTCCGGCGAGCGACTTTGCGGCGCCAGCGGATCCCCCTGCAATCGACAACCCACTTTGCATGGAATTCCGCCAAACCCGAAAAAAAGGGATGCGATCCCCACCCCCTTTCCCAGAGGAACATCAACTGCAGCGAGCGGCGCACTGCGCATCGTTCCACACTGCGCCCCCTTCTCCCCATCCCCTCCCCGGGACAGCCAACTCTGCAGCACAGCATGGGGTTTCCCCCTCGCAGCGCTAAACCAGCGGTGGCCGTGGGGGGGGAAGGGGTGGGGTGGGGGTGGCTGAAAAAAAAAAGGGGGAGAAGGGAGAAGGGAAAAGGGAAAAGAACAGACAGATCCAGGGAGGGGAGGGGAGGGGCGAGTGCATCTCCCAGCGCGGAGCTCTCCGCCAATCCGCCATGCCAGCCACGGTCCCAAAAAAAAAAGGTGGCGGCGCAGCCACCCAGGGGCCACCCGCATCCAGGATACGGGCCGGCACATATTTTGGAAAACCACCACGCGTGCATAACCTCCCTCCCCTCCTCCCCCCGGATCAGGCTCTCGGGTAACACCGGGAACGGGTGTGGGTACACGGGGGGGGAGCGGGGGGAGGGGTGCGGCGGAAGAGACGGCGCGGAACAAGAAAACGCTCGGGGTTTGTGTGGGTGGTGGGGTGACGGGGGGGGGGGGGTGAGCCCCCTTATTCCCCTACCTACCCATCCCCGGGGGGGGAGGGGAGAGGGGAGAGAGGGGAGTGTGTCGGGATGGCACACAGGGTTTCCCCGTGGTGGGGGGCACATTGCTGCAGGGACGTATCAACGTTCTGCAGACTTCTTCTTCCCACTCCACCCTGAGAGTGGATGCGTACGATGCCAACAGTCCTCTTTGCTAGAGGCCAGAAACCTGATGAATGGCAGAGCCTGCCGTGAAGACAAGGCCCGCTATTTTCCCCCTTGGTTTGAAAGAGCAACTAGCGTTTCGGAGGGGGGCTGCTTTATGTTTGCCCGGATCTGGCGCACAACCAACAGCCTTATCTTTTTGAACGATTTTGAACGATTTTTGGCCGTGCTCGCAGCATCCCCCGATGAGGGGGGTCGCTGTTTCGTGTTCTCCTGGCCGAACGGAGGCATTGCCTTACGTCGCCTCTTCCTCTTTTCCTTTGGTGGTGTGCTGGTCTGGCACAGAGGGCGGGACCGTGCTGATATGCACAGTGACGACTCTCTGGCGGGTTTTTTGCACTGCAAAAAAGACTCGTCGCAGCATTTGGTATGAAGAATATCTGATTCCCTGCGAACAGCGCTGGGATGTCCTCCCGTTGTTGAGAGAAGAGGAAAATGTGATCACGATCCGCCATGGCCGCTGCCTATAACCAATGTTGGAAGGCTCGCAGAACACAGAGATTACCCACACAGCACACCCCCTCCCTGCCCAAGCAGCCCAGCAACTGTAAATAAAAATATGCAGGTCCAAACTGATATTCGCTGAGTGCTGTGTCGAGAGGCACTGGGGCATTTTAACCCTGGGTGTTCTGACCCTATCACCCCCTCCCACATCCCCTGCTGACAACAGGCTGGCGAAGGGCAGATGGGCCCCCCTCCTCTGTCTGTTGATTCAACCATCAACAACATTCTGGGCGAACAACGCTGTTCTGTCCTGACAGTGCCCTTTGGCCCTAACCATAATGCACGGTTTTAAACGACGCTGGCTCAGAGACAAAGGCGCGGTGAAATGTAAAGCCGGATCCACAGCGTAATGTGGCTATTATCGATCTAGGGGTGGGTGGGGGAGGAGGGGGAGGGCATGCGTGTGTGCGTGCGAACCATCAAGAGACAAACGCACCGATCCAAGCTCATGCATAGCAGATGGCTCCGCCCACTCACCCCCCCCCCCCCCCACCCCCCCCGATCCCGACCTCTGTGTTTTTTGGACGACATTTTTTTGGGCCGTGTCGTGTACAGTACACAGCCCCTCCATTCGATGATGAGCACCCACGAAAAAAAATAGCCCTGAAGAAATGAATAAAATAACTAAAAGAAAGGGGCCTATGTGGGGTGTTGTGCAGGAAACGGAGGAGAAGAGCCGACAAGACAGTTCTCCACCTGAAGAAGGCAAAGGGGAGGGGTGGAGAAGAGGGTATGGGCGGTGGGGAGCAGTGGGTGATACAGAACAGAATCCAGAACGTGAGTGCATGCGATGATCAGAAACGGGAAGTGTGGGAGCGTGGCGGCGTGGCATGCCACACCATCTGTGGTGGTGGTCGCGGGGTGTTTGGTAGGCTTTGACACCCCCAAAGCCATGCCGTACAAAAGACTTGGCGAACGTGCCGCCTTCTTTTTGTTGGCACAGCCCCGGTGTCTGCTGGGCTTGGGGAGGTGTGGGTTTGGACATCACATCCGCGTGAATATTTTTTTCAACGATTTTGTTTGAGTGCAAGGAGCAGACCCATAATGTAACATCCACTGTCACGTCATAACACACACACACCTGAGCTTTTTTTCTGGCCAAGCGAACTTCTTTTGACCCAAAAGCTTCCCAGGATGGTATGCTGCTGAAGACGGACAGCGATTGGTGTGCTTATTATTCGCTCCCTCTCCTTCTCTCTCTCTCCAGACAGTATAACCTGCTGGGCACTGTCACTCCGTGATTGCAGGGAGTCGTCCCGTGTCAGTTGACCCGAAAGTGGCTTCTGCGCCCCACTGTCTGTTGCACAGCGGGTGTTAGAGTGAACCGATACCACACGACGTGACACATGAACACTTATTGCCTGATCCTGAAATGATCACCACCGTAGCACACCTGATATCCTTTTGCCACTGTCATGGTATATCGGTGGTCGTGCTGACAGGCAGCCGTCGATGAATCATCACGACAGGACTCTATGTTTGACGGCTCACAGGTCTGACTACCGACCCAGTTCCACTTTCGCAGAATCAGAATAATGTGTTGTGGTATGTTCTGCTGGAGCCAGCGTGACTATTGCGGGGTGTTCTCGAAAACGAAGGGCCTTGAAAACGGCCCCGCCTTGAGGTCAGAATTTCACTAAAAACTGTCTCACGACCTCAGGGCTGGCAAACGTTAAGAGGGGTGGGTGGGGGACACCAGGGGGACTTGGGTTGCTTGCCTGTATCGGGGGTGACAAGCAGTTCTTCCTTCACACATTTTTCTTGAACAATTGTTTCTTCTTCACGCGTTATGTTCTCTGGAAAAGCTCAAGAATGGGGCGCTGGGAGTTAAGGCGCGTGTCTCCGGCGGGCCTCCGAGGGCACGTGCACTCGACGACCCGTCGAACCGCGCTGGTGGACTGTGGGGAGGGGTTTAGACATGCACAATGATCTATACTGTACAAATGACCTGGATTATCGGTGCCGTAACGTGCCTTTTCTGGTGGTTTTGGACACCTGGGTGCCGAACTTTTCTTAGACGATGGTGCTGCTGTTCCCAACCAGGCCTCTTGAATCAATGGACCCAACCGAGGCATGCCTCGTTGCAGCTGTTGTTTTGGGGCGGGATGCGAACCGCAGCAAAAATCGTGGGAATACACAAAACAAGCAAACAATGGGGCGGGTCGGGAACAGCCACCTCGGGACAGGCAAGACGAATCAGCAAGAGGGGTGTGACCACCCCGTCATCCAAGCGTGAATCATACCTGCAATATCCGCACCGGATCAGGTTTCTTTGCCTGAGCCACCAGAGCCGTGCACAGGCAGGAGGCACAACAGGCACACCACGGATGTGGCTCCTTTTGAAACGCATTTCGGTGATGCTTGTCTGTTGGATGAGCATCTGTGCACCGTGCGTGGTGTCCATACGCAGAGCCTACGGTAGTCTTCTACCGTGACCAGATCAAGCAATATCCGGGGTGGTAGGGGTGTAGATAAGGAGTGTAATTGTAACAACGACTGTACTGGGTAGAACTGACTTACTTTGGAGGAGGGTGGAGGGGGTGGGGGGGAAAGGGGGAAAGCGACTGGGCGACGAATACACAGGGGTTATTTTCCTTCAACTATTCACTGGGGCGTTGTCTGTTTTTTTTGTTGGTGTTTTTGTTTCGGTTGGGGCGGTTGCTTTGAATTATTTATCGGAGCAACAGAGTTGCAGACCACCACGGTTTTGGTCAATCTCCACTGCTCCTTTAACGTGGCTCCAGCTGGCCAGCCTTCTTCACTGACCCATGCAGTGTGCAGGGGCAGAACAGAAAAATACCCCCATTGGGGTGATTGGCTTGGCTATCCGATGCACGGACAATCCAATGAGCCTCGATCGAGATGTTATGTTTCAGCCTTTTTTGTGGCAAGACAAAAGGCACGAGGCCACAGGAGAGAGAGCAACAAAGAGACGAGGGCAAGAGAGAGCGTCAGGAATGAGCATATGTCACACTACTGGTTGTATTCAGAAATGGTTGAGTGTCACATTTTTTTCGGGAAAAAAACTTGAGGGGAAACTACGGGGAGCGGTGGGGGTCTGGGGTGGTGGTGATGGAGAGGTCCCACCGGTACGGTTCAGCATGCTTTGTAATTTGTAATTATATAGCAAACGAGAACGGGTGGCCGGGAAGAAACAGGCAGGGCGGTTGGGAGACCCGCTCATTTTGTTTTGGATTGGGTGTCTGGCAGAAGAGGACGGGGGGGGGGGGGTCTTGGTGGCGGGGGTTTGAATTTGCAGAGAAAGGGAACAAGGCGTAATGCCCGACACCCCCTTCCTTCACTCAAATTGCAGGCGGCGTACCGAGTGATGGGTCAGGGTGAGTTTGTGCATGCAACACATGCATGTGATATGTGCTGTGGTGTGTGTGGGGGGCGGGGGAACGATAAAAATACAGGTTCTTTTGTGTTTGTGTTTGTGCGTGTGAGAGTGAATTTCCCCGGCAAAAAAGAAGAGCCGAGAAAAACGCATGGGTACGTGAGTGAGTGCAGGATACTGTGGGGATTCCCCCCCGCCCCCATCCCACCTCTCCACCTCCACCGCTACGTTTACAGCACGGGGCTGCTGGGGCAAGGGCTACACACCCAACCCATGAGCAGCGCGTATCCGCAGCCCGAGGCATTAGGGGCGGGGGGGGGGGGGGGGGGGGGGGCGGTGATGTAGAGAAAAGCGAAGTGCACAGAATCGACGTCCCGCCACTCGTCGACGCCGATACTGTGTCTGCATATGCGAAAAATAATGCGCACACGCCTGGCGGGTGTCCCTTGGGCTGCTCTCTCTCATTTCTTTTTTGCATTTTTGAGCGATTTGGCCGTGTCTCTTACTGCCCCTGGCTCGAGGGACTGATATTCCAGGTTTGCCTGGACACACGGCGGCGTTGCATTTTTTGAACGATTTTGAACGATTTTTTGGCCGTGCTTGTCGCGTCCCCCGGTGAGGGGGGGGGGGGGGGGGTCGCTGTTTCGTGTTCTCCTTGCCGCACGGAGTTTTTTTAAGGCATTACGACCTCCATCCTGACATGCGAGACGACCAGGGCAGAGACGCGCACAATGCCTTGTCTTATTGCTTTATTGCTTTCCCTTTTGGGTGCCGACAATCACGAGCGAGACTCGCTCCTGCCCCCATTGACACCCAGTCCCTTTTCTGGCATCGCCGGCCTCCGCCCTGCTGTGCGGAACGACCAGACAGTGGCTCGGTTTTTAGAATACCTGAGGGTCCAGGGGCTATTGATGCGGGGTTTATTTTCCCCTGGTGTGATGTCGAGAGAGGGTTAGTGGTGCGGAGAAAATGATTGGCTGGGGGAGGGCGGGGGGGTGGGGAAGGGGGTTTAGCATTACTTCTCGAAGAAGGAAACAAATTCACTTTGATTTTCTTCTCGAGCCCTGAAGCAGGCACCGGGGCTTGCCAGGGGAGGGGGTGGTGGGTGGGGTGGGGTGGGGATGGCATGAAGGGTCGGAATCGAAACTATCGGGGCATCGTGCAGGAAGGAGTGGGGGGCCCGCCTGGCGATCCGCAACAGGGACAGACCAGCAGCAAACTGCCGAGGCTGTCTCCGAGCTGAACACACGCGATTCGGCTTGTTTTTTTTTTCTTGTTTTTGTTTTTTTTTGGGGCGGTCATTCTGCCTTGAACAATTTTTATTTGTTTGTTGTTGCCTTTCTTTTTTGATTTTTATTGAACTCCCACCAGCCTAATCAGCGACGCGCACAACGCGTTTCAACTTTTTTTTGGTTTTGCAGCATCGGACCCACACCAGACCACACGCTCTTGAAACATCGGCAAGATAAAGAGAGCCAGATAGAAATAGAGAGTAAAGGGAGGGTGCGGGGAGGGCATGCGGCAAAGAATACAGCGAAAGAGTGAAGAAAAAGCCCCGACAAATGGCGGGAAAAGGGATGGAGCAGTGGAGTGGGAGGGGTGGGGTGGGGTGGGGGGCTATCTAGCGCCAGAAGCAGCACGTGTGTACGATTTGGGCGCAAAAAAAAAAGGGGTTCCGAAGCCTGCCATGAAAAATGTGGAGGGCACAATCAGAGAGAAAGAGAAAACTAGTCTTACCGGTAATGCCGCTTGGTTAATGGAGTGCCTTGTTGCGTCTCTCCTCCGCCTATCCTACAGAATATTACGCAGGACGTGTGAGAGTGCCGTAGGATATATCCAGAACCAAAAAGGTCACTCGTAGTATGTTTCGCTGTTCGTGCGCGGCAAGGAACTGGCGGTTCAAAAAGTCGGGGAGGGGGAAACCGAAAAACCGCACACAAATGCATGACCCCAATGCCAGGTAGAGTCACCTTCACTGACGTCGTGTCTGACAACATGGGGGGGAGGGGGGAGGGGTGGGGTGGGTGGACGATATGGACGATAGCGATGGAAAATATAATATAGATGGGGGGGGGAGAAAGCCAAAGCGCCTGGCATGGTGGCCGAGATGTGGGACACGCCCGGAAGGGAAAGGGGGGGGGGGGCAGTGGCTGGGGTAATTTTCTGGGGGGTCGCTTACAGCCCCGGGGGGGGGGGGGGGGGGGGGGGGGGGGGGGGGGCTGGCGTGCAGGGTGCAGGCAGCGCGCGCAAATGCGGCCTGTTTCCGGGTGCCCGCGCGCTGCCGGCGACCGTGCACCCGAGGTGCACGGTTTGGGCTGAATCTGGGTGACGTACGAGTAGGGCTCCCACCCTGAAAATGGGCTACCTGCGGTCACTCCAGGTACCTGACATCACCCGAAAGTGACCCAAAATCAGCGGGACCCCCTCCTCGGGTGTTCCGAAACCCCTTTCTTTTGACTATTTGGAATCTGTGCGGATCGTAGTGGGGTCACACTGTGGGTCGAGGTGTCAAGCTTCACCCATGAAATGTGGGTCTGATTCAGGGTCTGGTCATAGGAGGCTGGCCCCAGGAGGATGTGACTGGGAGGCAGCCACACCAGCCCACCCACCCAGCGGGACCCCCTCCTCGGGTATTCCAAAACCCCGTTCTTCTGAACGTTTGGAACTTTTGCGAATCGTAGTGGGGTCACTTTGTGGGTCTAGGAGCCAAACACCGTCCATGAAATGTGCCTCTGGTTCAGGGGCTGGTCCTAAGGGAATGTGACTGGGAGGCAGCCACACCCACCCACCCAGCGGGACCCCCTCCACGGGTGTTCCAAAACCCCTTTCTTTTGAACGTTTGGAATTTGTGCGGATCACAGTGGGGTCACTTTGGTGGTGTGCGAGCCAAGCATCACCCATGAAACACGGGTCTAGTTCAGGGGCTGGTCAGCGTGGCTGGGAGGCAGTCAGCCCACACCCCACCCCACCCACCCAGTGGGACCCCCTCCTCGGGTGTTCCAAAACCCCTTTCTTTTGAACGTTTGGAATTTTTGCGGATCACAGTGGGGTCACTTTGGTGGTGTACGAGCCAAGTTTCGCCCATGAAACGTGGGTCTGGTTCAGGGACTGGTCATGGGTGAAGGTGGCTGGGAGGCAGCCACCTTCACCAGCCCACACCCCACCCAGCGGGACCCCCCCCTCGGATTTTCCAAAAACCCGTTCTTTGGGATATTTGGGATCCGTGCGGATTGTGGTGGGGTCATTTTGGCCATGGGGTGCCTATTGACACCACTTACTGGGAAATGCCAATTGGGTAAAAGTACACAATTGTAATTGAGGGGTAAAAAAAAATTCTGGCAAAATCGAGGGGGTCGAGAAAATTTTTTCGCCACCGGAAAAACCAGATTTTGGTGTCAGGATACAGCCTGCAGAAACGCAGCAAAAAAAACCAAAAAAGGGACATTTCCCAGAGGGGGGAAATAGGCATCGCAATTCGAACATCTGGCGGGCGTAATGCCGGGGGGGGGTGGGGGGGGAAAGGCAGAAATCGATGCTGCGGAGGGTGCTGAGAAACCCACACCCACCGCACACAACGCGGGCCCATGCATCCCGCGCAGGGGTGGGGGGGGGCAACCCACGCTCTAAACGTGGCAGACCCAGGTCCACCCGACACACCACACACACGTGAATGAATAATTTTGTCGCAGTGTGGAGCACACCGAGCAATGCTATGATGTGGCCTCCACAGACACACACACACACACATGCGGGTAGAAGCGGGGTCAAGGGGGCCGAAAAGCCCCACCTGGCCCCAGGACGTACCCGAGTCGTTGTTGCGAAGGAAAGGTGGGTGGGGAGAAAGGGGGCGGGGTGGAAGGGAAGGCAGAGGGATAGAGAGTGGGTGGATTTGAAGAAAGGGGGCGGGGTGGAGGGTCGGTGTGTGCGTGGGTGGATTTCACTGATGTGTGCTGAGGCAGGCTTTGTGTGGGAGTGACCCAGCCTCCAGCCTGGGTGCGGTGCTAGCCGGCCAGGCACGCCTCGTTTTTTGTTACGTTGATGTTTTTGAGGGTGGGGGGGTGATAGGTCATTTTTGACCTGCACCCCTAGTCACGACCAGGCCTACTGACCAGGCCCTTTGTTGACCAGGGACAGGCCTGGTCAAAACCCTGACCAGGCCACCGTGTGGGAGGGGTGTGGGAGGGCGACTCGCTACCGGGGCAATTTTTCGGCAAAGGAGGAGAACCCCCTCCCCCGCGTGCCAGTGCAAACCCCTTGCAGAAATCTATCTGAATATCGCCAAAAACGGGCAGCAAGTCATGGGAGGTGGAGAGAAGCGAAAGGGGTGTGATCGCGATATCGACGAATACCCTGTTCCACCCCCCCCCCCCCTTCTTCGGCCCTTCGGTTCTCCCCCCCCCTCCGTTCCTTCACATTATGCACCGATGCAGCCTATTTTTTTGCGAATGAAACGTTTGCCGTTCAGTACCCCCTGTTAACTCCCGTAGCGCGGCCAAAGCGCTGCGTGGCAGGGGCGGCAGAATCATCAGAAAATAAGAACAAAAAACCTATAAGAACTCGGGGGGGACGTGATGAAGTTTACCTGAATGCACCTCTGCATCCGGAGAGGGGGGGGGGGGGGGGCGCAGGGGTAGTCATAAGCCGGGGCCCGGGCCCCGGACATTTTCTCGGATTTTTTTAAAGGGAGATTTCTGCTGAAAAACTCTTTTGGCTGATTTAACATTCACCTAGCTATTTACCTCCGGGGCCGGGAAAAAATCTCAGACCCCACGAGCTCCGTGCGATCAAATGCGACCATTTTTCGGGGAATTGGTGGAGCTGGGTCCATCGCACCGCCGGTCCGGGTTCTGGGGTGCCTTGGTAGGTGGGTTTCCCTCAGGAATACCGCCTATTGGGAGCCATCAATAAGGGGTGTAAACTGGCGCCCCATGACCAAAATGACCCCACCACGATCCGCACAGATTCCAAACGTTCAAAAGAACGGGTTTTTGGGAAATGTGTGAGGGGGGTCCCGCTGGGTGGGTGGTGTGGGTGGGCGAGCTGCCTGCCAGTCACCATTTCCCTTCAAAAGTGCCTGAATCAGACCCGCATTACATGGATGAAGCTTGACACCGATCCCACCAAAATGACCCCACTGCGATCCGCATGGATCCCGAAAAGTGCAATGGAGGGGGAAAATTGCGATTCCACGGGTCGAAGGTTTCACAGCCACCCTGGTTCGGCATGTCCGAACAGCTCCATTTCTAGTGGTTTTCGCCACTTTGTGTACCCGATCTGAGTATTTTTTCCGGAGGGAAAAACTGGATATTTTTTACTACCCCGGGCTCTGCCAGCACGAAACAACAAATTGCGGCCATTTTTGGGGTGCCGAGTGCACTGCAAGTCACCCGGGCCCCGGTTCCCGAACCTGCCCCTGATCCGGGGCCCGGGCCCATAAGCCGGGGCCCGGGGCCCGGGGGTAAAAACCCCCTTTCCTTATGACTACCCCTGGGGGGGCGTGTCTGGGATTTCCTTGCCGGCTTTGGCGCGAAACTCTTGTCGACCCAGAAATAGGGGCATGAGAGAGGCGTGCTGCGGGGGGGATGAGGGTGGGGTGGGGCCTTAACCTGGGTCTGAATTCGCACTCCCCACCCACTCCCCCTCCCCCTGTCCCCCTCCAGGTTACGACCCATACCCTAAGACATACACCCTCGGCACATATTTGATTTCTTTGACAGTAGTTCAGTTCGTTCACACGGGCATTGTTGTGTAGAACGCACGGGGTGGTGTTATTTTGGTTATGAAATTGAAAGATGACGATTTGATTCAAAGGGGGGGAGAGAGAGAGAGAGAGAGAGAGGGGTGATCTCCCCAGCTTGCGACCCCCGCCCGGCCCGCCCTCCCCCGCCCCCACACCCTAGCGCGACGAGACAAGGCAGAGAGCGCAGGGCCAGCTTATTCCTCGAGGTAGGTCTTCAGGTCCACCAACACCTCCAGCTCAGCGTGCTCCGCTGCAGACACGGAGAGGTCCCACTCAAGGTAGGACAGCATGGTGCGTTCCAAGTGGTTCACCTCGGCAAGCGTGCAGCCACCAACCTGCGCGAAGTACTGTTGAGGGGGGGTGGTGCAGTGAATAGAGAGGAGCCGTGAAGGCATGAGCGTGGAGGGGTGGCCTACTTA
This sequence comes from Rhynchopus euleeides, assembly GCA_963210315.1. Lineage (NCBI taxonomy): Eukaryota > Euglenozoa > Diplonemea > Diplonemida > Diplonemidae > Rhynchopus > Rhynchopus euleeides. Next base: position 766,381 of record OY723303.1, read on the forward strand.
CTTCGGCGTGAAAGATCCCATCCCCCACGCAGCGTGCTGCCTCCACTGTCACACACACACACACGTGCCAAAGGTTTTGTTTGATGTAGGTCGCGCCAGGCGTTATCTGGCGATAACTGGTCCACTGCCACACCACACCCCACCCCAATGCAGGTATAGTGTCTGGGGGCTTCCGAGAAGGCAATCGGCCCCGCTGTGCCCGCTGATTGCCCCAGTTATATCCCATCTCCTGGCTCTGGCATACGCTGTTGCGGACGCTCCCCAGGAAGTCGTCATGGAACTTTGCGGCGAGGATGAAGCAGCTCAGAACGAGGTGCGGGGCATTCTGGTATGACAGCTCGAAGTGGTTCGTCACGCGCATGATGTACGACAGCATGCAGAGGTACACCTGTGTGGTGTGGCGGTGTGGTGTCGGCACTCTGATAAACCATGAAGATGCGTGCCACCGAAGGGGACAACACACAAAGGCGTGCTGCCACGCGGGCAACGACCCGGAAAGGAGCCAAGCTGTCTGTGGCCTTCAGGTCTTACCGACCAACCCCGACAAGCGAGATGGCTATGGGTGACGTTCACAGTACAGTGGCGTGTTTGCATCACAGATCTAACAGGTCCGCATGCGCAAGGCTTGGTCTGTATGCGCTTCGGCAGGTGCAATCCCCAGGCCTGCACACACCTCTTTGTGTGCGCGGGTCCTCTCGGCCAAGCTGAAGAGAACCCTCCTCATTGCCATGCGCTGCGCCTTCTCATCGTCGCACGTCGCATTCGCGGCACAGATGTGGTCCAGAAGCTGCACCACGTTCCGCACGCGCTGCTGCGTTGCCTCGCACAGCAGCTGCTGTGGGTGGTGGGTATGTTGATCCAGAAAGAGCTGTGTGTCGCACTGCGACTGTTTGCGTGAGACAAAAACACGGCAGTTGAATCTGAATAGAGGGATGATGCCCCCCCTCAGCCCCACACCCCCTACCCCCACGCATCAGAGGGCGACGAAGAGGACAATGACGAGGGCGATCTCCCCACGACACCAGCTGTACCCAGAGATGGCTTGCGCATACCTGCCGCACCTTCGGTGCTGTCTCAACAGGGCACGCCGTCGGCGTCGCCATCTGCGAGTGGTTCACGGCAAAGCACATCTTGTCGATCAAACAGATGGAACAGGCCGAGATGGAAGAGCAGGGGGTGGGATATGCGGGCTTCGATTCACAGCCAACCACGAACGCTCTCTGATGAGATGCTGTTGAGGATGGGTGTTCTGACGCTTGTCAGATATCAGGCTGGGGGCCCTTGTAATAAAGTTTGGGGGGGGAGAAAAAAGACCTGCCAGAGCCAAGGGTGGGGCTGTGTGTGGTTGTTGGCGTGACCATCAATTGATTGCTAGTCGATTTGAACATTGTGCTTCCCGCGCCTCTTGCTGCCTCCGGTGTGAGGGGCGCTGCTTATTGCGTATGCTGACATGCATCTCCACCCATTAGCAACAGTCCATGTGTGGTTTGAAACCAGGATTTGCTGATCACATTCACCTTTGCAAGAAGCACTGGCCGCACTAGCGACATGACAACGCCCACAGCGCCGGAAATGCGCAGTAAACCCGGTTGAGCAGGGGGGGGGGTAGGGAAGGGGGTGGGGGTGGGGTGGGGCATGATCACGACCTTACAGCGATACAGCGCTCACACAACAACCCGATCTAGACTCTGAGATGTCACACAGACAAACAAAAATTGCACAATGCCATACAACAATGGATGGGGCGTGCCACATTGGCTCACGCACACACCCACACCGCCGAAGATCCCCCCCCCCCCCCAACAGCCCCTCGGGAAGGAGGACCCCCTCCCCCCACCCCCACCCCACCCCACCCTCAACAGACAGGCCCCCTGTTCCCAACGTACTCTGTATTGCTGTAGAGCCGTTCCCTCTGTTTGATGTAGCAGGGCTGACACCAGGAAAATCCTTTGTTGGCAGGGACACGCTTGCAGGCAGTGCAGGTTAGTGGGCTGGGTGGGTACTCGGCTGCGGTGGCACGTGGGAGGAGGGCACGGCTGTTGTCATCGGATCCGGCCTGCACATAGGCTCTGCAGTAGGTGCACCAGGTGCACCCCACGCTCTGCGGGTGCTTGTCACACACAGAGCACATCGCCACCTCCAGCTGCGGCGGGGGGGATCTGGATCGGGGCAGTGCACCACGGAGGCAGTTCGCCCGCACCTCCATCAGCAGCTTTCCGATCAGATTCCCGCCGCCCGGCACGCCGCCACCCCATACCGGATCGGGCGCGGCGTACACCAGCTCCAGCTCCCCGGTGTCGACCAGCCCGGCCCGCGCCCCGCTGTGCTGCGAAAACTTCGCGGCAAATGCCTCACGCCACTGCGGCAGGTCCTCCCGCTGCCTCCCCTGGGCGACCTGACGCACCTTCTTGCTGGCCTGCAGCATGTCGAGGGGGTCGGGGATCTTCCGCAGCAGTTCTGCATACGCCGTGCGGTCGTGCCTCGCCCCCTCAACGAGATGCAGCGCTGTCGGCCACACCACACCCCTGGCTCTGATGGGGTGCGGGCTGACGGGGCTGAGCACCGGGTGCTCGTCGCCAAAAAGCAGCTGAGGGGCTGCGGCGGCGGTGTGGCTTGCTCTGCTTCGCGCTGCCCGATGCGCCCCGGCGGACACGACGCCCGCGAGGTGCGCCGCGTTGGCGGCGTGTGTGGGGGAGCGTGGTGGGGAGACCCGGCCCGCCTCTGCCCACGTGTCGGAGTGGTGTGGCGTCGCAGCAGCCTTCAGCCGGCGCAGGGTGACATACGTCATGCCCTGTGAGGCAAGCCACTCCATGTCACGGCGTGTGTCGAGCTGGTCCAGGTCACGGCTCTGGAGCACGCCCAGGCGCCTGCATACATCTGTAACATCCTGAGGCACGCCGGCGCGTGACACGACAGCTCCGATGTCCTCCATTACATCAGTGCTGAGGTGGCCACCCCTGGCAGTGGTGAGGTGGTGTGCTGGGGAACAACAAGAGGCGGCAGCATGAGGGGGGATGTGTGGGTACACAGTGGGGGGTTTGATTGTCGAGAGAGTGAAAGCAAAGGCAGGCCTCCCAGCACCTGTGACAGACAAGGGGGGGGAGGGGGGATTTGATTGGCGAGAGTGAATGGAAAAAGCAAGCCTCCCAGTGCCTCCTTTGCAAAGAAGTGGGGGTTAATTGCCGAGAGTGATGGGGTGTGGCGGGGAAGGGGGGGGGGTAGTGAAATAGAAGTAGAAGGGATCGCAAAAAGGGGGGAGGGGGTGGGTGTGGGAGGGCAGAGGTGCCTTCCATCAAGCAAATCCCGGCGCCGGCCCTGATACCGCGTCGGGAGGGGGGGGAGGGGGGAGGAGATTGTTGCCAGAGAGAAGAAAAAAATGCGGTGTTTTAACCTGTGTGAGCTTGGCGCTCTCCTCGGAGCGGTTGCGCCTCTTGCTGCAGGTGTAGACGATGCCTGCAACCAGGACCACGCCCAGCACACTGCACACGACAGCCACAATCAAAGCGGTGTCGGAACTGCTGGAGGAGGGCGCACAGCCCGAGCAGGACAGCACGTACAGCCCGTTGGACTTCGTCGTGGCCAGGATGTCCACCCCATTCGGCGCGAAGGACAGCGAGGTGACAGCGCTGGGAAGCTTGTAGGTGGCCATGGCATCGCCCGACGTGCTCCACACCGCGACGGTGCCATCGGCAGCCCCGGTCCCGACGGGGCCGTCCTTCGAGAAGGAAACCGCGTTCACCTCTGCATCAGACTCCACCTTCCACTTCGTCTCGAGGTCCTCGCTCAGCGCCATCACGGAGGGCTTGCTGGTGTCATTGCCGCTCAGCGCCAACACGACCCGCTCGCCATCCACAGCCCACTCGAGGGCACTCACCTTGTTGGGCACCTGCAGGGCGTGCTTCACGGCAGGGAATGTGCCGTCAAACATCCACACCTGCACCTGGCCGGGCCCTTGGTTGGGGCCCGTGAGGATGTGCATGCCGTCGTGCGACACGGAGGCGAGCACACCGCTGTACCCCATGGGGATCTGGGTGATCTCAGTGCCGTTGGACACGCTCCAAAGGGACACGATGTTGCTGGAGGCAGTCGCAGTCAGCACCACCTCCTCGTTGGGGAACACGGCGCAGGTGTCCGGAGTGTAGCCGACAGAGAAGGCGGAGATGTAGTCCCCGCCGTCCGCGCGGTACATCCGCACAACGAAGTCCTTGCTGCCTGTCGCCAGAACGGCACCGCTCTTGGAGTACGACACGGTGACGGTGGGCTGCGTCGCCCACAGGGCGTACTCCAGCGTGCCCGTCTCACTGCTGTACACCCGTGTAGCGTACGAGTTGCCACCAACGGCGAAGGCGAGCTGCCCCCCAGCAGGGGAGTAGGCACTCTGCCCCGGCTCGGTGCCAGCCTCGAAGCGCATCACGCAGTCACCGTTCAGCTCGTTGGCGCACTTCTCCGACGGGGGGCCAGGGGAAGGGGCTCCGGCGGAAGGGGGGATCACGATGTAGGCGCCCTGTGTCGCAGTGGTGCACAGCGTGTTGGTGCCGTTCGGGCCGAACGACACGGAGGTGACAGCGCTGGGGAGGGTGAAGTTCGAGATCTGGCGGAGTGTGTCCGCGTAGGACAGCACGACTGTCCCGTCCTCCGCTGCATGCACAATGGTGTTGTTGCGGGAGAAGGCGACGCTGGTGATGAGGGGCAGTGTCTCGCCGGGGGAGGGGTAGGTCTTGGGGGCCACGAGCCCGATCAGCGCCCCCGTCAGGACGTCCAGCACCTCCACCACAGGGAACACACCCGGGTAGGGCAGGTAGTTCTTCACAGCCACGGCGATGCGCGTCGAGTCGTCCGACCAGGACATCGAGGTCACAGCGGCGTCCATCGGGATCTTCTTCACCAGTACAATCCCCGTCGCTGTCACAGACCACACCCGCAACTCGCCGTTCTGAGTGGCAGTCTGGGGCGCCGTCGCGATGAACAGCCCATCGTCGGACCCCACTGTGATGCAGTTCTCGATGTCGGGAATGCTCCAAATCACTTCCTTCGTCGTCATGTTCCACACCTGCACCGTGTTGGCGGAGGCGGTCATCACGCGCTCGCCCTCGGGGAAGACGCTCAGAGCAGTTGCGGTGTAACCGATGTAGAGGGAACAGACGGGACGGTGGTCGCCCCCATCGGTAGCCGTAGGGTAGAGGCGGACCTGCTTGTCGTCACTCGCCGTCACCAGCACCTCGCCGTCAGCAGAGTAGGACACGAGCATGGTGCGGCCCTCCGCCTGGAGGCTGAACTGCAGGTCGCCCGTGTCGGTGTTGTACACCTGCACCGTCTCATTGATGGCCAGTGCAACCTGGGGCATTTTCGGGGAGTACGCCCCATCGTCCGCCACGGAGGCATCCTCCTCCCATTGGAACACACATGTCCCCTGGCTCAGGGGCTGGGTGCAGCTGTGTGCCGCCACGGAGGCGCACACGCTCAGTAGCGCAAGGGTGCTCATCTCCACCACGTGATGCCTGGATGGGTGGTGGTGGTGGTGGTGGTGAAGTGACTGTGCACTGTCTCAAACGCAGCTGCTATGACGGTGTGCTGGGGTGATGTAACATGTCGAGATGATCCTGAGGTGGTGCTGGGCGTGAGCCCCAGGGCGGGTGGGCCAGCCAACCGACAAATCCGCCTCCCCGCACGGGGTTCAGGAAAGCAAAATCAAAAGGGGCGGGAAGGGGCCGGGGGGTTGCAGCACTTTGGCATGGTTTCTCGGCAGAAGGTGGCCGTCACATCACTCGAAACACACACGGGATAGGAGACAGGGTTGCCGTGTCTCTCCTTCCGCCAGGCCTTCAGGAGGATCTGAACGAATAACGACACCACCCCTCGAGCACACTCCCCTCCTGTCGAACTTGATGCAGCGCACGTGCACAATAGACAGGGAGCATCTGCCACTGTGTGACCACAAGCTCCAGACGGGGGCTGCCCGTAGGGGCACCGAAAGGCGTTCCAAACTGCACACGACGATTTACCCCATGGCTCTGTGGGTTGCCACTCAATTCCGAAACAAAACTAACACCTTCTGATTTGCGACCCCACCCAGACCAGGAACCCATCCCTCACACAAAGGAGGCCGTTATGCAGGGAACATCAGTGTCGGATCACTGTGTCTCGCCCGAGCAGGAGGGCGACCCACGTGATTTGACAACCCCTGTCTCCCTGGGTTCCGGTCCAAAAACCACAGCCGGGACTCCGGCTAGACTCCCGGCGAAGGTCTGCTGAAACTCTGCCAAAGAAATTTTCCGCCCAACTCAGATCAAATCAGGTGGGGGCATCAGAAGCTGCCTTTTGGGGCCCTTCGCTCTGAGGTGCAGGACAAGTGAGGGAAGGCGAGCACCGCCTCACAGCACTGGGTGAAAAAGTGACACAGTTTGACACGCAGTGTGAGAGAGAGAGACAGAGCGAAGGAGCCCTTATAGGTCAAAAATGTTGGATCATCGAATCATGGCGAGTGCTGCCCCACCACACGTGGGTGATGCCGTCCCGTTTCAATCCTGCAGTGCTGTGACGTCGCTCCTCTCTTTCGTTCTTATCGTCAGGATTAACGTCGCAATGGCAGGAAATCTCCGAGGTGGACGACACCGCATTGGCTCACATTCCTACTTTGCTGGGGAGGGGAGTGTCTTAGAGAATACCACACACGCCCCGCCTGCACAGGGCCCAGTAGGAGCGGGTGAAACAGGGGGGGGATTGAGCGAAAAGATAAATGATGAGGGGGGGGGGGGGACGAGCACAAGGAAACAAAAAATACAACGGACCAAAAAAAACTAACGACCCGGCGATAGGCTACAGTACAGGCGGGAGTAATTCCACCGTCACAAGGGTGGTCTGTGCACTGCAGGGATATCCCACCTGGTTCCCGATCCCCAGTTGTTGGGAATGTGTCGCTTTCTTTTTACAGGGGTCTACTGAGGGAAATGACCCGTATGTGTCGCTGTGGGGACTATTCTGCTGTTTCGCCCGATAAAATCCCGACACCCCGTCGCCACAGAGCTTCAGCTCGGACGCACCGAGGTCACCTGCGGGAGGAAATACTTGTAGCGGTCGAACCGGCTTATCGACACAGTCAATTGCCGCAGCTGCAGAGGGGCAAGATGGGAGAGCAGAGGATACGCAAAGGTGGCGTCGCAAGCGTGGTCAGTTTGTCCCGGTGGTTTGATCTTGGTGACAAGCTAGATGCCGTGCGCACTTAACTCAGGCACCCAAAACCACGATTTTCAGCATAAAACCCCGCCCCCAAAAAAAAGGGGGCCCGTTGACACTTTTTGCAACCACTTGAGGAATTGCCCTGGTGATATGCGCCACATATTAAATTCCATCAAGAGCCGTCCTGCAGGGGCCAGGGCCATCATCTCATGATTGTTTGTTCGTTCTGATGCGTCGTACGTGCCGGAAAAGACGATATTGCAAAACCTAAAGTATACCTGATTGGATTCATGTTCGGAGCGTGCCACAACACCGGGTTGTGAGCAGGCTCACCACGGGTTGTGAGCCTTCAACATCCATGAACTGAAGAGATGCAACACCAAAACCATCGCGATGCGATGTATGCGTGATGCAAACACCACCGCAGGGCAACTGATGCAAACAACGCAGGGGGAAAGCTGTGGGAAGCGGATCACGCAGGGCACACTGACACGGAGTGGTCGCGCAAACCTGCCCCCGTGATTGCTCCCCCTTTCCGGTACTTTCTTACATCGATGGCGGGACACAACGAGCGGCTCTGATGCGACCTCACCGACACGATACCTCTTCTTGCTTTAAGGGCTGCCCGTCGATGGACCACCAGGAGGGGAGGGTACCCGGTGTGAGGCGCTTGAGTCATCCAGGTGGGCAGGGAACCTGGCGGGTGCCTCAAAACCATACTCTCTTTCTTGTTGAGCCGAGCGAACCGTGGTGCTGCCACTGCACTGAATGTGCTGCACCGGCTGCACCGAATACATGGACCTCAGGCGGTGAGTCAGAACACCACAATATCCAAACCATCACCGCTGTAACCGGCTTCCGATCTTCACGACTTCTAATCCGATGCAAGCAGAGCCCATGCCGAAGTTAGCGTTAGAGCGAACGACACGCCGCGAATCAGGATCTCGAGGTCAGTTTCCACCCACCCGTATTCATGGCCGTAGCTATGCCTGAGCCGGGTCCTGGCCACCTGGTAGAGGATGATGCCTGTAAAACCCGCCAAGACCCCCAGCAGGCCGATGAGGGAAACAGCATAGTGCCGCAGGCCGACTGCCTTTGCGACAGCAGCGCCCGTCCAGAACACAGAGCCTACGAAGAGCGTGATCAAGGCCCCCAGGCAGTACGTCCCGTTATTGACGAACGTCTCCCGGAATGCCGCCAATGTGATTGTCACAGACAGCAGGAAGCCCAGGTTATGAATGAGCGCGGCAGCGGTTGTGGCGTGGTGGCCCCCTCCCCGAAAGGGCAACGCAGACATGCACGCGGCAACTGCGTACAGCGGCACCGCAGTGAGGGTGGCCGCCCGCAGGACGTTTCTTTGGTATGGTTCGTCACCCTTGAACATCCCGATCCCGATGCCTGTGACCCAGACCGCCAGAGACGTCAGCAGCACCGCCGCCAGAGCGATTGAGTAACCCGGTTGGGGTTTGCGCAGGCCCCACATTGTGTATTCGAAGGCAGCAAGCGAGCAAAGGACACACCACGCACTTATCATAGCCTGTTCGCTGTGGAGTACGTCGTCCTGTTTCCAGATCGTTTCAGAGTACATTATTGTCGCGACCGCCGTAACCGCCGCAAGGTGAACTACCATGGTGGCTGTGCTCGGAGGCTGGGGACTGTCCAGGGGGGACATCGACTGCGGCGAGAGGCGCCAGTCCCGCGACACGCCTGACAGGATGTTGCTAGTCGTCCCATAGTTGCCATCCGTGCCGGCGGCGGGTTTCAACATTGAAAAGAAAAAGCAATGCGGCGAGCAGACCCCACCCCACTCCACCCACCCCCAGATGTGTACCGCCTGCTGGTGCTGCTGTGTTCAGAGAGTCTAAGGAGAGATACAAAGCGGCACATACATGTGTGTGTGGTGTGGCAGTAGAGGCAGGCTTCAATCAGAGGGTCACTACGCCTTCGGCGCGTCTTTTGCGGGAGGGGGGTGGGGTGGGGGGCACTGCTGAGAAGTAGACCAGGTCCCAAGTCCCGAACCCCGTAGTTTTCGGTCGCCCAACACGCCCCCCCCCCCCCCTCTCCCATGACAGAGGATAAGCAAGTCTGAAGAGTCCCAAGCCCGGATCCCCAAACCTTTTTCTCAGCAGTGGTGGGGGAGGGGGTGGGTGTGTGTGGGGGCAACATCTCAAGGCCTTCGTCAATCAATCACAGCGAAAAGTTGCACTCCGTTTATTCTTTTTTTTTTGCGCAGCCCAACTGGGGCGGGGCAGGGAAGGGGGCACTACCCAACTGAATGAATCTCGGGTAAGAAGGGGGCTACGAAAGTGGGTGTTCCACAAACGCTGGACACACCCCCCCACAGCATGAAGGGGAGGACACATGTGAAGTGGTGTTCCCGCTTCGTGGTCCTCGGACTGGTTCGCACCACTCTGGTTTGTTCTGCACAAACAAACAAACATGCCCAAAAACCATCTGTGCCTCCCCTGCTGGATTGTGCCAGCAAAAGATGACAATAACCCACTTGTGTACACCCACAGTCAATGGAATGGTGGGTGGGGGGGCGGGGGGGATCGAAACATCCAGAAAAAAGCACGCGAATTGCACCGGATTGAAAATATACTTCACACACACACACCCCCACGAATAACGAATACTTCGAAGCATTTGCCGGTGCAAAAAAAAACTAATGCAACCGGGTGAATCACAAGAGAGAAGGGTGGCAACGACAGTTGGTGTTCTTCGAACGCAGAACACCCCACAGCCTGCCGGGGCGTGTGAAGTGTTCGCAAGGATCTGCACGGGTGAAATGTTTCCTGGCCTGGAGTTGGGCTACGCCGAACTTACAATAAAATTACAGTGCAGAGAAAGGCAGTTGGGGCCAGGAGCCGAACCCGGCAGGAGGTGCACCAAAACGTAGCCCACACACATCTCCGAGGGCTTTTCTTGCCACGCCAGGGCCACCCTTCACGCCTCTTCCACCGTGCCACATTGCTCCTCCTTGCTGGTGTGGTTGCAGGCAGCACTCACTGCCTGCAGGTGGCGTACAGCGTGGAATACCCTCCTGGAAACTCATGTTCACAGAAGGGACTATCCCTCCGGCGTCGTGAGGTGATCCTTTGGGCCTACACAGGGCACTGGTCGATGAGACAATTCGTTATCTGACGAGTGGGCTAACGAGTGATATGCCAATGAAAGGGGGCCGCTCCATCATCAGGATCAGATGCCAAACAAAACCGTGTCGTAGTGCAGATGTGAAAAGAGTACACATCACGCCGAAGGGTATTCGTCAATCGCGAGAACACCCCACGCGCCTGTCATGAATCGGTGGTGATGTTCTGCAAGGATTTGCACGGGACACAGTTTCCTGCCTTGTGGGGGTCTTCGCTACGGGGTGGTCGTCAGTGCATTTTGGTGCATTTCCTGTTGAATTGGCTGAAAACTGACGAAGTTTGTCGACCAGCAAAGACCCCCTGTGAGCACAACACGAAAACAATGCTGATGCGAGACGACGCCTTCTCCCCCTTACTGACAACCACCAACCTGATGAGACGAGAGGGCTGCGTGTGTCGAAGACGTTGTACCCCATCAACAAGAGACGTTCTTTGAAACAGGGCGGGAGCAGAACGGCGGAAAGCAAACCCAGACTGCGCAGATGATATGGGCTGTGATGCACCGGTTAGTCTGTCTGGCCGTCTGTGTAGATTGCACCCCACGCGACAACAGCACTCACGACGAACATGGCAGCTCGCAGCATAATATCTGTGTCGGTCTCAAATTCCAACCGGCCGTCTCCAGAAAGATCTTCGGCTGTCACACGTTTTATCTCGTACAGCGCAGTCATTGACACACCCAGCACCACCCCAAATAGATACACTTTGTGGAACGTCCCGTAATGCTGGCACAATACGATAACCAGGAACATGACCAGGCTCACGAGGAGACCGCCGCTGAAGGTCTGTGCAATATCTGTGGAGGTCACGCCACTATCCGAGATATTCCCATCGCTCTCTTCCACCAGCTCGCCTAATGATGCCATCACCAGCACCACCCAGGTGCCGAACCCGGTGATCCACAGCACCGCAGCACAGGAGGTATTGCGAAACCCTCCCCCATGAAAACGCATTGTCGACGCGCATACGGCAAGCGCATACAGAGGCACCGCAGCTAGGCGCGCGCCCCACAGAGTGTGGAAGTAGCTGTGCTTTCCCGGGCTGAAGGGGGTATCCGAGTCACGGGTAAAAGTGATGAAGTCGACCCATGCCACCAGCCAGATGACAACCGCCACCAGCATGATGCCCAGCAGCGCGAGTGTGCTGGAGCGCGTCCCTTGAGGCGACAGCTGCGGGAGGCCCCAGGTGACCAGCAGGGTGGCGGCCAGCGCGGCAATAGCACACCACGCGGAGACGATAATGGTGGCGGAGTTTCCAGCCTCAGTGGTTGCCTTCCAAATCGTCTCGGAGTACATCACTGCAATGAATCCCGCACACACCGCGCCGTGCACCACCCTTTCGCCCGTGCCTGGGTCCAGTCGCAGCTGCGCCATCTCTGACCGCGGTGACAGCCGCCAGTCACGCGGCACACCTACCAGATGAGCATTGCTGGATGTCGCGCCGTATGTGGCATCCATACCCTGGCCAGTCGCATCCATGTCTGTTGGCAGCAGGCACCCCCGGCCCGGGCTGCTTCCCGACGGATTCCCAGACTGCTTCCCGATTCCCAAGGATCTCGGAGAAGCTGTGCCTGCGCATGGGTATTGTGTGCTGGCAGAGATGGGGCATTTTCAAAGCGGGGGGCTGTGTTTGTGGGGAGGCAACCCCTGGTGTCGCCCTTTCCGAGCACGCCCTCCTTGCCCTTGTGAGGAACGCCCCGACTGCTTCACAGGGACCTGGAAGGACGACAAGGGAATTCCCCTTCTTGTGGGCACCGTTGTGTCGACGGCATTCGCGGTAGTACTCCGTGCAGCACCGACCTACCCACCTGGATGCCTCCTCCAAACCTGCGACTCGTCACACAAGGGAGGCCCCAGCTCACCTGGGAGCTCGCCTGGCGAAAATGCGGGAGAAGGTGCAGAAGCTGCAGAGACGGCACTGGCGCAAGTACGACCAGCGCACCGATGTTGTGCAAGGCTCTCGGTCCTCCGGAGGCGAAAACCCCAAGGGGGGGGGGGGGAAGTGGTGCAGTCGAAGAAAAAGGAAAACACAGAGCTGACCTCCCTTCACTCGACATCACGGTGGGATCTTGTAAATTTTACATGTATAACTACAAGTATATACATGTATTATACATGTATAATACTTGCATGTCAACTATTATACATGTATAATACATGTATATGCCTGAAATATACATGTAAAATACATGTATATCAAGTAAAAATACATGTATAATACTTGCATGTCAACTATTATACATGTATCTTTACTTGATATACATGTATTTTACATGTATATTTCATGCATTTACATGTATTTTACATGTATAATACTTGTCATGCAAGTATTATACATGTAAAATACTTGCATGACAAGTAAAATACTTGCATGCAAGTAAAATACATGTATTTTACTTGCATGCAAGTATTTTACTTGTCATGCAAGTATTATACATGTATTTTACTTGTCATGCAAGTATTTTACATGTATAATACTTGCATGACAAGTATTATACATGTAAAATACATGTAAATGCATGAAATATACATGTAAAATACATGTATATCAAGTAAAGATACATGTATAATAGTTGACATGCAAGTATTATACATGTATTTTTACTTGATATACATGTATTTTACATGTATATTTCAGGCATATACATGTATTATACATGTATAATAGTTGACATGCAAGTATTATACATGTATAATACATGTATATACTTGTAGTTATACATGTAAAATTTACAAGATCCCACCGTGATGGCAAGGCGAGTGGGGGGGGGGGGGTGGGTGGGGCGGCGCCGCTGTTCTGTTCTCTGCTTTCATTTAGTTTTCAGCGGGTGACGAACCGGTTTTTTTGATATCGAATCGCAGCCTTGTAGCGTCGTCACGTACCCCATGGGCTGGGTTGGGAGGTGGGGTGGTTGGGGGGGGGGGGGGGGGGAAGTGGGGAACAGTGGCAGCCGTTCACACCTCAAAATACAGCACGATGCCCCACTTTTTCTTACAGGGCGTGGGCAAAAAACCTCCGTGGCGCATCGTTTGCTATGTACCCCCCCGTGTGGAATGCCCTTTGCCGCCCCTTACATTCCTTGCTGGTTCAACGCACACAAAAATGAAACCTCCACTTTCCAAAACCCCTTCTCCTTTGGGCCACGCCGTTCGCTGCTGTGGCTACGTCTACCCGTCTCACCCCCATCCAGGGGTCGGGGCAGGCCTTGGCTTGCTCACAGCCTCTTGTGCTGACCCTCCCTCGCTCTGTGCCAAACAAACAAGGCGGCAGACGTGACAAGTCACAACCCCCTTATTTTGCTAGCGGGCGGGGGTACGTCGATCAACTTTTGAACGATTTGAGCAGTTTATTTTAGCCGTGTCTCTTCTGGCCCTCCCCTCCGGTGAGCCCGTTGGGGTACAGCTCGCCTCAGCTTTTTTTGCACGTTCCCCGCTTTTCCGATAGGTCCAAGTGGGAGAAGGCAATAGTGAGTCCGCCGCTAGCAGAAAATATAGGGGTTTGCACCACACCTGCTGCACAGTTCCCTTTGGCACAGAGGGAAGACGGAAGAACGATGCGTCCAGTTCCAACACACACACACGCCCTCCCTCTCCCCACCATCCACCCCCCCACCCGCTCCCAGCTCATAAAATAGAGAAGCCTGCCAACACGCTCAAGCTACGGCACCACCACCCGCCTCTCGCACCCCCTCCTATGTACAGATGTGCGGGAATATGGGTTTGCTGGATTGGGCACATGATGCCGGGCGGATACCACTGATACGATACCTGTCATCCTCGCGTCATAAACACACGCGAGTCACTCCTCATCATCCTCCTTCATTGTTGTTTTTTTTTCTTACTTTTCAACACAAAAAGGAATGCAGAATGCACACACACACACAGACACAGAGCAGTGCAGTGCTCCTGATCTCGATACAGACGCACACCTCCCCCCCCCCCCCCCTAGGGCAGTGAAGGCAAAATACGCGTATTTTTCAGAATCCCGATTTTAAAAATACGTTGAACGTTCAAATACGTTGAACGTTCAGCGTATTTGAACGTTTCTCACATTGCCTACCGTCTGCAGGGGCCACCAGTCACGAGCCCACCTTTCCTCAAGCAGAGCAAGGGCGAGTTGGCGGCACGAACGACAACCGTGCGGAAGACGTCCTTGGAGCACGATTTTCAGCGACTTGCTTCGCGATGCAGTCGACAGCAGATCCCTTGTCCTTTGTGGTGCCGCAGGCTCCATGAGCGGGCTGGTGCAGTTGAGGTGAACCCCTGCCGGTGGGATATCCATACGGTTCTCCTGTGCGGGATATCCCATACGTCCTGTACCCGTAGCCCAGCCAAGCAAGCTCGACTGGGCTGGGCGGACTCCAGCCGGTCGAGTGGGGTAAAACTGGGAGATAGGTCGAGAGGGGGTTGGTACCCCCGATTTTCCGGAGTTCAACCTGTAAAGAGGGGGTACCAACCACCCCTTTCCGGGTCCCGCCCCCTCTCGGACTACAGAACCCCTTTTTCACCGACTTTTCGCCACGCGTGATACTCTCCATCCTACAGGTGTCCCCTTTAGTGTGTGCAGGGGGCCCACCCCCTACTGATACGGGGTATTTCATGTGGAGAGTGCACCCAGTGGGTGAAAACGTTCAAAAGCCAAAAAAACGTTCAACTTCGACGATTTTTTTTAAAAATACGTTGAACGTTCAAATACGTTGAACGTTTTTTACGTATTTTCTATCACTGCCGGGGGGGTCAAATAGGGGTGACAAACACGATTTTTCAAAAAACCGGCGCAGAGGCCCCAAAGCCCCCGTAAACCCTCCAAACCCCCCCAGATCGGTCCGGAAACCCATCGAACCCCACTTTTCCACCATTCCGGGCACCTCAGGTGCCCGAATTGGGGTACCTAAATTTTGTGCCACCGTTTGGTACCGGACAGTGCCACTGTGTGGGAGGTTGGAAAAGAAAATGCCCCAACACACCACATCTGAGGGTTGCAATGCATGTTGCTTGCCAACCACGTCATCCGGTGGGTGTCAGGCGCTATGTAGGTGGCATGAGCCAGGTCTTCGATGAGTTCTGGCTTGTATATGTACCTCCCTGCCTGCGGCACAGGCACTGCCTTTGTCCCCCACACCAGCCACAGAGAGCGTATTGTACTCGGTCCACGGTTGCTGATTCATTGTGATGCGTTGTATCCTCGAGTGAACGTCACACACTAGTGGCACCACCACCCGCCATCCGAGAGCTGTATTGACTTTGCGCCCTTCCGTTGCATTCACCTCGCCACGCATATTGCACCGTTCAGTACCAGTGCTCTTGGGCCAGGCAAAGTAGACCGCAGCAACTACCAATTCTGGCACAATGGGTACCACGACAGCGCACTTCGTGTGTTCCCGGAATGTACAGCTCGTGTTGCAACAGTCGTTGTCAACACATCCCGGTTGTGGAGCACTGCTGCACAGGAATCACACGACCATCTGGACTTGTTCCGTACCTACAGGCAGCCTCCCGGTGCATGGTGGCAGGGAGGTACATATACAAGCCAGAACTCATCGAAGACCTGGCTGATGCCACCTACATAGCGCCTGACACCCACCGGATGACGTGGTTGGCAAGCAACATGCATTGCAACCCTCAGATGTGGTGTGTTGGGGCATTTTCTTTTCCAACCTCCCACACAGTGGCACTGTCCGGTACCAAACGGTGGCACAAAATTTAGGTACCCCAATTCGGGCACCTGAGGTGCCCGGAATGGTGGAAAAGTGGGGTTCGATGGGTTTCCGGACCGATCTGGGGGGGTTTGGAGGGTTTACGGGGGCTTTGGGGCCTCTGCGCCGGTTTTTTGAAAAATCGTGTTTGTCCACGTAAAAGGGTGGCATTTGACCCCCCCTACCCCCCCCCCCCCCAGCTTAAACTCGTGCAACAGGCACCAAGGTATACGTGCTTCAAGGACACGCAAAATGTTTGCAGCGATGACACGACACAATGGGGGATTCTAATGGAAAACCACTGAGGCAATATCCGGCTGGCTCGCACCCGACTCGCGGGGCGTCTTGTTTTCTGGCAGAAGGGGGCAGGGGGTGTATGGGGCGGGGGTGGGGGGGAGGGGTGGTGGTGTCGGTGGTTGTCTATTCACCTCAGAGAAAAAGGGCAATGTCGGTGAAGCTGGCCCGCCCCCCCCCCCGCTTTCGTCGGGGCAAGTTGTTGCACCCTCCACCGCCGACCACCACCACCACCACCTCTGCCTCACACACATCCTACCCACACCAAAACCAGAATTGGACGCGCCGACAGATTCGTTCACTCCTTAAAAACCGTGGCCTAGCTGCCGAGCTAGCCAGGAGAAACAACAAACGTGTTGGCCTCACCGCAACACAATCCCCCCCCCCCGACATAACAGACCAGTGAGTCTTGCATTTGGCGATACGGCAAAACTGCACTAAAAAGGGGGGGTGATGGAAGAGGAGTGCGAGGGGGGGAGGGGAGGGGCCGTGCCTCCCACGGGTTGGAGATGGCGGATGTTGACGAGATCCGTTTGCTCTGCTGGGGGGGGGGGGGGGGGGGCGCTGTTGCGTTTAGCTGGGAGCTTCAGGGCTTCCCGTAAAGCAGGTCTAGATCTCCGAAAGAAATACCTCACACCCACTCACACCTCCGAAGCTGTGTTGCCCTGCCGCACTGCGAATCCAAGATGGTGGATTGGGGGGTGGACTCCAGGGAAATCCCCCCCCTCCGCCCCCAGGCGCCCCTCTCCTCTGACTCTTAGAACCCAGCCCACAGCCTTTCCTCGCACAGCCTTGTATTCACAAATACAAGCAAGCGCGCTGGGGATCACCGGCGGAATCCGCTAATACCGCTTCCGCCGCCCCCGCGTCTGCCACCAGAACCACCCGGCCTGTGAGGAATGAGTGGGTGAGTGGGTGGGTGGGTGGGTGGGTGGGCAGTGGTGTGGCTCAGGCCTCCCCCGTGGGGAGGTGCGGTGATCAAACTCGTTCTTTCACTGACTCCCACTTTGTGGCAAAAATAGTTTACCCGCACTTTGTGCCTCGGGGCTGTGTTGAAAGGCCCTGTGAAGTGGCATAAGGTGATGATACAAAACCTCGAGATTCAGTCGTGCGGTCGTGACGTGCCCCCACGGTGCGATGGAAAGGACGTTTGCAAATGAAAAGCGGTTTTGGCATGGAACAAGTTGGCAAGGTGGCAAAGGGGCTTGCATCGCACCCAGACAGCCCGTGCCATGTTGAGGCCGGCAAAGGCTTGTCTATAAGTATTGCATGGCAGGCTGTCTGTGGGAAAACATGCAGCGTGTCACCCGGAGTTGAAACGGTGCAGAGGGGGGCAGGCCCCGAACAACAGGGCGATGGGGACGCAGTGCGCGTTGGTGCTGGGCATGGGACAAATACCACGAAAACGGCAGCGACGGTCACCTCGCAGAGTGTCTGTGCCCACGGAGTGCTCTCTCGCCGCTTGCCTCGTTGCTGCCACGAACCATACCTGCCACCACGCCCACGCCTGACCCCTGAAGACGGCGCACTACGGGCGAGGTCATCCAGCACACGCGGCACCTCCTGCCGCGCGTTCTGCAGCAGCCGTGTGAGGTCGCGCACGTGCTTTGCGTCACCCTGTAGCAGGTGGAGTGTGTGTGTGGGTGTGGTGAACAGCTCACCACGGCTGCCCCGACTGCCGGCAATATGGAAAAAAACAGGTCGGTGTGCCCTGTGCGCTCTCAGGGGCAAAGAACCCTGTCCGCATGCTGAGACAGGGCTGCCTTGGCTGCCGAGAAACCCCCGTGCTCAGGGCAGGCCACTGAAGCAGCGAGTGCATACCTGGGTGAGGAGCGTGTAGGCGTCACCCTTGTCACCCGCACGCCCGGTACGGCCGATACGGTGCACGTAGTCCTCGAGGGTGCCGGGGAAGTCGAAGTTGATGACACAAGGCAGGTCCCGGATGTCAATCCCACGGGCAGCCACGTCGGTTGCCACCAGAATGCCCTCCCGCATCTCACGGAAGTCGCGCAGCGTGTTCTCGCGTTCCCGCTGCCCCTTGTCGCCGTGGATGGCTGCTGCCAGGTGACGCTTCCGCCTCAGCTCCCCTGTGAGCTCATCCGCCATGCGCTTCGTTGCGGTGAAGATGAGCACCTTCATTCGTTGCCGCTTGTCCAGATCCTCCAGAAGCCTGATCGTCTCGTCGAGCTGTGTGTGCAGGTGCCATGACGTGCCATCTCTTCTCTACAAGAAACAATATACTGAGCAGGCGCACACACACAGGCCCAGGATGCTCGCAACGAGCTGGCTGGTGGCGGGTTTGTAGTGTAGCAGGAGGCCTCTACGCTGAATCAGAACCTGTGCAAGTGACACCCATTTTGTGAGGTGCTTTGGGTGGTCTGTGTCAGATTTTCTGAACCCGCACCAAAACCATGTCCAGCAACTGTGGGAGAACAGCTCCGGACTACTTTTTGTTGAGCGCACACACGATTCCGAACACCCCAAAGCAAAGAAGATGAACACCTCCAAGGGATTGCAATGATTCTTGGTTCAGCTCAAACTGTTCAATACCTTTGCGTGCATGCCATCAGCCATGATGAAGTGCTGTGTCACATCGGGGTTGGCTTGCAGCTCCAAGCTGCCGATCTGGTGGTGTGGTGGGTGCAGAATCATGAAGGATGTGTCGTGTGACATGGCTTCCGGAATGGCGGAGATGCTACCCCGCTCCCCTCCCCCAAGCTAACGTGGATTGGCTGCCGAGACTTCTTCTGCCGAAGGCGTTTGTGACAACATCAAACCCCAGAACCCCTACATGATCGCCAGGGGCCTTTGTTGCTGCACGCCAGGGGTGCACTGGACTGGCTGCATCATATATGCTGACAGGTGCAATCATCATGTTTGCATACTTGGATCTGCACGTAGTCCTGCTGGAAATCACGCGCCAGACCCTGCACCTCCTTGGGCCAGGTGGCGCTCCACATAAGCGTCTGGCGCTCAGGGCGCACCTGCCCGACAATTTTGCGGATCTGGGGCTCGAAACCCATGTCGAGCATACGGTCAGCCTCGTCCATCACCTGCGGGCGTGATGCGGTGTGGCAGTGCGGGGCACAGGGAAGGAAACACATCAGCACACTCAAAGCGAATAACCTGCACCATTCGGTCGCAACCCTGCCTACTCGTGAGACAACACACAGAGAAGGGCTGATGTTTCACGAGGGTCCTCAAGAGAATCCACACGCCCCCTCGACAGGCTCGGAATAACATACCAGGTATGTCACACGCTTGAGGTTGGTATCGCGGGACTCGAGGAAGTCAATGAGACGCCCGGGCGTTGCGATGACCATTTGCACCCCCTGGCGCAGCTTGCGCACCTGCGGGCCCTTCGGCGCACCGCCGTAGATGCACACAGAGTCGATGCCGCGTGGCATCACCTTCGCCATCTCACTCTCAATCTGCACGGCCAGCTCACGGGTGGGTGCCAGCACCAACACGATAGGGCCGTCACCACGGCGGAGGGCGGGCTGTGCAGCGATGTGGACAAGGCCGGGGATGCCGAAGGCAAGTGTCTTGCCGGACCCCGTCTTCGCAATACCCACCATGTCACGCCCGGAGAGCGCCACGGTCCACCCCTGCGACTGGATCATGGTCGGGGCGGTGAAGCCCTGGCGGTCGAAGGCGCGCAGGATGTCCTGGGGGAAGTTCGTCTCGTCGAAGGACAGCACCGGATTGGGCACGTCGCGCCCCGACACCTTGATGTCGTTGTCGTAGAGCCAGTCCTCCACTTCGCGTGAGGAGCGGTCCTCCACGCTGCGTGCCATGTTGTAGAAGTTCTTCTTCACGTCCACCATGTCCTTCTCATTCCTGTAGTCGATGTCACGGAGGCTGGCACCCAGGTTGCCCATGCGGTCGCTGCCGCGGTCGCCGTCGTAGGGGTTGCGGAAGTTGTTGTTGTAGCCTCCCCGGTCGTCGCCGTCACGCTCGTCCCTCCGCCCCCCCATGCGGTCCTCATCGCGCTCGTCCCTGCGCCCACCCATGCGGTCATCATCACGGTCGTCCCTCCGCCCACCCGCGCGGTCGTCATCACGGTCGTCGTCACGGCGGCGGTCGTCCCTGCGCCGGTCATCCCGGTGCCCATCACGGGGCGCATCACGAGGCGCATCCCGCCTCCGTTCGTCCATCCGCCCACCGTCGCGGCCGCCACGCCTGTCATCCCTGTCCCTTTCACGCCTGTCCCGATCACGGTCCCTGTCATAGTCACGGTCTCTGTCGTCCCTCCTTGTGGGGACGTTCCCGTAGCCCATCCCAAACGACATGATAAAACCCCCCAATGCCCTGGGGAATAGTGTGTTGTGTGTGTGTGTTTTGAAAACAGAAATTGCATCGCGTACTCTTGCGAGGGGACTGGCCACGCCGGTGGGAGAGCATGATTTGTGTGTGGGGGGGAATGCGATGCAAGTAGAACCGCGTCGAGGTGAGAGGCCGGTCAACGGGATGCCAGAGTTTGAACTTTTACGCATATCAAAGCCACGTGGGGGAGTCTTCTGGCGTGACTTCTGCAATGAGGGGTTGCATTGCAGCTGTATCGAGACAATGATGTGTGTGTGTGTGTGGTTATAAAGTTTTAAGGCGGTGTCGCCCTGCACGGGCAGTAGCACCTCCCCTTCAGTATCGCACTCCCGAAGGATTCCCCAACACGACGTGACACCGGTTTCGACGCGTACTCTTCGTACCCCTCCCCCCGGCCGCGTCTCTTCAGCGAAGAACCGGGGATAATCGGACCAGGGCTAGCTAAACCCTGGTGGTGTCACGGGTGGGGTTGGAGAGGGAGAAAAGGAAGAAATGAAGTTGCGAAAAAGTCAAACACTGACACGTGAAATCAATAAAAAGGGTGGTATATATCGCCCCCTTGCTGCGACGAAGACACTAAATAGTCAGGCCGCTTCAAGAGTCTTGAGGGCTTGAAGGAAGAAACAGGTTGCTGATGAGTCTCAGGAGCAGGCACCTTTTGTCCGCCCACATGACCTTCGCCCGAAGGCGAACCTCGTCCAGCTTGGCTCGATCGCCACAGAGAAGGGGATCATTCTCCGCTGTGGTGAACATCTTAAAAACCGAGGGTGCAGAGGTGGGGCAGCCCACTGGTGCGACAGCAGGCCGCCCCCGGATAGCTATAACTAGTGCATAGGAAGCATACGACGGCACACGCAACAGATGCCGAAGGCACAACGGCGGGTCACTTTTAACCACCAGAGGAGTGGCACTCCCGAGGGGTGGGGAAGGGGGGGTAGTCACAACACTTTCAAAGGAAGTAAAGGGGCAAATGGGATGTTTTGTGCAAGGTAGAAAGGAAGTCACAACATGAGGCAGGGGGGATTGCTCATCAGGCCTGGGGGAATAGAGGGTTTGTGTGTGGTTATAAAGTTTTAAGGCGGTGTCGCCCTGCACGGGCAGTAGCACCTCCCCTTCAGTATCGCACTCCCGAAGGATTCCCCAACACGACGTGACACCGGTTTCGACGCGTACTCTTCGTACCCCTCCCCCCGGCCGCGTCCCTTCAGCGAAGAACCGGGGATAATCGGACCAGGGCTAGCTAAACCCTGGTGGTGTCACGGGTGGGGTTGGAGAGGGAGAAAAAGGAAGAAATGAAGTTGCGAAAAAGTCAAACACTGACACGTGAAATCAATAAAAAGGGTGGTATATATCGCCCCCTTGCTGCGACGAAGACACTAAATAGTCAGGCCGCTTCAAGAGTCTTGAGGGCTTGTGTGTGTGTGTGTGTGGGTGGGTGGGGTGGGTGGCCCTGTGCAATGGAGCAACTTGGGTGTGGCGGGTGGACAGCTCTCGTGACAGAATGACACCCGACGGACCACGAGGAATCCACAAGGGAAGGCCACACGGGTTCTTAATTGCCACTTCTCTCGAGGTGTGTGTGTGTGTGTGGTTATAAAGTTTTAAGGCGGTGTCGCCCTGCACGGGCAGTAGCACCTCCCCTTCAGTATCGCACTCCCGAAGGATTCCCCAACACGACGTGACACCGGTTTCGACGCGTACTCTTCGTACCCCTCCCCCCGGCCGCGTCTCTTCAGCGAAGAACCGGGGATAATCGGACCAGGGCTAGCTAAACCCTGGTGGTGTCACGGGTGGGGTTGGAGAGGGAGAAAAGGAAGTAATGAAGTTGCGAAAAAGTCAAACACTGACACGTGAAATCAATAAAAAGGCGGTATATATCGCCCCCTTGCTGCGACGAAGACACTAAATAGTCAGGCCGCTTCAAGAGTCTTGAGGACTTGAAGGAAGAAACAGGTTGCTGATGAGTCTCAGGAGCAGGCACCTTTTGTCCGCCCACATGACCTTCGCCCGAAGGCGAACCTCGTCCAGCTTGGCTCGATCGCCACAGAGAAGGGGATCATTCTCCGCTGTGGCGAACATCTTAAAAACCGAGGGTGCAGAGGTGGGGCAGCCCACTGGTGCGACAGCAGACCGCCCCCGGATAGCTATAACTAGTGCATAGGAAGCATACGACGGCACACGCAACAGATGCCGAAGGCACAACGGCGGGTCACTTTTAACCACCAGAGGAGTGGCACTCCCGAGGGGTGGGGAAGGGGGGGTAGTCACAACACTTTCGAAGGAAGTAAAGGGGCAAATGGGATGTTTTGTGCAAGGTAGAAAGGAAATCACAACATGGGGCAGGGGGGTTTGCTCATCAGGCCTGGGGGATTTTGAGGGTTTGTGTGTGGTTATCAAGTTTTAAGGCGGTGTCGCCCTGCACGGGCAGTAGCACCTCCCCTTCAGTATCGCACTCCCGAAGGATTCCCCAACACGACGTGACACCGGTTTCGACGCGTACTCTTCGTACCCCTCCCCCCGGCCGCGTCTCTTCAGCGAAGAACCGGGGATAATCGGACCAGGGCTAGCTAAACCCTGGTGGTGTCACGGGTGGGGTTGGAGAGGGAGAAAAGGAAGAAATGAAGTTGCGAAAAAGTCAAACACTGACACGTGAAATCAATAAAAAAGCGGTATATATCGCCCCCTTGCTGCGACAAAGACACTAAATAGTCAGGCCGCTCCAAGAGTCTTGAGGGCTTGTGTGTGTGTGTGTGTGTGTTGAGGTGTGCAGTGGAGCCGCATCCACATCAGAGCAGGCCTCAGTGCGTTCGGCACTGCTGCAGCACAAACTTGACAAAAAGACAGGCGGGTGTGTGGGTGGGTGTGGGTGGGGTGGCTGCCGTGGGTTGGTTGTGGCAATACTGCAGACAGGCAGGCTCCCTGTGGAGCCTTGCCTCTTACTCGGGGTGGGCCGTGTCACTCCAAAGGAGACATGACGTGTCGCCAGCAGCCTGGTGGCCCAGGCGCGGCAGGAGCGACTTAGGATTGGGAGGCACGGTGTCGGAGCACCGCATTGTGCCGCAGCGGTGCGTCCTGCGAAGAAGCACCCTGGTGGAAGAGAATAAACACAATAACAGCAACAAGGGGAAGAGCTAAGTGCAAAGGCAGGCAGGCGGCAGCGCCAGCAAGCCATGCGTGTGCAAAAGTGTACAAGACAGACACAGACACGCAACGGGCAGATCAGGAAGGAGATGCAGGCAAGAGTTACTGTGGGAGTGGCTGTGCATCTTGGCATGCACGTGTGCAGGTGGACGCGTACAGGTGCAAGTATGTGCATGTGCAGATGTGGCTGTGGCGACACGCTACGGCTGCCCTGCAGGGATGAACATCACGGGCGCGCCACGCGATATCACACCCTCCCACGGGCACTCGGGGCACGGGAGCCCAGGCCCAGCCGCCGTGCTCCTGCAGTCCACCAGCTTGCATGCACCGTCGCGCCACGCGCAACGCCCGGTCGACACGGGGCACGTCGACGCATCCAGGTAGGTGTGGCACCGCACACCGTCCTTGTCGATCCCGAAGGCGACAAACTCCGCGGTGCCCGGCAGCTCGAAGCGCACCGTCTCGCCACGCGCCAGCTGGATCCGCAGCCCGCCCATCGGGTGCTTGAACCCAGACCCCGCCCCCGTCACGAAGCGCGGTGCACACTGGGTCCGTTCCCACCCCTCCAGCATCAGCTTTCCTGGGAGCCCGCCCTGGTACGTACTCGAGCACACCTGCGGGCATGTGTAGAAGAAGACCCACGCGTCGCACACGTCGGCAATCTTCGTCGAATCAGGGCATGTGTACTTCACCCCTGTTCCGAACGGAAGCCTCCACTGCCCAAGCGTCGTCGGCAGCAGCTCCATGAAGGCCGGGTGGTCGTGAAGCTTTGCCCCCATCAGATCCGGCCACGCGTCCACCCCGTCCGCCAGCAGCACCAGTGCGACCGGCGGCGGGCTCTGCACCCCCTGCCGCCTTGGCCACACCGACGCCTCGATCTCCACCTTGGCGACTTCTTCTGTCCCCACACTCGCCCCCACCTGCGCGGTGGCGAGGGCAAGCACAACCAAGGTCACACGGCACTGCATCGCTGCCTTGCGTATCGTGTCCTGTCTGTGTAGTTACGGCACTGGGACCTGCGGGTATGGACTGGTGGACTGCAAATACGAGTGTGCGAATGTGGGGAATCTTGTGGGTGGTGTTGACAACCACCCGTCTTCCTGCACGAGACAAACAGGCAAAATCACGGCAAGCCCTGCCGAAAAGGCAGTCTCAATACAGAGCATCCAAAGGTCTGACAGCCACCCCATCGCCTGCCACTCAAGTCTCGATACAGAACGTATGGCCACCCTCACACGGCTTACAGAAGCCTGGATGGCAGAGCTGCTCGCATGTCCCGGTAGGGCATGGCAGATTACTTCACACATCGGCGTATTGCCGTTTGGGTTAGCGTGCTGGCATCGCAGAGTGTCCCCCAGAGCCCACTCCGTGAGAAGCGGCCCGCTATATTTGACACACAACCACCACATCGACAAATGGATACACTGCCTCGTGATCAAGTCCGCTTTGTTGTCGTCGGCGACTTTGTGTAGAATCGGTCCAACGATGCAGGGAAAACATGACTCAACAGGCAAATCCAGTCTGGTGCTTGTCCCGTCCGGCTACACGCAAGGCCTTTGACCGCCTCGTACACTGGCCCTTCTCCTGCTGTTGCTCTGCCCCAGAGGCCCTGATTCCATAAAGTGACGACTATCCTATTGCCTGCTTCTTTGAAAACCAGGACGAGGGGGCTCGCATGACCCCACTTGCACCCTGCTGCCAAGGTGATTTATGACACGCGGGATGAAATAAAAGGTGAACATGTCTGCGGCGTGGAAACGCCATGAAACGCTACCCCCCCACCCCCCCCCCCCCACCCCCAATTAGCGCGTTGTGCACAGGTTGCAATCGATGCCCAATCCCTTGGAAAAGGGACCGAGCAACCCACCATACAAAACTGTGGTTGCGACTGGGACCCTGCGCCCGCTTTTGCAACCAAGCAGTGGATATCCCCCGTGGCGAAAAAAAAAATTTCTCCCAAAAAAAAATATTTCTGGAAATCAGCTTGGCGAAAAAAAATATTTTCGCCACGGGATTTTTGGCTGGGGGAAAAAAAAGTCCGAGTTTCCCTGGAGGTCAGATTTCTTTTCAACTATTTCTCAAAGCCCCGAACGCACAGCAGGCCAAGCTGGTCGATACATCGACAGCGAAATTTGTGTCCTCTTTTGGAGTTCACGACTGTGTCAAAGGCAGGCACAGGAGGACGCTCTGGTTGCGCAGTGGACGACGTTGAAGACTATGCTTCGCCAGTTCCGTCAAGAAGTTGCTAACAGTCACGTACACTTTGGTTGTTTATGGTTTACACTTCCCCGCAAGACTTGCTCGATGATGTCCTCAAGTATGCGAGGATATTTGGAGTCCGGCCTCTCAGTTTCCGCTGCGGGCTTCATTTGATGACATTCAGGTCATCCAGACGGACAAAATAATGCAGAGGAAGACCTCGTTCGGGCAATTTGGCAATGGCAAGTACGCGTTGGGGCGGAGGTTCCAGAAGGGCGGGGCAGGGCATGACTGACCGAGCGGGTTGAGGTTTCGGCGCCCGAAGGGCGCCGAAAAAAATTGAGGGGTAAAAAAAATTCTGGCAAAATCGAGGGTCGAGAAAATTTTTTCGCCACCGGAAAAACCAGATTTTGGTGTCAGGATACAGCCTGCAACCAAGAATAAGAAAAAAAACCTCCCAAAAAAAAAGGGGGGCACATTTTTTTTTCAACTAACTGGCACTCTGAGGCACTTCGTGTCAGCAGGTCAGATATTTTTCGGACCCCAGCAAACGTGCCGCTGCCTCAGGGGTAGGGGTGTGGGGGGTTTGATTGTCGAGAGGGGGTGAGGAGAGTCGTGCCAGGCCAGATCTGCACCAGACGTACAACACACTCGCGTGAATGTGTCTTGACAGGGGAAAATATCCAGCTCACAGAAGAGGCAGCTACCCCTCCACCTTTTTCCATTGACTATTCACTCTCTTGTTGGGGGAGCCACAGCCTCATGCATGAGAGCTGCAAGCCGCACTGCATTTTGGCAGGCCTGATTCACTTTCACTGAACGAAGACACTCGGCTGTCGTCAAGCAGATGCGCAGAAGCCCATCGAGCCTTGCAGATGTGCACGGCTCTGGCCTGTTTGCTCCGGTCTTCGAGGTCGTCTGTGAAGGGCATCGTTAAATAGTCTGTCTCAAAAGACAGAGTGGTGGATGGTGTGCCTGTGGGCATGATCTAGCAGCGACGCCAAGACAGCGCCAACGAGAAGTTCTCGGGCCGCCAAGCAAACCCGTCCCGGAATCACCCGAGCCCAGACAAGGCACATTCGACAACGAGCGGCTTGTCAGCATAATGCGTCTTCTTAAGAAGCAGTTCTCCTCTCTTCCCGACGGGAGCCTGCCCCACTTGCATCACCTTGCCTATAATAGAGGTCAGATTGACCTCAGGGCAGCATCGCTTCGCTGGGTCGCACCTGGGCACGGCCTAAAACGTTCATAATTTCGTCATTTTTTCAGTCTGATTCTTTCCCAGCTGGATATTTTCCCCTGGCGTCTGTGAACTTTCTTTTTTTTTTTTGGATTGAACATTGACAACCCACCACCTGAAGAAATGCCAGGACAGTGTTCAACAGCGTATGTTACGGGCTAGTGCGGCACTCTCTCAGAAAGTCTCTTCCCTTCCTCCCAGTTCGCTTCACCGAACTATCAAAAACGCCCCAATATATCCGGAGGGAAATTTCTGAGATAAAAAAAATGTGGCAGTATTCTGAAGAGGCGGGTGGGTGGGGGGTGGAACTTCGGAACGGGCCTGCATCGAAGGAACCCAAAACTAAATACAAACCGACTGGATCTTAAGAGAAGGATGGTAACGAAAGTTGGCGAGCTTCTTCGAACGCCGAAAAAACACACACAGACACAAACCCCTCTTCCGCCCCCCCTCCCCACCCACAGCCCTAGAGGCCATGCCGAGGGGGCTGTGTCAAGCATCCGCAGAGAATCCCGCACGGTGAAAATCTTCCTGGGTTTGGTTGCGCCGAACTGAATGGGTCACTTCGTGTGAGTCAACGCGCCACCTCCTGGTGTTCACCCCTACCCTACCCCCCACCGACCCGACCTCCTCACGCAGACTGCGATGTTGAGATGGGCACACTTTTGGTGGGTGGGTTTAAGGTCTGATACCCGGGCGTGCAGGAGAAGATGAGCAAGGCACATCTGCCTTCTCCTCCACTTTGGGCGTTGGTGGGGAGACACGCACGTGGTGCAGCTCAGCTCGGAGCTCAGAAACGCTCCTGTCAAGGGTCTCGATCCTTGTCATCAGCAGCAGCAGCAGGTCCCGTGAATCCAGCCCAGCCATCCGGTCTGCGCTTAGCCGTCTCACTGCAGAGCTGTAACCCAAAACCGAACGCGACGGCTCTTGCGACAGGCGGTTGAGAGACGTCCGAGCCCCTGGCGCACCGGCTTCTTCCGACAAGGACACCTCTGACACCTCCTGCGGCACCTCTGTAGCACTGTGACGGGGGCTGAGAGCCTCAGCCTCCTCCAGGTGCTCGAGGCGGAGCAGGCGTTCCTCCTCCTTCTTCCTGTGGATGCGGGTGTGTTTGGGGGTTGCTGCAGGCAATGATTGATGTTGCGAGCCGCGGACGTGCCGAACTGCCGAACATTTCTGAGAGGTGAAAATATAGCTGGAGTCGTGCAGGATCATTCGTGAAGAAATACGAAAGGTAAACGAGACAAAGTTTTTCGTTGATCGCACGACACACACAGAAAATTTTGCCTGCGGAAGTGTTGGTGTGTGATTGGCAGGCGCATAAGACTGTGTGTGACGGCAAGCACCTAGCACTTCCCCTATCGCTGCATTTCCGCCTGACAAGTACCTTGTTGGGAGAAAAAATCGCTCCCCTTTTCCAGAAATTTTCCGGCGGCGAAGATCCCCCCCCCCCCAATGGCACACGCAGATAAAGCACTCCGAGATGATGCATACAACACCCCCACATAATTGCATGCCCGCACCGTGTGCCAGGCCATGTCACGGCATACCTCATCTGGGATTCTCTGGCATCTGAGAAGTTGGCACCAAGGATGATGATCGGGAACGCGGCGATCAGAATCCCTGCCATCATCGCACACGCACCCACGAGATAGCCCTGTTGTGGTGGTGGTGGACAGGGGGCGGCGGGGCGGAGTCACTGCTGTTCGTCGACTGCATTTCGTGACAATAAGGGTACCCCCCAAGCTTCGGCAGTGTGGGGATCTTCACGGTGGACCCCAAGCCGTTGCCCGGACACTATGCTGATGCTGGCATACCATTGTGGTGACTGGCGTCATATCCCCGTAGCCAACTGTAGTGATAGTGACAAGGCACCACCAGAAGGAGTGGGGTATCGAGACGAAGTCGTGCTTTGATTCAGGCCCACCGTAACCCGGCTTGCGAACCCAGGTTCGATTTTCCTGAACGAAATCGGCAGCCATCGACTCGGCAAAGAAAATAGCCGAACCAAATATCACCACCGTGATGGTTGTCAGGAACAGGAGCAGCGACAGGGCATCGGAGCTGCGTCGCAAAGCGATGCCCACAACCTGGATGCCCTCGCTGTATTTCGACAGTTTGAAGACGCGGAACATCCGAGCAAGCCGGACGACTCGCAGCACGATAAACGAACTCGTCCCATTTGCATCGGAGTCGACAAAGATTTGTATGCCCACCTCGACGTAGAAGGGTATGACTGCGATGAGATCCACCCAGTTGAGGATGTCATTCAGAAACCGCTTCTTCTCCGTTGCTGTGACGAAGCGGATGACCATTTCAAAGCTGAACCACCCGATGCATATGCTCTCCAGCACGAAGAAGACGAAAAGGTTTCTCCCATAGTACTCAGGCAGCGACTCAACTGTGAATATCATGACAGACGTGACGATGAGGAGGAGTGTGAGCCCGAATGTGCCCATTGTCACCACTTTGTAGCGTTCTGCAAAGAGCGACTCGCCGAAGCCTTCTGCCTCAAAGATTGCGTGAATCTTCTGCGATGTCGTCAAGCGTTGTATTTGGTCATCTATGACATGCTGCGGTGTGGTCTCGGGACGTGGCTCGCGTATGGAGAACGATTCTTCGACCATCAGTCGGCGCTGCGTCAGCGGGTTCACAGACACGCTTGTCTTCGCCATGCGCAACTGGTTTATCTGCGCGTGTCGTGCACCCTTGGACACGGAGAAGGGCGCGGTAGGGGACATCCCGCTTTGGTCGGTTAACCCTGAGAAGCCGAGTCTGTCCTCCCGCTTTGATTCATCTGGGACCCCACAGCTGTTGTGCGAGACGGTGTCCTCATCCTCGTGCCGCCTCTCACTGAAGGGTGGTGGTGGTAAATTCGCTAAAACAAGAGAAACTTGCAAACACACGCCAGTAATGTGACTCGAGCCTGTCCTCCACCCGTTTGTATTCTCAACGACACAGGCGTGTCAGCGCGGTCAGCGTTGACATTGCACAGCAGTTTGTTCAAAGGCGTTGAGACTTCCGACGGTAGTGACGCAAACTGTGATCAGCCCATGAAACCCGAAGTAACCCACCTGAACTCAAGTTATGGTAGTGCATACGGATAGGTCGACACAGCCGACACAGTCATGGCCATAGCCATCTTGCCCACCCCCACAGGGAGGGTGGGGCCCTATGCGAACCAGCTCCGAGTCAGCAATACAGCGCCGCGTGACCTGCAAACATCCAACGCCACGCACGCCACCTCCCAGCCTGGGGTGGCTGCAGGGAGCCTTGGCCCAACCCGGAAGCACGGCACTGCAATGCACAAGCAGTCGGGCTGCTCCTGGGGGTGGGGTGGGGTGGTGATTTGGCGAGATCCTCAAAAAAAAGAACACATGCATTGCAGCGCGGGGGTGCAAGTGTATTATATGCAGTGTCTCTGCGCTTTGTTCGGCACTTTTTGATTAGCCGAATAGGTTTCTTTTTGCGTTGACGCTTCCACACTCACACTCACACCCCTGCACGGTGTTGTGAGTGAGGAGCACAAGGGCACGAACAAGCGCGTCCACATCGAAGTGTGCTGAAAAATACAAGATGGCAGATGAAAGCTGGGGGAGGGGGGGGGGGTGTGGGGGTGGGGTGTGTGCATGTCATTGTCATTCTCCCCTCTCACCGCACACCACCTAAGGCAAACGCATGGGGCTGTGGCAACAGCGCCCTTCGTTGTGCCATTTTTGACACAGGTGCGAACTCACACCTCCGCCGGGAGGAAACACGCGACGCTGAAGGGGGTCAAGTGCCATGGCATGAGGGGACCATTCAGGCTGGTCGCGCATGCCATGATTCTGTCCCTAGTTCTGACATTGTAAGATTGTATGCAAGAACTGCATGAGCTGCGTGGACGCGGCATTTGCATTTCGAAAGCCCCCGAAGGCGAACAGGACAACATCCCCCCCACCCCCCCCCCCTCCCCGGTTCCACATTCCTTGTATCATTATAAGGGAGGGACGATGTGCTCCGGCACCCCACCCACCCCACCCGTGCCCCCCCCCCCTTGGCATATAAGCATATAAGAAGTGTACATGAGATAGCCGTAGCGTGGCGGCTTGTGGGTAGATCCACACCGCGTGTTGTGTGTAAAAGATGTGCTTCTTTTCTGTGCAGAAAATACAGGGGGGGTTTGGGGGGTGTTTTTTGACAGCTGGGAGGCGATTGGAGCATAGCTCTCGGTGACTCGGTCAAATTGACCGACTGACTCTGATTGACTCTGATCGAAAAGTTGTCTGGGGTCGATTGTACTGACTGACTCCGACTGACTCTGACCCAGAAGTTGTCTGTGGGTCAGAGTCAGTCGGAGTCAGTCAGTACAATAGCCCCCGGACAACTTTTCGATCAGAGTCAATCAGAGTCAGTCAGTCAATTTGACCGAGTCACTGAGAACTATGATTGGGGCTGCCGCAGGTCTAAATTTCGCGCTGTTTGCGGCGTGCTTCGATTTCCTTCTCCAAGCGCTTGCGTGCTCCGAGCTTGAATCCGAGTTCCTGTGGCAGGCAGGTGATGGAGGAGGCAGTGGCGGGTCAATTCATTAAAAACAGAGCTTTCTGGCGATCGCTCCGAACAAAACGGGGAAGATCACGGAAAACCACCCGCGCCACGCTGGATCGTGGCGTGATGACAACAAAACATGACAACAGCTTAACTTGATTGGATAACCTGCACGGCAGGAAGCCCAACCCATTCCAAACATCCCACCCGGCAGTCTGATGTTGCCAGAAAAGAAGCCGCCCGCAGGACCACACCTTCAGGTCATCGGACGTCAGCGCGAGGAAGGTGGATTCGTCGATCTTCTCGGTAATAAAAATGCCCCGATCCTCGTCATCGATGTTCGGGATGGAAGCCAACCACTCCGGATACTGGCTGTCCTTTGCGGTGGGTGCCGGTGCAGGCGCCCCCTCGACGGGTTGCGACGGGGCAGGTGTGCCTGCAGTCGGCGCCACAGCCTCCGGTGTGGCTGAAGGGTTCGTGAGCGACTCATTGTCATCGTAAGGCATCTTCTCCTTGCACTCGTTGGACTCATACCGCACGCGGTACTTCTTCCTGCTCGATCCGTATGTGTAGATGCCATGCCCGTGCATCCGGTCATTCTCCCACCCCCCCTCGTAAGCGCTTCCGCTCGCAAACGTCAGGCAACCCATCCCATGCTTCTTGTTCTGCTGGAAATCCCCAGAGTATTTATCGCCCTTCTTCGTCTGGAACACTCCCTTCCCTTCCCTACAGCCGTGCCGGTAAGACCCTTCATAGAAACCTCCGTCACTATAGGTGTATTTGCCTTGCCCGTGTTCATGATCGTTGCTGAAGGTGCCCTCGTAGACGTCTCCATTCTCATACTTCAAGACGCCTTGTCCATGCTGTGGGTGTGTCATGTGGATGTGATGTGAAAACCCACAACCACCACAATGAAAGAGGGGGGCAAGAAGAAGCCGCATCGTTTTCCGCAACACAAAAGGACACAAGGGCCCCCCACCCCCTCCCACTCGACGCCCACATCACCTTAGTGCTGCCATACCATGCAGTCGTTTTTCCACTCGCCATCGTATGAATGCTCGGGGCACTCGTAGTACCCCTTGCCATGCTTCTGGTCATCAAGCCAGTCGCCGCGGTAGGAGTGCCCATTAGCCTTACTGGAAAGCGTGCCCTTCCCTGTCTGGTGCCCGGCAGCCCACTGCCCCTCATACTTGTTGCCTTGGGAGTCTACCAACACCCCGAAGTCGTGAAAGAGCCCATCTTTAAACCCGCCTGTGTAAACCTCACCCGACTTGAACGTGAACTCGCCCTGCCCATCCTCCGTGCCATTCTTAAAGGCACCCTTGTAGGTCCCGTTGGTGGGATCGGTCAGCTCACCCTTCCCGTGCCGCTCCCCCTGGTTCCACTCCCCTTTATAAACCACGCCTGTGGATTTACGGGTGTAGGTTCCTGTACCCTGCCTCTTGTCTGCCTCCCAGTCCCCTTCGTATACATCTCCTGTCTTGGTCCATGTGAACTTGCCACGCCCATGCAGGCGTCCTTCCTTCACCTCGCCGATGTATGTCCCGAAGGAGAATTCGATGGTTTGTTCGTTCCCGGCGGCGGCCTGACCCCCATCCTTCACCTTGGCGGCCATCTCCTCTTGCATCTTGGCGGACTCCTTCTCTGACTCCTTCTTGTCTTCCTGCTGCTCTCGCCGCCGCTGCTTCATCATCTTCTTCATCTCAAGCTTCCGCCGCCGCTCCTCCTCTTGCTGCGCCCGCTCCAGCTCCTCCAGCTCCTTCCGCTGATTCGCCTCTTTCTCCGACTCATCGAGGAGCTTCTGCTTCAGGGCGGCCTCGTCGGCTTTGCTCGCAGCTGCATCGCCCATGGTTGCCAACAGGTCCTGTCCCTCACCCCTCCCTATGCAGGGGTTCGGTGTTGGGATGTAACGAGAGGGAGGAGGTTCCGGCCTGTCTCAGCAGACCTGCCTTAGCTACTGCTGATTTTTGTGGTTTCGTCCAGGCTATCAACCAGCCGATAATTATCATCAAAGGGAGCGGCGAATGGGGGAAGCGTTGTGAGGGGTGTGGGGGGGTGGGGGGCGCGGGACAGCCAACTTTGCCACGAATTTTTTTCCGGTAATATATATCCCTCTGGCACGCACGCAGTGGGGTTGTTTTTTTGACAGTCGTTCTCCTCCAAGTCAATCAGGGCGAGGGCAAAAAAAAACAAAAAAAACCGGAAAAAAAGAGGGGTGGGAACAAAAAAAAGATGAAGGAAACGGGTTGCAAACAGCATACGTGGATCTTGGTCTCTTATTCGAACATGTCTTCGCCACGCACCCTGTCTTCCCGACCGCAGATGGGGGGTTGCAAGCACAACGCCACAACCGCATGCCTGAGGAGAAGGGGCCAAACGGCTAAAGAACAGCGTATGCAGGGGATGGGGAGAAAGGTGGCATAAAGGCGGCAGTCAAGCGGAAAAAACCAGTAAATCGGGCCTTGTTCAGTGCATCGTGCACAGATCTCTTGCGGCAGGCCCATCAGTGGATGGGTCCTCTCTGGGGAAGGGAAGAGAGCGAGAGGATTTGTTGGATTCGTCGGAATGGTATTTTTTTTCAAGGTCCACCTGTGTTTCAAAGCAGACGGGAAACAGATTTCGTTTATACTTTTTGCCATTTTTCGTTTTTTTTGTGTGTGTTGATCCACACTCCCCGCCCCGAAACCGAAAGGCCCGCAGGAACAGCGCGGCTCTCGCTTTGCTGGGGCTGCTCGTGGCCTGTGCCGGCGTGCGGGGTGGGGGTGGGAGAGAGCACCCAAGGGCGCCGCTGGAAACAGCAAGAGACGTATGAGTAAGAAGACTGAACATATAAAGACCGGGCAGCCCTTCCCTCCCGTGGGAACAAACGCTTGGCGCGCTTCTGGGGAAGGGTTGCCCGGTGTACCGGGGTCGGTATTGTTTCCAAGATGCCCTATTGTGCTGGGCCGATGATGAAGAAAAATCAGGCGGCAGCACGGGCGCGTTGACAGCCGCGTTGTGACGCCACCACTTTCACAACACGTGTGCTGTCGGATTTTCCCGTCCGTCTCCGCGAAGTCGAACGGGACAAAAGAAACAACCCGCACCCCACGTGGCGTGCTCACGCGAGCTCCTTCTTGACGCACGTGTCAGTGTTGCAGCCGCCACCGGGGCCCATCTGCACGCACTTGCTGAGCGTGCAGCGCCCCCCCTGGTAGGTGCAGAACCCCTGGGTGTTGCCGCAGGCAGTGGCGTCGAGCGAGTCGCAGTCGGTGTGGTCCAGCGTCATGCCGAACAGCACAAACTCGATGTCAGCCGCAGCCTTGAAGTTGTAGTCGGTGTCCGCCGCCAGGGACTTGACGTACCCCGTCATCTTGTGCATCGTGTCCGTGCGCCCGTTGGTGAAGCTCGGGGCGCAGCGCGTACGCTCGAACCCGTCCTGGAGCAGCATCGCCGGCAGCCCGCCCTTCTCAGACTCACACGGGAAGCACTCGTACAGGAACACCACGATGTTGCACGGCTGACCGACCACGCAGCGGAATGTGAAGGTCGAGTCCTTGTCGACCTTCGTCGCGACCGGGACCTTGAGGCTGGTGCCGGCGGCGTAACGCGGCGGCACGCCGTGCAGCTGTGCCGTCTTGCCGGGCTGCGAGGTCATCCACAGCTGACCCCATGCGG
The DNA here is from genome assembly GCA_963210315.1 of Rhynchopus euleeides. Classification (NCBI taxonomy): domain Eukaryota; phylum Euglenozoa; class Diplonemea; order Diplonemida; family Diplonemidae; genus Rhynchopus; species Rhynchopus euleeides. Next base: position 801,788 of record OY723303.1, read on the forward strand.
GTGCGCCCTCGGCCAGGAAGGTGTCCAGCACATCAATGGGCCGCCCGGCGTTCGGCCCAACGCCACCATGGGACATGGTGAAGGACGGCATCAGAACCGGGTCGCACGGTGTGGACGCGGTGGGGCCGGCAAGGCAGCGCCCCGTGGACAGCGCACACACGGCCTTGCCCGTCGCCTGGCTGATGCAGTCACCGTTCGCGTCGGGTGTGAGAAGGTCGCCAGGAGTGCTGGAGCGCGGGCAGCAGGTGTTGCACTCAGGCGAGCAGAACTGGGCATGCATGCCCTGCAGCGAGGCCAGCCCGACGGAGGCGAGCAGGAGCAGCTTGCGCGACATCATCTTGGATATAGGTATAGCATGAATCTGCCCCGTTAACGGGTAACCGGTATTACCGGGTATTACCGGAAACCCGGTAATCGGCCTCCATTACCGGGTATTACCGGGTCAAAAACGGGTATTACCGGGTAAAATCGGGGGTATTACCGGGTCCGGTAATACCCGTTTTTGTATTACCGGGGATTTTCCGTGGGGATTTCCTTGGTACAGGGATGGTTCGTGGGGTGTCGCAGTGAATCAACTGCAGGGTTCTGGTGATCTTCCGTCTGGCAGTCCAAGGGAAGGTGCGCGGGGGGAATGTCAGGTGTTAGGTGACCCCCCTGCGTTATTCTGAAGGCCAGCCTCTGCAGCCCCTCCTGGCCCACCCCTCACAGGGGCGGCCCTGGGAACACTGGGAGTGGGAACGGCTGGGGAACACCCACGTTCAGTACAACCAAGATCTATGAGGCAGGCTTTGCGGCATGGCGGTGGGGGGCTGTGTTGGCGTGGCATGCCCCGATGATACACAAACAAAGGTCGAGATAATGAGCCCAGGCCCTGATTCCAACACCTGTTCGTTCAACCAAGATCTATGAGGGACACACCCCTGTCTGTGCCTGTGTCCTCCGTGTGTTGCCTCCTCTCCCTCCCTCTTCAATGCACTTCATGGCCTGGTCCGCTTCCACGGAGGCAGAGCGTGTCGTCACACAACAGGCCGTCCACGAGGCTAAGTTCTTTGAAACATGCATCATGACTTGTCCCGACTCGAACCAAGCTGATGATTTATCAGAGGGACCAGTAGCCAAGCAAGATGACAAGAAGCAGGCGCAACTCGTGCATATATTGAGGGCCTGGTCGAATCCACGTTTTGCTGGGACTTCTCTGGATTGCATCATATCGTAAGGGGTCGCTCAAATACCTTGCCGCACTAGCCCGGATCTTAGCTGCAGGTCCGGTACAGAGTGCCAGGTGCTCTTGTCAAGGGTGTCGCCAGAGAGGCTTCACATGGGAATGGGCGTCTTGCTGTGGAGCGTATCACAGAGGATTTCTCAAAATGGAAACGTGTCGACACCACAACTCCAGAACCAGCTCTTCCCGTCCACCTGCCCAAACCAGCCGTTGTCTGGGAGTCGTGAGGCCACCACGTGGGTCGACTGCAGGCTGGTTAGCTTCCGCTCATCATACACGGGGCGGATACCCTCAGCGTCCCGAAGGCAGGTGCGATTATCCACCTTGGCCCGGGGGCAGTCCAGTGGCGGGCCCGTGTTGAAGCCACCCCAGCAAATACAAGTCCGCTCACCGTACTGTGACCTGCTGTGGCAGGAACCACAAGCCCGGCCACGCCAAGAAGCACCTCTCGGTACCATAATGCTCGTTGGCTGCTCGCAGGTAAGTGTTGCGACAAGCACCCAGCCAGCAGAGCGATGTAACCGAATAACGGATCTGGCGTGACCAATCACTCGAGCCTGGAGTAGGAGAAGATGCACGCCTAGGAGGTTTCCCTGAACGAAGGATCGATAATTGGAAACGAGGAGCCCTTCGCTCTGTGCCACTGTGTGCCCAACTGTGCCACTTTGCAACCAGTTTGGTGACGCACCGTTTCTGCATTTCTGAGCCAAGGTCCTTAAATGATGGAAGCTATGGGAACAGTGCCTCTCTGTGATGGAACCTTCATTGGTTCAGAATGTGCCTGCCCCAAGACCCTGTTGGCCCAGGCAGTCACTGCCCCCAATGGAATGGTGCTCGCAGACTTTGGGAGAGGAAGGTGGCCCTACGATCACGCCTGTCTCATGTTATGCGTGTGTGTGATCGACTGCCTGATCTGACGACACTGCCGGCTCTGGAAGGGCTCGGGTGGTGTGTGGGCACCGTGCAGTAGTCAGCACTGCTGCGACGGAAACTCGAAAAGTCTGCAGTGAGCCACACAAACCAGACGTGAACTGCGGAACCCGGCTTTCGATCACCCCATGCGCCATAGAATCCAACGTCGACCACAACACACTGCTAAGGGGAAGGGAATCAACCCACAAAACAAAGGGAAATTCCCATGGAAAATACCCGGTAGCGCTACCGGGCTATAACCGGGTATTACCGGGCAAACGGGTATTACCGGACCCGGTGGGGGTATGGAAATTTAGTCATTCTTAGTCACTTTTAGGCGATTTACGCGCGGTTTTTCGGCTGGGGAAAAGAGAGTAAGATTTTCGAAAAAAATCGATTTTTTTCGCAAAAAATCGCATTGTGTCGTAGTCGCGCGTAGTCACCCGTAGTCGCCAGGTCGAGGTTCCCAGATTCCATACCCCCCCGGGGTACTGAATTACCGATTTTTCGACATGTGGGTAAATTTTTTTTGCCCCCCCCCCCCTAATTTTCACGAGAAATTTTTCCGGGGCTGGGCACGAGTTCCAGCTGACCTTCGGTACCAAAACCCAAAAAAAAATTGTCGTGGGCCCTACCTTGTCATCAGGACACCTTCCACACCCAGCAGGGCACTTTTTTCATCATTTTTTCGACAGATATTGGCCTGAAATGGCCCGCAGGGGCCAACCCTGGAAGAAGGTGTCTTTTCCTGGTTTTCACCAGTTTTGCCCATCTTCTGCTCATTTTATGGGCCCGAAACCGGTTCCGGTGGGTCCACAGGACTCCTGTGGACCGATTTCTCCTCCTCGGGGTCAAGAATGCATCTCGGAAGGCGAGAAAACTGCAAAAACTCACCTGTTTCACCCCTCCTGCAGCGAAGGCCCCAGTATTGCAAGTATTAGAACAGGGGGGAGGAAGAAAGGGAAGAAGGACCCACCCCGACCGGATCAGTTCTGTGGGTCCCTGGATAATCCCACAGGCTCCGCAAAGCGCCCTATCACTTCACAGCTACAACCGCTCTGATGAATTTCCTTTTGTTTGTTGCGTTGACGCTTCTACACACAAAACCCTGAACTGATCACACCCTGAGCCTGATGAAGGGTGGGGTTAGTGTATAGAGTACGTTTGGTTGCAGCTGTGGTGGGGCGCTTTCCGCTCACACGAGTGTGCTTAAAAACTCCCTTCACCCCCTCGCTCCATTCGAATTCGCCCTCACCTTCTGCACACAATGTCCGTTGTGTGGCCCTCCGTCACAAGGCTCAACATCCACCTCGAGGGGCAAGAGCGGGTCTTCTTCGATAACGCTGCACATGAGGCTGTTTTGCATTTCCCCCCCGGTGCTGAGAAGAATACAATGAAACAATCACCAAAAGGGATGTGTAAGCCGGGTCAGCACGGGCGGTTCACCTTCGATGGGATGACGAGTCTCAGGTACCCCGAAGTGCCGGAGTTCTTTGCGTTCAACCGCCAGACAAACACGTGGGCTCTGAGACAGGGTGTCGTCTGGGAAATGATGATGGTCACTCTCTGGAAATTGGCTGTGCAGCAGGGAGGCAGATTGCCACTGGGAAACTGCTAGAGCCGATCCCGGTCTTTCACCTGTTTCTGGAGTTTTATGCTTGTGACCTGGCCCTGCAGTTCCCCGAGTTCCCTGCAGAAACAGGTGAAAAAGGCAAATTTTGCAGTTTTCTCGCCTTCCGTGACTACATTCTTGACCCCGAGTAGGAGAAATCGGTCCACAGGAGTCCTGTGGACCCACTGGAATCGGTTTCGGGCCCAGAAAATGGGCAGAAGATGGGCAAAACTGGTGAAAACCAGGAAAATGCACTGTGTGGCCCTACGGGCCACTTTTGGCCAAAATCTGTCGAAAAATGGTGAAAAACAGGTCCTACTGGGTGTGGAAGGTGTCCTGATGACCAGGTCGTGCCCAGGAGGTGATTTTTTTTTTTCTTTTTTTTTTCACGTATCCGTCAGGTGGACCACCGGGTGGGGAGAGATCCGGTGTGAGGCACTTGGGTCCGTCCAGGTGGGCAGGGGGAACCTGGGGGCGGGGGGCCTCAAAACCCGTCTACCAGTGCCGCTTCTAATCTCGTCGGTCTTGTCCCAACCACCACCAGCCAGCCCAGAACGCCCTGACGCTGCGACCTCGTCGATTTTTCCGTTTCGCCCATCCGCCCAACTCCGCCAACCCAACCAGCCCTACCCTTTCTCCCAGTCAGGGCGGTACTCACACGAGCGGCAAAGCGCTGATTTTTTTGGGTTTTGGTACCGAAGGTCAGCTGGAACTCATGCCCAGCCCTGGAAAAAAATCTCGTGAAAATTAGGGGGGGGGGGGGGCAAAAAAAATCCACCCATGTCGAAAAAAAAAATTTTGGCCGAAAAAAAAATTTTTTTTTTCGGCCGACTAAACCGAAAATCGGGCCCTCTGGGGTGCCACACCGATATTTTTCGGATTTTTTTCGGATTTTTTCCGATTTTTTTTGGTTGGGGTGGCTACCAGTCCAGGCTGCTGGCCCAGGGTGGCCGGATTTTCGACATGTCGAAAAAAAAATTTTTTTGGCCGGAAAAATTTTTTTTTTTTCGGCCGACTAAACCGAAAATCGGGCCCTCTGGGGTGCCACACCGATATTTTTCGGATTTTTTTCGGATTTTTTTCCGATTTTTTTTGGTTGGGGTGGCCACCAGTCCAGGCTGCTGCCCCAGGGTGGCCGGATTTTCGACATGTCGAAAAAAAAAAATTTTGGCCGAAAAAAAAATTTTTTTTTCGGCCGACTAAACCGAAAATCGGGCCCTCTGGGCAGGCCTCTGGCTAATTCTGGGGCCGGACTTAACGTTGGGACGGAGGGGGGGGGGGGGGGGCCCTACCCTACACGGTGGGATCTTGTAAATTTTACATGTATAACTACAAGTATATACATGTATTATACATGTATAATACTTGCATGTCAACTATTATACATGTATAATACATGTATATGCCTGAAATATACATGTAAAATACATGTACCGTATACGTAAATATTTTGGAACGTAAATATTATGGAACGTAAATATTATGGAACGTAAATATTTTGGAACGCTGGTGGGTTGGCGTTCCAGATTTTTTTCGTTCCATAATATTTACAGGGCTTTCTGCGACTCGGGGACTTGGACCAGGTGATCGGACGGCATACAGAGTCCCTGACGGGACCTACTCGTGCACTTTTCGCGCGATTCCTGACGCAAGCCGTCCTCACCACCGAGTCCCCAACTGGCCCTGTAAATATTATGGAACGTAAATATTATGGAACGGACCGGCCAAAAATGGGCCCGTTCCATAATATTTACGTTCCATAATATTTACGTATACGGTATATCAAGTAAAAATACAAGTATAATACTTGCATGTCAACTATTATACATGTATTTTTACTTGATATACATGTATTTTACATGTATATTTCAGGCATTTACATGTATTTTACATGTATATTTCAGGCATTTACATGTATTTTACATGTATATTTCAGGCATTTACATGTATTTTACATGTATAATACTTGTCATGCAAGTATTATACATGTAAAATACTTGCATGACAAGTAAAATACATGTATAATACTTGCATGACAAGTAAAATACTTGCATGCAAGTAAAATACATGTATTTTACTTGCATGCAAGTATTTTACTTGTCATGCAAGTATTTTACATGTATAATACTTGCATGACAAGTATTATACATGTAAAATACATGTAAATGCCTGAAATATACATGTAAAATACATGTATATCAAGTAAAAATACAAGTATAATAGTTGACATGCAAGTATTATACTTGTATTTTTACTTGATATACATGTATTTTACATGTATATTTCAGGCATACCTACCACCCCCCGTGTATATGTCACCCCCCCCAGGTGCAAAAATCGGGAGGGGGGTGACATGTACACACCTTTTAGGGGGTGACATAAACACGGGGGGTGGTAGGTTAGTGTATGTCACCCCCCGCCAGGGCCGCCTGGGGGTGACATAAACACACCCCTTTTGGGGGGTGACATATACACGGGGGGTGGTAGGTATACATGTATTATACATGTATAATAGTTGACATGCAAGTATTATACATGTATAATACATGTATATACTTGTAGTTATACATGTAAAATTTACAAGATCCCACCGTGTACCCTACCCTACCCTACAGCAGGTCGGGGGTACCCACAACTCGACCCAACCCTACCCTAGGGTGAGGGTTGGGTACCCATAACCCGACCCAACACGACCCTACCCAACCCAGGGGTCAGGGCCAGTGTTGACCCTAGACCCAACCCAACCCTAGGGTTAGGGTCAGGGTTGACCCTAGACCCTACCCTAACCCTAGGGTTAGGGTCAGGGTTAACCCTTGACCCAACCCTAGGGTTAGGGTCAGGGTTAACCCTAGACCCTAGCCAACCCTAGGGTTAGGGTTAGGGTTAACCCTTGACCCAACCCTAGGGTTAGGGTCAGGGTTGACCCTAGACCCTACCCTAGGGTTAGGGTAGGGTATAGGGTTAACCCCAACCCTGATCCGAGGGTTGGGTCGGGTCTAGGGTTCACCCTGACCCAAACCCGAACCCTAGGGTAGGGTTGGGTCTAGGGTGAACCCTAACCCTAGGGTCGGGCAGGGTCTTGGGTTAACCCCCAACCCTAACCCTCGGGTTGGGTAGGGTATAGGGTTAACCCTAACCCTAGGGTAGGGTTGGGTCTTGGGTTAACCCTAACCCTAACCCTAGGGTTGGGTTGGGTATAGGGTTAACCCTAACCCTAGGGTGAGGGTAGGGTATAGGGTTAACCCCAACCCTAACCCTAGGGTTGGGTAGGGTATAGGGTTAACCCTAACCCTAGGGTAGGGTTGGGTCTTGGGTTAACCCTAACCCTAACCCTAGGGTTGGGTTGGGTATAGGGTTAACCCTAACCCTAACCCTAGGGTAGGGTTGGGTGTAGGGTTGGGTTGGGTATAGGGTTAACCCTGACCCTAACCCTAGGGTTGGGTAGGGTATAGGGTTAGCCCCAACCCTAACCCTAGGGTTGGGTAGGGTAGGGTTAACCCCAACCCTAACCCTAGGGTTGGGTTGGGTCTAGGGTTAACCCGAACCCTAACCCTAGGGTTGGGTTGGGCCTAGGGTTAACCCTAACCCTAACCCTAGGGTAGGGTTGGGTGTAGGGTTAACCCTAACCCTAGGGTTGGGTTGAGTCTAGGGTTAACCCTAACCCTAACCCTAGGGTAGGGTTGGGTGTAGGGTTGGGTTGGGTCTAGGGTTAACCCTAACCCTAACCCTAGGGTAGGGTTGGGTGTAGGGTTAACCCTAACCCTAGGGTTGGGTTGAGTCTAGGGTTAACCCTAACCCTAACCCTAGGGTAGGGTTGGGTGTAGGGTTGGGTTGGGTATAGGGTTAACCCTGACCCTAACCCTAGGGTTGGGTTGGGTCTAGGGTTAACCCGAACCCTAACCCTAGGGTTGAGTTGGGTCTAGGGCTAACCCTAACCCTAACCCTAGGGTAGGGTTGGGTGTAGGGTTGGGTATAGGGTTAACCCCAACCCTAACCCTAGGGTTGGGTTGGGTCTAGGGTTAACCCTAACCCTAACCCTAGGGTAGGGTTGGGTGTAGGGTTGGGTTGGGTATAGGGTTAACCCTGACCCTAACCCTAGGGTAGGGTCTAGGGTTAACCCCAACCCTAACCCTAGGGTTGGGTAGGGTGTAGGGTTAACCCTAACCCTAGGGTAGGGTTGGGTCTAGGGTTAACCCTGACCCTAACCCTAGGGTAGGGTCTAGGGTTAACCCCAACCCTAACCCTAGGGTTGGGTAGGGTGTAGGGTTAACCCCAACCCCAACCCTAGGGTTGGGTAGGGTCTAGGGTTAACCCTAACCCTAACCCTAGGGTGAGGGTAGGGTCTGGAGTTAACCCCAACCCCAACCCTAACCCTAGGGTTGGGTAGGGTCTAGGGTCACCCGTAACCCTCGAAATCGGGCCCAAATCGCCAAAATGGGCACCCCTCGAAAAAAAACATTCGAAAAGGTCCCCCTACCCACACCTGGAAATTACCAAAAAATCTGGGACCCCGGCGGCCCCAACCCTAGGGTAGGGTAGGGTAGCCCCCCCCCCCCCCCCCCCTCCCCCCCCCGGCACGGAGAAACTTAACGTTCGACCCGAATTAGCCAGAGGCCTGCCTCTGGGGTGCCACACCGATATTTTTCGGATTTTTTTCGGATTTTTTTTCGATTTTTTTTGGTTGGGGTGGCCACCAGTCCAGGCTGCTGCCCCAGGGTGGCCGGATTTTCGACATGTCGAAAAAAAATTTTTTTGGCCGAAAAAAAAATTTTTCCGGGGGGCTTCGCCCCCCGGACCCCCCATGTGGGGGGCTCCGCCCCCCACGCCCCCCACCTCCCTCCCGGCCGGGGGCCGGTACGGTCGGTCGTCGGCTGCGCCCAAAGGGCGTGCGGTAGCCGACGCCCTTTTGTGCTCGCCTCCTCCCTCCCACACCTCTTCGTCCTCTTTCATGACGCGTCACCCTGCCTCCACGCTCTGACTTCTGTGACCCGCATGCCGCGTTGAGAGCAAGTCTTCCGTGTGCTGTCACCGAGACCAGGCCACTATCTGCTCTCAGGTTGGTAGCAATGGCCTTTTACCTTATGTCAAGCCCACGTGACAAAGACTCGTGCAGCTGAGGTCCTGGCTGGTCTGTCCTGTTGTCTGGGATCCTGTTCCCCCCCGCACCCCCCCTTCCCACACATGTCTGGTGCGTCGGTCGCGGGTTTGTGGCGCATCGGTCATTTGGCCTGCCGGGCCTCCCCCCCGCACCCCCCCTCCACACGCGAACCGGTCCCCCTTTTTCAATTGCGGCCCGGTTCCCGTGTTGTGTCGCGGCCCTCCCCGCCTCGCCTCCGACAGACTCTCCCCACAGTTGACGACGTGGGCAAACGGCGCCGACATCCTCTCATCACTTACCGTATTCTCATCAGGACGGTCGGTTTCCCTGACGCCACGACCACCAATGTGCTCCGATGCTTTTTGAAGGAGGTAGTTCATCCCCGACTCAGGCGTTTGCGGGAATGAGCTCGCCCACTTCTCCTGGAGGAGTACGCACCACCCGGTCGTGGCGCACCCGCACCCGCTGCACACCGCACATGACGAGTTGCGGTAGCAGCCGTACCCCACACAGGTTCGAGTGGTTTGCCATGGTCCTGCTCACGACGACCTGCAGGTCACCCGTTCCTGTCGTGCACGTGCAGGCAGTGCCAGGAGGTGGTGGCCTCGTCAATCTGGCAGGGTTTGAGTTTACCGGGGCGAGGCACTCCACTCTGGGTCTGCTGTTTGTGATGTAACAAGCAGGTCTGGCGGGGTGTTCAGGGTTCGGAGTGGCCCTCCTCGTTGGCATCCGTGCAGCAGCGCTATCGCGTCCCGGAATGCCCCGTGTCACACCGGTGGGAACAGGGGCCAGCACCGCCATCTCGAGGAGGACCCGGGCCGTTCTTTGGATTCTTCACAGTCGCAGCCTCCGGCTTGTCGTTGTCCGTCAGCGTAGCGCCCACCCAGCCTGCAGAGATCTTGCACCGTCTTCAACAGCAACTTTTGACCCGACAATTTTTGGGGCATTTTTTCACCAAAAAAAAATCACTCTGCGCGCCAAGTCGAAGACTTGTTTGGGGACTTTTGGTGTCCCCAATTTTTCAATTTTCGAAAAATAAGCTCACTTTGCTAAACTGGACCCAACTCCCCACACTCTTTTTTAAGCGAAAAACAGCAAATTTCGGCCGATTTTTTCTCATTTTTTCTCATTTTTTTTCACCGACTTTTCCATACCCCCGGTAATACCCGTTTTTCGACCCGGTAATACCCGGTAATACCCGGTAGTCGTTAACGGGGCAGATTCATGGTATAGGTTGTGTGAGGGTGCGGGTGCGGGTGAGTTCTGCAGGGGGGGTGGGTAGGAGGCGTGGCTTTCGCGGCATGCTCTGCCACAACAAGATCACAGGCCACAGCTGTTAACCTACTGCCAGACAACAAGCTCGCCGCACTGGGGAAGGGAGGGGGGCAGCTATCGCTAGAAACCATGCCCTTGACAGACGGGACAGACAGGCAGGCATCATGCACAGTTCTGTCCGGGTGGCGTTGTGGGTTGGCACGGTTTTACGAGGGCATGGGGCGCAGACCTTCAGCAACCCGGGCAGGGTTGCCGCTGTTGTCCCAGCATGATGCGGACCTGCCTCGCCTTGCCTTGCTTCGCCGTGCCAGATGTGGAGCTCAGGCGGGTGTGAGGGGCCCGCCAGGCTTGGGTGGGAATTCCTCTCGTCGCGATTCCCCTTCTTCAGTCAGAATGGTTAGTTGTATTTGAATGCCCTAGGATTCCTTGGGTTTATTCGTGAACTTCCCCTGCACACCCCCCCAACCACACCCTCTCACCCACCAACCCTGTCGCGGGTTGGCCGCAACCCCCGTGGTGTCCCCAGGAGCATGGCGAAAGAGCATTCAAGATATAGCGTTCAAGATCGCTCAAGCCAAGCCACAGTCCAGACTAGCGGTGGGAGTGTCCCTTTTGGAAGAACATCTCTCTTTCCACAGTCACACCAGGCCCATGGCAGCGTTCGGTATTCCTGCACACACTGGCACGAGCAGGCACTGTTTGGACACAAGGAATAATGCAAGTCATTTTCGGGGGGGGGGGGGGGGGGGCTGTTTTTGCTGCTGGAATAAAATGGAACGTTGGAACCCCCCCCCCCCCCCCGCGTAGAATCGATCCCGTCAGAACCCCCCCCTTCCGCCCTCCCCTTGCTGGATTAGCGGAGTGGGAGACACCTGCATCCCCCCAAATAGAGGGAAAACCTGCAGCGGGCACAGCTCCTCACCTGCTGTGGCTCCCCTGGGGAACACTGCACCGCCAACCCAACCCAACACCACGAAAGGGGGGGTCTGCGAGCATTTTGCACAGCCACGTGGTCGACAAAATGGTTCCTCAAGGACACCCGCACTTCTCTGCATGCAGAAATGCCACCTGCTTCGCGAGGTGCTGCCATTCGGCCCGCATGCAGGTGTGGGGGGTGCCGTGGGGTGGGATACGGCCTGCTCGGCAACACACCGCCACCCTTCTTGCTCCCTCATAGCGCCCCCCCCGATCAACCCTGCCGCATTGGGGGGTCAGCTTTTTTGGGATACCTTGTCGGGCCAGGTGTCCTCCCCCCGCCCCAGCCAGCACGCCAGGCTGCCGCGCCGCAACCTGCGACACATGCCGGTATCCCACGAGCTTTGCGCCCACCCCTTCTGCAGGCCACGCGTGTGCACCCTGTGCCTCCATCCCGGCAGGGTTCATCAGCACTGTGCCTACGACGTGCCTATTCCCTGCACCACCTGCGCTGTGTGGTATGCACGTCAGCCCCCGCATGCCAGGGGATGTGGCAGGGGGTGGAAAGGGAGGGACCCCTCATCAGCGCAGCACGCCTCTGCTGCTGGTGGGCATCCTAAGCTTGCAGGCTGGGCCCCCTGCCCCTGCCGTGCGGTTGGTTCGAATGTCCACCGGTGGGGTGTGCCAAAAGTAGGCATCACAGTCAACAGTCAGACGGGGTGAGGTGTTATGCTAGCCTATTCGCCCTGGTGGTGATGGTGAACTCGGCGCTGTCGTCGTCTTTCCGCTGTGGTTCCACCTGTCGGGGTGGGGGGTGTGGGATAGGTAGGTAGGTAGGTCGGGGCCTCTCTAGTGGTGGAAACCCTGGTTCCAAAGTAGCATAGTTTGACACCAGTAAACCCAGTTGCGCGGAGTGAAAAAGCTTCCAAACTAAATTGGTGGGGTCAGTAGTGCCAAACTGTTGCGCTGGTTGTGTGCTGAATCACAATCGGTGTCAATATTTTCACCGATGGCCGGAACACCAGCAGAGGGGAACCAACCGCTCGAAACACTGGAGGGTGTTTGAGCGAGCAACATGCAGAGATCAGACTACAAAGCAAGACATACCGCAGCTACGACACCCAGGGCGTACATTGCACCCCGCAGCATGCCGGCAGGCATGTGGAGCAGCGCGTTGGGGTTAAGACGGGGCGGCGTGTCCTGGTTGACGGGGGGTGTGCCAGTTGGAGGCATGGAGGCCATGGGAGACGGTGCAGACCCAACCACCCACCCCTCAAAAGGCAAGACCGTTTGTGTTTATTTGCAGGAGACGGGCGTGCCAACAAAAATACGTTCTCACAGAAACCCTTCACCGCATCGCAGCAGCCGAGGGAGATTTCCTGATAAAAAGCACACTCATACCACCCAGATATCGTCGAGATCCACAGTCACAAGGTTGCCCTCCACCATAGCCTCGAAGGTGGCGTCGTCAGCAGCGTGCACGACAGACTTGCTCCCGCTTCCAAGCGTGAGCTGCTTCGTCAACAGGATCTTGGACCCGACGGGGAACGTGCGCCCATCCAGCGTCACCTCCTTCGCAAGCACGCCACGGGTGCCGGGCGCATAGAGCTGCATTTGCCCACAGCTGATGTGCTGCAGATACTTAAAGTTGTTCGCCCTCACGATGAAAACCTGTTGAGGTGGTGCGTGAGGCGGGGGTGGCGCTGACTCGCAAAAAACTCCCACTCTCGTCTGATGTGCAAAGAGCCCGTTTGGCAGAGCTGAAACGGCATTTTCACGCAAATAAAAACTGCCGCGTGCGAAATGAAACACTTCCAAAACGTGCCACCCAACACGAAGACTGAGGTTAGAGTGCAGCAAATGAAACATTACGCATGCCACACCCACAACCCCCCCCCCCTCCTGCGCAATACGCAATGCAGGCATGTCGCTAAGCGTCGACCGTCGACCCAGTGATTTTGGGTTTCCCCCCCCATAAAAAAGCGTCGACCCAGCGTCGACCCAGTGGACTGGGTTGACGCTTGGTCGAGGCTTGGAGCGTCGACCTAGTGGAACTGGGTTGCCATTCAAGCCTGGACCAAGCGTCAACCCATTTATTACACTGGGTCGACGCTCACCAAGCGTCGACCAAGCGTCAACCCACTTTCACTGGGTCGACGTCGAAGAGAGTATGGTTTTGCAGGAACAGATGCTCACTACCGTGGCCTCCGGCGGCTGGGGGCTCCGCCCCCCAGACCCCCCTGTGGCGTATGTCTCGTACTCAAGTCATTCGATTCCCACCGGGTCAGGGAATCCAACCACTCCAGTAGCCTCAGGAGGACGCAGCCAACTCACACAGAATCTGTACGCCCACAATGAACAGATGCTCACTACCGTGGCCTCCGGCGGCTGGGGGGCTCTGCCCCCCAGACCCCCCATCTCGCGTGCCCGTCTAGTAACCAAGTCCTTGCGCTTTGACGGCCGTGACATATCAGGGGGCAGCGTCGAAATCATGGTCCTGAAAGCCATTTTTTGGTTTCCTCCGGCACCCGACGGCGCGAGCGGGAGAGGAACCACGGAAGGAACCCAGCGCCTCACACCGTGCCCACCTAGTGGTCCACCGATGGGAAAATTTGGCAACAACACGAGCGCGCGCGAAGCGCGCGCGAGAAAAATTGACCCCTAGTGTTTTCCCCCCTGATCCCCCCCCAAAACAGGAGCGTCAACCCACCAAATCTCCAAAATCGAAAAGTTAGCGACAGGCCTGTACGCAATGCATACATCACCCTGCTTGTTCATGCGGAGGCCGTCCATCTGTTTGTTGAAGGCGTAGGGCCAAAACTCACGGCACAGCAGTCTGACAAGCTCCTTTGGCTCATCCCGGCGCGACAGCTTCATCAGCGGCTTGTCCCGCATCAGGCGCTCCGTCACCGCGACACCTATGCGAAAGCCCATCGCCTCCTGCCTCCGGATCAGGAGGTCATCCGATCCGCCTTCGCGGACCACATTGTTGAGGAGATGCTGGGATGCTTCGACGACAAGCATGACCATGGCACTCTCAGAGACCTCCTTGAATGCCATTGCTGCGGCAGCTCGTGTTAGGGCAAATCAGACGGGGCTCCGAGATGACTCCCACGCCGTGTTCCCTCAATAATGCGAGGAGGGGCGGTAGTCTGCAGGATAGGGGTGACACACGCAGGTTGAAGATACAACTTACTACAGGGCTGGTGCCAGAGAGAGGCCCTTTGGAGTGCTGTGCTGTGTGGCGCTGCGCGGCTGGTTTTGAAAATCTAAGCGGGGGTGGAAAAGAACGGAGGGGGGGCGGCAGATGAAACAAGGGCTGCCCCAATGGAAGCGTCTGGAAAAGGGGATCAGGGCAGAGGGCGCTGAGCAGGGGAGGGGCGGAACGTGGTTGTGTAGCAACGCCGGTTGGGCGGGCGGTGGGGGGGATAGCCTCTGGCTCCGCCCTGGGAGGTGTGGTGTGGGTGTGGCGGGTGGGTGGAGGTGGGGGGTGGCTCCCGGCTGGTGGGAGTGTCAGTGGGTGGGGAGAGTCGAGTGTGGCGCTGCGATCCAGAAGAGGGGCAGGGCTTGTGTTGTATGTGCAGCGTGTGGGGGGTGGGTGGGGTGGGTGGCCCTGTGCAATGGAGCAACTTGGGTGTGGCGGGTGGACAGCTCTCGTGACAGAATGACACCCGACGGACCACGAGGAATCCACAAGGGAAGGCCACACGGGTTCTTAATTGCCACTTCTCTCGAGGTGTGTGTGTGTGTGTTGAGGTGTGCAGTGGAGCCGCATCCACATCAGAGCAGGCCTCAGTGCGTTCGGCACTGCTGCAGCACAAACTTGACAAAAAGACAGGCGGGTGTGTGGGTGGGTGTGGGTGGGGTGGCTGCTGTGGGTTGGTTATGGCAATGCTGCAGACAGGCAGGCTCCCTGTGGAGCCTTGCCTCTTACTCGGGGTGGGCCGTGTCACTCCAAAGGAGACATGACGTGTCGCCAGCAGCCTGGTGGCCCAGGCGCGGCAGGAGCGACTTAGGATTGGGAGGCACGGTGTCGGAGCACCGCATTGTGCCGCAGCGGTGCGTCCTGCGAAGAAGCACCCTGGTGGAAGAGAATAAACACAATAACAGCAACAAGGGGAAGAGCTAAGTGCAAAGGCAGGCAGGCGGCAGCGCCAGCAAGCCATGCGTGTGCAAAAGTGTACAAGACAGACACAGACACGCAACGGGCAGATCAGGAAGGAGATGCAGGCAAGAGTTACTGTGGGAGTGGCTGTGCATCTTGGCATGCACGTGTGCAGGTGGACGCGTACAGGTGCAAGTATGTGCATGTGCAGATGTGGCTGTGGCGACACGCTACGGCTGCCCTGCAGGGATGAACATCACGGGCGCGCCACGCGATATCACACCCTCCCACGGGCACTCGGGGCACGGGAGCCCAGGCCCAGCCGCCGTGCTCCTGCAGTCCACCAGCTTGCATGCACCGTCGCGCCACGCGCAACGCCCGGTCGACACGGGGCACGTCGACGCATCCAGGTAGGTGTGGCACCGCACACCGTCCTTGTCGATCCCGAAGGCGACAAACTCCGCGGTGCCCGGCAGCTCGAAGCGCACCGTCTCGCCACGCGCCAGCTGGATCCGCAGCCCGCCCATCGGGTGCTTGAACCCAGACCCCGCCCCCGTCACGAAGCGCGGTGCACACTGGGTCCGTTCCCACCCCTCCAGCATCAGCTTTCCTGGGAGCCCGCCCTGGTACGTACTCGAGCACACCTGCGGGCATGTGTAGAAGAAGACCCACGCGTCGCACACGTCGGCAATCTTCGTCGAATCAGGGCATGTGTACTTCACCCCTGTTCCGAACGGAAGCCTCCACTGCCCAAGCGTCGTCGGCAGCAGCTCCATGAAGGCCGGGTGGTCGTGGAGCTTTGCCCCCATCAGATCCGGCCACGCGTCCACCCCGTCCGCCAGCAGCACCAGTGCGACCGGCGGCGGGCTCTGCACCCCCTGCCGCCTTGGCCACACCGACGCCTCAATCTCCACCTTGGCAACTTCTTCTGTCCCCACACTCGCCCCCACCTGCGCGGTGGCGATGGCAAGCACAACCAAGGTCACACGGCACTGCATCGCTGCCTTGCGTATCGTGTCCTGTCTGTGTAGTTACGGCACTGGGACCTGCAGGTTTTGGCTGGTGCGTGTCTATCAACTAAACACCCCGTCACGAAGGAACGGGTGCGGGTGCGCAGCAGTGCACTTTCAGAAACGCCAATCAAGCAAAGCAAAACACACTCTCCGAGATGTGGGGGTGGGTGGGGGTACACGGCCGCATTTTCCACAGCATCCACAGCTGCCTGACACTTGACGGTTTGCAGGAGGGCGCCGGGGGTGTGTGCTCGCAAGAGAACAGGACACGAGCACACCCCCGGCTATCGTCTGAAGGGACAACCCCCCACCCCACCCCACCCCACCCCACCTCCCTTGCCCCCGAAACCCGCTGACGTGATTGCCTGCCCATCCGCGAGACCCCCCCAGCCCCGTCGTTTATTCAGAACTCAGATTATTGAAGGGTGGGGGGTGGGGGGGGGTGGGGGGTAGTATAGGGCGTGTGTGTGTGAATGTGGCTTCCTCTCACTCTGAGACAGTGCCAGGTGCGGCACGTCTTGTTGTGTGAGCGCAGCTCACCCTTCAGCATGTCTGAGGGGGGGTGGGGGAGTGGGGAGAACTTTTTGTGGCAGATTGGTACCCTCCTCACACAGACAATCCGGTCAGCGGAAAATAATGAGGACCTCACAACACACCCGAGAGCAGAGAGAGACGGGGGGGGGAGAGGAGGAGTGGTGTGGGGGGGGGGGGGGGGTGGGTGGGTGGGGTGGTCGAAATAATACCTGTTCCCCTCCCCCCTGCCACCATGGTTCTGTCCCTCTGTAGATGCTATTCGAGCCTCCTTTATCTCCTCCCCCCCCCCCTCCCCCCGAGCCCCCAAACCCACATCCTCACCAAAGCAAAATATATGATGAACCCACATCCCACTCCCACTTCCACCCCCCCCCTCCCGCCCTCCTGCAGCAACCTGGATTTGTTTGTGCGCCCAAATCCGAGAAAAAAGCAATTCGCGCCGCAAAGCCTTTGGCAGCGGAGCTGTTGTGTGTTACCTTTTTCCTTATGTTTGCAGCCGCTCTGTGAGGGCTAGGGCTTTTGCTGCACACAGTCTCTCCGTCATGTCCCACATCCATCGTTATCCTTTTTTCTTTTCTTTTCTCCCACACCCCTTTCCCACAGAGGGGAACATCTGCTGCTGTGGTCAAAAACAAAATAACAAAGGGATGGGGGGGGGGGGTAAGAAAGAGGAGGGGGAGGGGGAGAAACGGTTCCTTCACGATTTGCGATATTTCAACATATTTTTCCCCCGGCAAAAGTTCACCTCCAAAAAAAAGGAGGAGGGAAAATCGCCAGGAGAAAAAAAATCACGCCGTTTCCGGCACGACCGCGCATCGGAAGAAACCACCCCACTCCCCCCCCCACCCGCCCACCCCCCCCCCCCCAAAAAAAAGATCTGGACTGGGAATAGGAAAATGCAACACAGAGTCGGGAGGAAGCGAGCGCAGAGAGGGAGAAGGGCATGCGTTAAGATAAGGTGTTCGGAAATAAAGAAGGGCTCGCCAAAGAAGGGGGGGGGTGGGGGGAAAGGGTGGGGGGGGGGGCAGGGTTGATATGCAGGGGTGGGGTGGGGGAGAGTCGTTAGATGTAGATCGATATACCGTATACGTAAATATTTTGGAACGTAAATATTATGGAACGTAAATATTTTGGAACGCTGGTGGGTTGGCGTTCCAGATTTTTTTCGTTCCATAATATTTACAGGGCTTTCTGCGACTCGGGGACTTGGACCAGGTGATCGGACGGCATACAGAGTCCCTGACGGGACCTACTCGTGCACTTTTCGCGCGATTCCTGACGCAAGCCGTCCTCACCACCGAGTCCCCAACTGGCCCTGTAAATATTATGGAACGTAAATATTATGGAACGGACCGGCCAAAAATGGGCCCGTTCCATAATATTTACGTTCCATAATATTTACGTATACGGTATATATATCGCAGCCTGCTCCAACGTTGGGGAAGGGGGAAGAGAGGGAGAGAGGGGGGGGGGGAGGGAGGGGGGGGGGGTTTCCCTGTATCTCTGAAGTGCAAACCCAGCAAAAAAATACATAGGAACGCCCTAACAGTGTAGGGCAGTACACTGGCATGGTTTAAAAACGATCCTAACAGAATCTCCCCAATGGGAGGCCTGCCGTTGTCAGGTTCTTCTGGTTGCACAGTATTATGCACAGAGAGAGAGAGAGAGAGAAAGCCGCAAGGCTCCCTCGCTACCAGGTCACAGCCAGTCACGGCGGCTCGTCAGTCAGTGAGGGGGGGTAGGGCGCCCCTCACTTTTTTCTCACGTTGTCACACCTGGTAGCGAGTGCGCCCCCCCCACCCCACCCCCACCCCCCCCCTACACCCTCCAAACCCGCTTCTATTTTGTTGTTGTGTTCTTCAGCACTGCACGGGGGGAAAAAACCAATAAGAGCAGACGGCGTTCGGCACGACGCCTCATCCCCCTCCCCACCTAACGCCCTGCAATCGGGGGGGTGGGGAGGATTTGCTTTATTCGCTACGCAAAGAAAGAAAAAAAAACCCCCCCCTTCCCCTGCGGAAATCACAACACAGCCTGGTTAAGATCACCACTCAACAATTGGTATTTCACAACCCTCTCCCGGCCCCAGGGGATGCGGAGATGGGAGGGGTACGGCACGTTGGTCCTGGGGGGTGACAATACATAGGCGGGGGATTTGTCATTCTTTTTTTCGGCGGATTTTTTCTTTACTTCTGCCAAGGCTGCTTTGATGCGGCTTTGAAGTGCCCCGTGTTACCCTTTTTTTTGGTTTTGGTCCTTGCGATTACCTTTTTGGTTGGGGGGGGCATTTGCTCAACTTTTTAGCTGGCCGTTTTGTTTTCCCAGCACCGCGGGTGTATATACCTGGCTTCTCCTGTGGCGCCGAAAGCTGTCACCCGCAGAGTGGGGTCGAGTGGAGCTCGGAAAGGCACATCCCTTGCACGGTTGTCGGTAAAACACTCACAAACACTCTCCGGGGTACTGCAGCACACCCAAATGAGCGGCACATGCATTTTTTGAACGATTTTGAACATTTTTTCCTTGGAGAGGGTTGCCCGGTGCATTGCCGATCGGTATAAAAAACTACCGTGCTCCTTCCGATTTATGACTGGAAAACAACACCACTGCACTCCACCCACACCTGCATGAAACAGATTTCCGGGCTACTTCTTTTCGTCGAGATGCGCACGGTATTTTATTTGAACTATTGCATTCCTTCCGTCTGTCGGCCATATATTTTCTCTCCGCGGCGTGTAGTTTTACTCCCCCACGAAATAGCAGGACAGGCCAGGTAGCGTATATTGCACACAGAAGAATCAACAGTCAGGTAGAGAGCGGGTGTGACGTGGTTGTGGGGTGGTTGGGGGGAAGGGGGCTTTTTGCACCAACACACATAGAGAAAGGGGTGGGGAGAGAAGAGAAACGACACCTGGGAGGGCCCATATAAATATCCCCCCCCCCTCCCGCAAATCTCTCTCTCCCTCTCTCCCTCCCCCCCCCCACCCCTCTGCACAGGAAACTACACGGAGCCGATGTGAAACACCCGGCTTCTGCAGAACGAAAGGGGAGGGGGGGGGGGGGATGGGTCGGGCGTAGATAAAAATAGGCGACGGTTGCTGTGGGGGTCGGGTTCGGGTTCGGGGGAGTGGGGGGATCGGGTGAAGGAAGAGGAGGGGGGTGGGGTAGATGCGCCAACGGGGTGGGGCGGGGTGAAGTGGGGGGGGGGGGGGGTGGGTGGGGGGGCGAGACACCCTTGCATCTTGACGGAACGAAGAGAAATAACGGAAGAGATGGGGTGGGGGGAAGTGGAGTGGGGCGGGGTGGTGTGTGTGTGTGTGCGCGCGCGCATGAGGCTCCTTTCTCCCTTCTCTTTTCCCTTTTTGGTTTTTTTTTATTTTCTTTTCCCTCTCGTGGTGGTGGGGGGAGGTGTAATATTTGCCCTCCATCCAATTTTGCAGGTGACTATTTGTGTTTTGGTGCCCACAACTCCAACTGCCAACCCGCCAACCTGACTTCGCTATGACCAAGGCAATGCCGTGCACAACGATTCCCTCTTTCCCGGTATACACAGGAGAGGGAAGTCCAGCCACAATGGGCTGGGAATCATATTTTCTTTGAACGTCGGGTTGGCTGGTCAGTTCAACCTTTATTCATTGCACTCTTGATTTGCCCCGCACACATGTCGCCTCATTCATGCCGATCGTGAAAGGCAATGTGAAATGGCACATGCGCAGAAGGAACCATACATAGCAACATTTGCCTCGGAAATAGCCACTCCAACCTTGCCACAGAATGATAATCGACACTGTCTGATCCGTGCGCACTCCACCTGCCCCATCCCAGGCAAACAGCAGAAAATGGAAGCGGTGATATAATACAACAACTGCTCTGCCGAAAGGAGAACAAACAACAACAACAACAACAAAGTATCACAACCGGGATACACCGCGGCGAAGAAAATACAACGTATCAGTATTCTGTGGTGGGGCCGTGCGCTAACATGCTACACGCCAACCAGTTCCCCAAGTCATCCTTGTAAGGTGAGAATATGGAGCATTGGGGCACCTGGCGTGCACGAGCGTGGGTTGTACGATGATCAAGGCAACGGTGCCAGGCTACAACGACGGAGGGATGGTCGGGGCGATTCGCTAGAGGCCCCTCCCTCCCCCTATTCGCAGTAGAATCTGCCCCCGCTTGACTGCCATATCCAACCAAAAAGTAAACATGACAGCAGGCCCCCACCCCCCCCACCCTCCCAATAGAAATATAACTTTGAAACGGCTGCGATGGACACCATAACACCGCCCCTCAATTGGGTCCGGATAAGATAGGGTCATTCCAAACCTTCGCAAGGCAGACCTGTGCTGGTCAGGCCCGTCATCCAGGGATAGTCGAACGGGCCCGACAGTGCAGAAGCGTGTGGCGTATGCCACACGCTTCTGCAGTCTCACCCGTGTTCAAGCCCCCTGCGTTTAGGTCCGCCCCCCGTGTTTAAGTCACCCCCGGCCGAAAATCGTCTCCAAGGGGGGGGGGGGGACTTAAACACGGGGGGTCCCAGGTACATTTGACAGGCGAGGAATTGACAATCAGGCACCCCCTTGCCTTCAGTTGACACGTGCACCACATCGGGGTGTATCTGGGCGGGTCTTGCTTCCTTAGAAAGGGTCTCGAGTCCCCTTTACCGGATGGCCAGGGTCGGGCACAAAGACCCCCGGCAAAGTATGCCAGACCTTGTTGGGGTGTGCACAGAAAGCCAAGGGCCCAGAATGCTGTTTTCACCTGAAAACCTAACCTGGGCCCTGATTCTCAGGGGTGACGGCGGGCAACCGACAGACAGATATCTCGTCGATTTTTGTTGTCTTGAAAAGAACTGTCCAAACCCTTTTCATGGTGCCCAGGGTTTGCCAAAAAGACAAAAATGCGTGCCAACAAAATGTGAACCGAAAGTGTAGGCGCAATATATTGCGCCTTGGGACTTAAAGGGTTAAACTGTATTAAACTCGGCGCTTTTTGAGTTTAGTACAAGGTACGTTTGTCACTGCAGGTACGGCACCACACAGACCCCCACACAGGAGGATTATCCATCCATAAAAAAATAAAAAAAAATGTCGGGGGGACGTCCTGCCTGCTGGAGCCACGGTGAGTTCACCGATGCGACGAAGTGCAAGCACTGTGGCTTGCGCGCCTCGGGGAAGTCCGCATCGCGGCTCAAGAGCCACCTGCGGGGCTGCGAGAAGGCCCCCGAGGCCGTGAAGCAGAAGGCCACGGACGCCCCCACCACCACCCCGAAGAGGAAGGCCCCGGGGACTGACGGCCCAGCACCGGCGAAGCGGATGGCGCTCGGTGTTCCCCTGCCCTCAGCCAGCGAGAGGGCAATGATCGACATCGCCTGGTGTCGGTTCATCTTCAGCACGGCATCCGCCTTCCGTGTTGTAGAGAACCCCTACTTCCAGGCGGCGATCGAGGCAACACGACCAGGCCTCAAGTTGTCCCTCAACAGGCGCAACGTGGGCGGGTCCTTCCTCGACAAGGTGTACGAAGAGGTGACGCGCCCCATCCGCCCCATGCTCCAGAAGAGCAAAAGGATCACGCTGCTGCTGGACGGCTGGACAACGGAGAGGCAGGAGAAGGTGGTGACGGTGTGTGTAAAATCCAAGCAGACGTACTACATCCTCTACACCGCCGTACTCGACGAGAAGACGCACGATGCGGGAGAGCTGCTGGGGCACATGAAGACTGTGTGCACCGACTTTGCGATCGAGAAGAAGGTTTCCTGCATCGTCGCAGATGGCGACTCGACGGTGCAGAGTGCCTCCAAGCAGATGTGCAAGTACCTGGAGGAGGAAGTTGAGGGGAACCCCTACCACCCCAAAAGGGTCATCTGTGGGGCGCACCTGATGTCAAGGTGCACGAACGACCTCCTTGGGACAAGGAGGGAGAACCACAAGGACACGGGGAACGAATTCCACCCCGTGTTCAAGTTGTGCACGGCCACGGTGGCCTCGATCCGCAACGTCGAGGCGATTGGGAAGCGCTACGCCGAGTTGCAGGTGGCAGCGGGGTGCACCAGCAAGAAGCCCCCGACACCCTGCGTCACCCGCTGGACGACGATCGGTGCTGCCTTCGCCGAATTCATCAAGCACAAGAGCGCCCTCTTGGTGATCTTCGACGAATACAAGACGAGTCTCCCCCACCTCGGTGAACTCCTCGAAAAGTGGGACTTGTTCGTGCTCGTCGCGTCGCTTGTCGATACTGCAACTGCGTGCGTCAACGTCCTCCAGGCAGATGATGGTGTGGCTGCGTACATCATCCCGTGCCTGTCTACGCTTGTCAAAAAGGGTGAGGACGTGATGAAGGACATGAAAGCAGCGGAGAAGACGAAGATGAAAGAGGTGGTCAAGAAGTGGAAAGCACGGTATGGAACAATGATCACCGCCCAAACCCACACATATTCCACATCCACAGGCTGCAAAAAGCGGAAGACTTCGACTACATGGTAGCAGCGACATATTTGACGCCGATCTTCCATGTGGAGGGGGACATGCGCAAGGGGGTGACTCAGGCCTACAAGGTCTCGGCGACGCTGCAGAAGAAGACCTCCAAGTACCTGAAGGACCTTCATG
Organism: Rhynchopus euleeides; assembly: GCA_963210315.1. Taxonomy (NCBI): domain Eukaryota; phylum Euglenozoa; class Diplonemea; order Diplonemida; family Diplonemidae; genus Rhynchopus; species Rhynchopus euleeides. Next base: position 825,076 of record OY723303.1, read on the forward strand.
GGGCTGAGGCGGGGTCCGTCGTGCTGTCTTTCGCAGCAAAGACCGGTGTCTTCGATGACGAGGACCTTTGGGCTGGTGTTGGGACAGAGAGTTCGTCGGACTTCTGGGACAAGGCCGCGTTCTTGGCATCGGAAATTGCCACAGCCCAGGCAGTTTCCCGCTCGGCCGCCACCCTCACGGGCTACCCCTCCTCGACCGCGATGGTCGAGAGGACCTTCAGCCACATGAAGTGGCAAAGTGAAGGGCGCCGCAATCGGCTTGTGGCTGAAAAAATCCACAAGCTGACTTGCGTGCACAGGGCCCTCATGGTCGAGGGAGACGCAAGCGCCGCTTGGTGGTCGCCAGAAGAGGTGGAGGCCGATGAAAAAAAGAAACAGCAAGAGAAGAAGAAGGATGCAGAGAAGGAGGGCGGAGAAGCAACGGGATCCGTCCCGACTACCATTGTCCTGTAGATGATCGGCGCCGCATGCCGTGCGCCCCCTTTTTTTTCTCCCCGCACCGCTGGAGGAAGAGGAGAACTATTTCCTCCTCAACTAGCAACCCCCTGTTTCCCCTCCCCCTCCCCAGGGCTGCCCCTGTGAATGCTCTATCTACCTAGCCCAGCCCTCTTTGCCGCCAGCACAGTGCCCCTCAGCAGCTCAACCCCGGCCAGTGCGCGGTTTGTTTGCCCTAGAACGTTGTTTTTTTGTGTGTGTTCAGAGCCCGGAGAAGCAAAAATAGAACCTGCTGCGCTAGCCCCACCAAGCAGCCACAGTACGACAGGACGCGCGCAGGCACCGGGCCCCCTCTCCAAAGAAGCGACACCCCCTCTGCCCCCTTGACCTGCATACAAGGGTACTATAGTGTACTAAACCTGTATTAAACTGTCTTAAACTGTATTAAACCTGTATTAAACAGGATGCAGATTTTGGGGACCTGTATTATACCTACACTGGGGGGGGGGGGGCAGCACCCCCTTTCCTTCCTTTGGAATTGAATTGCCGGCCACAACCCTGACGTCTGAGACGGTCAGGGAGGTGACGCGCATTTTTTTGCCGTCATTTCTCTGATTTTTTTTGCCCATCCTGCACAACCAAACCCGCCTTTTTGACGGTCTGCTGGGGTACGCGCGTTGTGCCATGTGTTGTGTGCAGTTTATTTTTCACATTCTTTATTTTTCCATTTTTCTTTTTGAAACTTCAGTTCGTTCCCCCCCCCCCTCCCCCCCCCCCCCTCCTACACACGTGGATATCGGTTTGCAGCAGGGCAGAACACGCCGAGCGCACCCTGCTATTTCAGGTAACCTCCACTGTCTTGACACACAAAAACCCGTGAATATTTCTGTTGTAACATAGAACACACCAGAGCACCGCTCTTGATGCAAACTCCACACACACGATACGCCATTGTTGCCCCCCTCCCCCCCTTCCCCCCCCCCCCATATACTTTTGGTGTAACAGCAACAGTGGGGGAATGGCGAGCGCGATTTTTTGTGCTGTTTCACCACCCCCCCCTCCCCCTCCCCTCCCCTCCGTTTTTATTGCGAGACAGGCACAAACAGCGATGCATGTCTCCAACACAAACCCATGATCAGCACACACACAACACACCTGGAAGTACAACCTGGGAATCCATCCGCCCCCCCCCCCCCCCACAGGTTGCAGAGGAAAGAACGAGAGTAACAAATGCAGAGTCGGGTGGTGGGGAGGGGGTGGGGGGGTGGTAATGGGAAGACGGGGGTAGTGCTCAGACTGCGTAATAAAAACAGTGGGTCGGGGTGTGACACACCCCCCTCCCTGAATACCTGGGGAAGACCTGCCTAATAACAACAGTGGGTAGGGCGGGGAGTGATATTGTCCTCCCCTAAAGAGCTGGAGAACTGAGGAGGCCGATTTTGACGTCGGTTCTCTGCTTCGTACTTCACCATGGGGTGTCTGATTTTTGGGCAACCCAAAAAATAAAGCACGCCAGACACAGCCCACTCACGGAACCAATTCTACGTTGTGGGTGACTTCTGTGGACTCCACGGTGGCCTGGGTTGGGAACTTCACCTCCCTTCTGAAGGAAGAAGGTGTAATGGTATACAAAACATGCCCCATACCCCCCCCCCCTAGGGGGGGTCATATGCTGTTAACAAAGGGTGGTTTTTCAAGATACCCCCCCAGAGCCCCTGAGGGCCTATCTGACCCCCAACCCCACCCCAAAACCCCCTAAAAACATATCCTGGGGCATTTGCAACACCATTTCTACCATTCCAGGCCGTTTTTTTGGGGTGTCAAAAAGTGGTACACCCTTTTGTACCTCGCATGCCTCGTACACAACGTGCCGGGAAGGCGTCTGATGCGTGTGCTCAACTTTTTATTGGTAAGTGCATGAGCTTGCCCTCGGATGTGTGCGGGGTGTCTATGGAGGATCTTCACCGGCTCAGGGCACGCTGGGTGGGCACCAAGAGATGTTCCGATGCAGCTTTTGCAATGGCAATGGGGAGACTCGAACGGCGTAGAAGGGTAAAAAAGATGCGCCCCAGATCGAACGGCCGCACTCCAACGTGGTGCATTTCTTGCTCACACACACACAAGAAGTCAACGGGTACGGGCAGTTTCAGCGAACAAGAGAGCGAGTGCGAGGACGTGGACGATGACGCCGCGAATCGATCGGACGGCTCGGTTGAGGAGGACGAGAGCGAAGACGTGCCAGTGACCACGCCAACATCACTGCATACACAACCTTCGACGCCATCGTATTCGCGCAGGGCATATATGAAGTTGTACATGAAGCATCGCAGACGTCAGGGCCAGAATCACCGCCGCGTCGAACTGTTCAACAGACGTGGTGGCTATGCTGCAGGGGTATGGGCGTGCATCCATGCCATCCGTGACTGCGGCGTGGGTACGGCAGCTACAGCTCGGCTGCTAACCTTCATCATCGAGGCGCTGACTGGCTGTGCGCTCACGGACAGGAAGGGACGCCCGCGATGCATTTCGCGCACCACCGTGAGACGGGCAGACGACTTTGCAGGCCAATTGTCTGCCCTTCGCCTTCAGAGAGCAATGGAAAGTACGAATCCGACGCACGTTGCACTGACGCAAGACACTGGGTCAGGATGCCGCTTGAGTGGGGGGGTGAAACTGTCGGGTGTGTGCGTGTCCATTTCAAATCCAAAGAACGCAGACTGTGTGGTGCAGGGTGTTCTCGACTTGGATCACTCAATTCCGGGAACAGCAGCCGGTAAAGCGGCACAAATCGAACGTGCGCAAGAGTCTTTAAAATCAAACGACTTGCCTCGGGCAAAGCTGCTCGTCGTAGATCACGAATCAGCTGCCATGGCAGCTGCATACCTGATTGGCATGATTCCCGTTGGGTGTGTATCACACAAAGTGAAGCACACAACGGAAGCAGCGACATCCGAGGTGCTTAGCAGCGCACAATTGAGTGCTCTGGATACACTCAATTCTGCCCTCTCACCCAGCAGCAGTGCGACCACATCATCCGGTATTTTGGTCGAAAGCGGTCTCCGTGCTGGGTACCATGGGTCGAACCCAAAGATGATCGCGTTTGTGCGCACAGTCGGGACGCGCTATGCTTTCCAGCTCCAGCAAGCATCGTGTCTGCTTGACAACATCAATGTTTTACGCGAGGCAATGGACGCAGGGGAGCTCAGCATCCCAGGATCCAACGCGCTCGAAACTCTCTTCAGTGACGAGACACTCCCCTGCCTGGTCGCCTCCAGAGTTGTGTACAGCTTCCTTCCTTCGGCGTTTGCCATCTTGAAGGGAGGTCGAAAAACTATAAGTGAGCAATCGGTGAAGGCTGGCCGGGAGCGCTTTGGGGAGGTGTCGCAGCTCTTGCAGGATCTAAAACGTACGTTCTCTCTCGCTACCCTACCAGACTGGGCGAAGTGCGAGAGTGTCCAGGATGCTTGGTCAAGGGATGCGGCTCGGCTCATACGCAAAGGGGCAGCCGCCATGATGGAGAAGTGGGACCGCTTCATTGCAAAAGACGACTACCTCGACAGCAGCGATGAGGAGGACGAATCACAGGCCAGCGTACAAGGAGACAATGAGTCTGAGATCAGTGATGCGAGCGATGGCAGCGATGACAGCAATGGCAGGTCAGCTGCTCCTATCAGCAACGACTACACCGAGTCGCTGATGGCTTCGGGTGCGAGCATTCTGGGTCGGCTGAGAGGCATCAACCCCGCTCGTGCTGCTGCAATTACGCAACACAAGCATAACGCACACCCGCTCCGGCAACTGGGTGTCAGCACACTCCCCACAGAGGAAGAGGTCGAAGAGGCAAAGCGTTTGGCGGGACCCACGCCACCCGCCGCAGAAGAGTGGGCACGAGTACACAAGACAAAACGACATGAGCAGCTGCGAACGGCACTCCAGAAGCGCTCTCGAGAATCGTTGCGCGACGAGCTCGCTGAGCATGGTGTCCCTCACGCGAGCGCAATGCTCAAGCCGGAATGCGTAGCCACACTCACAGATGTGCTCTACAAGGCCCCACAGGTGTCGACTCCACCGAGCGGGCGCCCTGAGAAGCGACGTGCGGTGTCTGCATCATAATCTTTGTTTGACGAGGCATGCGAGGTACAAAAGGGTGTACCACTTTTTGACACCCCAAAAAAACGGCCTGGAATGGTAGAAATGGTGTTGCAAATGCCCCAGGATATGTTTTTAGGGGGTTTTGGGGTGGGGTTGGGGGTCAGATAGGCCCTCAGGGGCTCTGGGGGGGTATCTTGAAAAACCACCCTTTGTTAACACCTTTTGGGAGGGGTCTGACCCCCCCTACCCCCCCCCCCCCCACGAGCCTGTTGCAGCGATCTCGCACCTGGTCAGGCAGGTAGGGCAGCTGCCCTACCTATTTAATTTCTGCCCGAAACCTTGGTAGGGCAGGCCTGACCAGCCTGCCCTACCAAGGATATGTTCACTACCGTGGCCTCCGGCGGCTGGGGGGCTCCGCCCCCCAGACCCCCTGAGGGCGGTCTGCTGGCTCCTGGATGTCATGAACCGCCTGTGGTACGATAGACACGGATGGTCCACCAGCCGAGCGCCTGTGGTACGAGAAACACAGATGATCCACTAGCCGAGCGCTCACGTTCGCGCGCGAAGCGCGCGAATTTTTTTGCCCCTTTACCAGGGTTTTCGCTAATCTTCCAGGGGGGGCCAGACCCAGGAAGATTTCTACTCTTCCACCCACCCCACCCAGTATTTCCCCCCTCCAGGAACAGCGCTCGTGCTGACCGCTGGGCGTTGGAGGAACACCAAAATTGGGGTTTGGGGTCACTTTCCCCCCCCCAACAGGCACACGGACACATGATTCAACACATCAGCATGGGCTCTCGCCTCCTTCAGATGTGACGCCGCGTGCGCTCAGGCCTTGGCAACTGACAGGTACATGCCACAGGGGGGTCTGGGGGGCGGAGCCCCCCAGCCGCCGGAGGCCACGGTAGTGAACATCTGTTCTTGTGCGTATCCCATGCACGGGATTGGAAGCCGTGCCAAAAAAACCAGTCGGATTCGGTCCAGAAGCCACCGTCAGGCCGCCAAAAAGCCCCCCCAAAAAAAAATCTGGCGACCAGATTTTTTTTCTTTTTTCCCCAGGAAGATATCTTCCTGGGATTTCCAGCTTTTTTATTTTTTTTTGAAGATTTTTCACCCCAAATCTTCCAAGCGAAAACACTGCCCTTTACCAGGTAGGGCAGCTGCCCTACCTATTAAAGTTTTGGGCACGAGCCCAGCGAGATCACTGGCCTGTTGTGTCAGAATGCATTGAGAGAACAACAAGATGCGGTACACATGGAATAGAAGATACGACGGCCCTCATCAAACTCAGGGCAAAAAGATAAAGCTGGCAAAACCGAACCCTGGGTACCCCAGGGCACCAAATTAATTATTACGCAGCCTGAGGGTGTTGGCTAAACAGGGGGTGGGAGGTGCAGTCCGGCATCGACGTGGGGCATCGGCCGAAGTTCATGATAAAAGTGGGAGGTGTGGGGGGTGGGGGCAGTGGAAAAATGGGTAGCTGGCTTAGATTGTCGCGTGCGGTATGGGGTGGGTGGGGAGCCAAAGGAATATAACAACGGCACAGGTTGCAGAGAGCAGTTGTGTACGCTTCAACCTGTCGAATTTGTGAGGACGGCCGCCAGAGTGTAGAGTGTTGAACATACCCCCCAGCGCGTGTCCTTCATTTTGCAATGCCCTCAGTCAGGCAAGGCGAAACGCCGCAGTGGCCATAGCGCGCCACCGGAGACTGGTGGTGCACAACCAGACCTCTCCTTCCATCCCATTTTTTTTTGCGCGATCTGCAGTCAAAACGTGAACATCGCACATTTTCTAAGACTCGATCATTCTGCAAAAAAAAACAAAATCCCCTGCCAACCGTCATCTTTTTTTGAACGACACAATTATCGTTTTTTTTGTATTGCCAAACGACCACTCGCCTGACGAGACAATCAGGCCAGCGCCGTGCCCACTGTTGCCAGAAGGCTGTGCTCACGGATTTTAGACGTATATCGCCATCAACCTCGTGACCGGGGAAGGGTGATGGGGGTTTCCTCTGTCCCTCACTGATAATGGCACACCGGGGCAGTCTGGTGGGGCTGCTTCTGTGTCGCCGGACAAAAAAAAACAACCGGGAAGCGGCTGGCACGCTGCTAGCATCTTTTTTCTGTTTCGACAACCAAAGGCCAATGTCTGGGGACAGCAGCGGGCGTATGTAATTGTTTCGATCCCCCTCCAGAACGCAGTTCAGGACCAAAATATTGTGAAATTTGAAGGTGCCTAGATCTGCCCCACGAAAGAGGTAATCCAATTTCCAAGTCGCAAATATACTTGAGGCAGCTCGGGGAAGGCCGGCTTTTGCATCTGCACCGTTGTTCATCTGCTTTGTTCTCGACTGTGGTGCTCTGTATTTGAGATACCTTAGTCACTCACTCCGTGTGAGGGCACACCACAGGAGAGTACCATATCGTCATCCTCTGTGATGCGCTGAGCAGCCGGGTTTCCCCAACCACCCCTTGCCCTCAATCCCCAACTGGAGCATCTTGCAGGATGCCGCCCCTGTCGCCTTCTGCATCTTGTGTGATGGCGTTCTGCCCGAGACCAGGGCCCTGCTTCCACACCCACGTCGGCTTTGGGGTAAACCCCATGCAAAAAAATGCCCCGGATACCCGGGCCGATTTCCAAGACGGGTGTGTGTGTCCATCACAGCTTTAGAGGCTTTCTAGGCAGTTTAGCGTCATGCCTGGGACATTGGGGTTCAGACTACCGACAGGATTCTCTGAGTTTGGAGCGGTGAGCTATTTATCTTCTATAAATTTCGTATTTACCCGAGCAACCAGGTTCTCAAATTAGGCCTGACTACGACACAGCATGGAATACGGCGGTTCTTCCAAATGTCTAAGAAGAGAACACAGGAGTTTCTAATCTTTGGGGTTGAGGGGTCTCTAGAGTGAATGCCGATTACCCGCGTTTACTCATGGATCGCAAGCTTCGCAATAAAGTCACATTTTTTTCTAGTGCGGATCTATGACGTACAATACAGATGACAGCATGGCGAAGTTTGGCAAGGAACGGAACGAAACCCAAAACAAAAACCGGCGGAAGGATGGAAAGGCGATTATCTACAGGGTGTCGCATAAACTCGCACAATAACTGACTTTGGTACCAGGCAGTGGCAGCCTCGGCGGTGACCCGAGGGCTGATCTAATCTGTAAAACCCATCCCCTTCCCCATTCGGGGTGATATGTTTGTTTGAGGCGGACAAAAAAGTATGACCGCCAAGAAGGCTCACCTCATGGGGTGAGCCCAACACCGACGGCGCTTCTTCCGAACCCGCCCGGCAACCCACAGCCACGTCAACTCCACCCAAACCGGGGCACACACAGACGGCAGGATGTTTTTGTGTTGTTTTTTGTTGTTGTTGCATCGGCCTGCCATCGGCCCAAACATATTATTCTGAAGCAATGCTAATGTGCGAATCTATAATACGACACCCCTGCAAACAACCACATCGATCTGGGCAACGTGGATAACGGGCAGGCCCGCACCCGCGAGTTTGTTGATCCTCCAGCTCTCTGGCCTGTTCTGACGTTTCGCTGTTCCGAGCCAAAAACTTTGTGTGTTGTGAAAGGGCACCCGGGACTCTGCTTGACCCCCCTGCTGCCGCAGCAATCGGCAGCGGGGCGTCTCGATGGACGAACTCTGCGCCCATTCTCTTCCAGAAGATGGGATGCCCTTTGAGCATTTTTTTCAACGCCCCTTGCTGTACATCTGGATTATGCATGGTATCGGCACACACACCTCAACGGAGATAAGAGAGATAACCAACAACTTGTTCACCTCACCCTTCTGCGATATGGAAGAACTTGACGCCCCGTCTGCTGTCTGAAGGGATTTCGGTTGTGAGGGATGGGGGTGGTGGTGGTGGTGACGGTGGTGGTAACAAAAAGAATCCTATAAATCGAGAAGATTCTAGGTGAGTACTCCTCAGAAGGAGGAGGTGGGGCGGGGGGGAGGGGGGTCCCAGGGGAATGGATGTAAAAAATAGTGGAAGGGGGGAAAAGGGAGGGGGGCAGCGTTGCATTCGATACCCCCCCTCCTCCCCTCCACGCCAAGGATTTTGAGAAAACTTCTGTGCTCTAACTTTGCTTTTCCGACCCCACCCCCTTCCCTGCCCCCATGTATTCCGTAAACCAACAGCAGCTATTTTTCGTGCAGAAACATCCAAAGAAATAGGTCAACTGAATGAACAACTGAAACACTTAAACCTCGAAATTTCGCAGTTCACTACGCTGTCGTACCGTTTCCCACTCGACTGTCTTCCTCGATTTTTTTGCACGATTTCACGCTGCTGTTGTTTGTGACAACCCCTCATTTTTTTTGTTTGCTGCATCGACATGCACGTTGTTGCCAGAATAAACGTTTTTTTTCAGCCGTGTTGACACACAGCTCCCAGAAGAATCTGAGGATACCTATGTGTGCTTGCACTATAAAAGTGAAGGAGGGGATGGGATGTGGTGGGGGTGGGGGTGGGGGATGTAGAAGGTGAAATTGGGGGGGGGGGGGTTTCCACGGGATGTGGGGAGTGTGTGTGTGGTGGGGCAACACAAAATAATTACGTGGCACAAGTTTAGAAACAGGCCCGCTGATAATGCCGGAAAACAATAAAACATACACCCTCGGCCGGAATGACAGAGGGCACCACCTCCTTTGTGCACTGGCAGCGACTGTGGCGGGAAAACCCCTTCGCACGGCAGTGCAGATACGCACTGAGCACGCACTTCTCCCTCCCCCCCCCCCCCTCCCCGATATCCTGCCTAAATACCCACTGTCAACACAGCCCCAGCCCAATGCAGATGAAACGCACATCAGTGGGAATGATTTAGCAACAGGAAATAGAGGAGAATTACATGCAAAACATGATCGGGTGGTGGGTGTGGAGGGGATGGGGGGTGGTGGGGGGGAGGGGGGGGTTCGGGTGAAGACGGATAAGTCAGAGAAAAAGGGATGATGTATCAACTTCACACTTGGGGTGCAGTGCGGAGCAGGTCAAAGGCTACGCCTCAAGCAGTCGAAGGGAAAGGCCGGGCCTGTTGGGTGTGTGTGTGTGTGTTGTGTTGTGTTGTGTTGTGTTGATCACGTTTATAGCGACAGATAAGAGTGGGTCCCGTGGACTCAGGTTGGACCAGTGTAGCCACAGCTCATCAGAGCCACCAAAGTGAACCGGCCCTGTGTCTTTGTTACGACTGGTTCAGACTTTGCCTCGTGCAGAGGGAGAACAGAGTGTTGCCCGTGTTGGAGGTTCCGCAGGTAGCGGTGCCAGGCACATTTTCGGGGGGTACGTTTGCGACGGGAGGGGATTTTTGAGAGCACTGACCAAGATCACCCAAAACTATCCAGAAGATACATAGGCTGCGTGATCCGAAACTGGTGTAAAAAATAATGGCTATATGCGCTGACACACAGTTTTCCATGCACAGTAGTGAACACAACACGCAAAACTCGCAATAAATGGGTTCACGGTGGACTCCAGCCTTGCGGGAGTCATGAGAGGGAATCTTCAGCCTATTTCAGGCGGAAAATAGACTCCCGCTCGAGGGGGTCCCGACTCTCGCTACTTGAGACTCCCGAAAAAGGGTTACCCTACCCCCGCTGGGGTCCACCGTGTTGACGATCACATCACCAGGCCGAGCGAGCCCTGTGCACCCGCTCTACATACCTCGGCTGGCCTAGCTGCTGTGCGAACGTCTCCAGAGACAGGACAAACCCCAAGTTAGGGTTGATGATTGAACGGCACAGGCGGACGTGGTCAAACGCTGCGTCCAGGTCAAACTGCACATGCTGCATCAAGTACGCAATGACCAGGGTGGCAGAACGGCTGATTCCACGACGGCAGTGCACCAAGCACTGTAGCGGTGTGGGGTGTGTGGTGGAAATCACTGCCAGAAGAAGGGCTGCACCAAGGGGGCGCAAAAAAAATACGGGGCCCCAATCCGACAGATGACAATGCAAGCCGCCTGATGATGAGGGGAAGCACCCCGTCCTTCTTCACCCGACAGGTGCCGCGCGCCCCCCCCCCCCCCCCACAGGCGGCACTTTCCAAAGCGCCACCCCCCACCCGACCACCACCCCCGCCCCCGCCCCCTCATCTACAGCCGGATGCCATTTTCAGCAGCGCGAGCGGATACCTTCTTGCCCTCGTCCCGGGCCCTCTCGATGAAGTTGAAAGCCCTCTGAAACTCCGACGAGATGCTCTCGTCGGCATGGTCCAGCCAGTCCAGCTTAAGGTAGCAGAGACGTGGCTTTATGTAACCCTCAGGTGTCTCCCCGCCGGAGGAGTCGCTCGAAGACGAGTCGGTGCAGCTGTCGCACTCCTTCGCCGTGTTGAGGATGTATTCGATGCCCTTGTCCTGCAGCAGCCCCATGTCGAGCGCATCGCGATGGCTGCCAAGGTACAGCCAAGGCGTGATCTGCGAGATGGGGTCCACTGCAGGTGCCTCAGAGCGGTCGCCGTCCTCAACGCGCACCACAGGCTTGTTGTTCTGTTTAGACGGAGAGGAGAGGAGAGAAGAAGGTAGAGAGCATGGCAGGGCATGTGTGTGGTGTGTCCCGCATGCCCCAAACAGAAACCTGGCACAGCCGTGCGCTTCCCTGTGGCATTTTTTTTGGCTCCTGCAAGGTGGTGTTCTCCCCAAAAAAGATAAGGTGGGTGTTTGTGGGGCAAACCCAAGGCGAACACATTTCACGTATTTTTGCCTGGTGGGGATTGGTGCGAATGAAGATACGCACAGCCGTCGCAACAAAAGGCAAAAGTGGATTGTGTGGTGTGTGTGTCGAACCCCAAAGTGCTGTCAACCATCTACGGCGTTTACGTTTCACACTGTGGCCCGACAAACAAAAGGCATCAGACACAGCCATACCTCGAAGAAGCCAGTACTGAGTGGAGCTAACGGTGGCTTCTTTTTCATGCGGCTCCTTTGCCTCGGCTGACTCATAGCGACGAGGTTCCGGGGAGGGGGAAAAAACAGGTGGCAAACTCAAAAATGAGGTAAAAACGGTGGTTGAGAAAATGGAAAAAAAAAGCTGGGGGTGTAGCGGGAAAACAATGAGGGTAAAAAAAGAAACGGCAAACACACAAAAAGAAATACGAAACTGACCTTTTTTTCGGTGGGTGGGGAGAGAAGAGAGGGGGTGCGAGAACTTATGCGGAAAAAGGGGGAAAAGAAGAAAGGGTAAAGAAGAAAAGGGGGGGGAAACGTGAGTATTTTTTTTACCAGCTACGAAATGGGAACAGGGAAAAGGTACCTTTCTGGAATTGCCCACAGCAGGTGCTGAGGGTAGGTCACAGAAGGGAGTCGGCTAAAAAGCGCGTGGAGGTTCGAGGTGCGTGGTACTGTCCGGATGTCACAGGCAGCAGCTGCTTGTGATGCAAACCCTTCAGTGGGACTGGCAGTTTCCGGACATGTTGGTAGGGATGGCCATTGTTCCTGGGGAAGGAAGAGGTGGGCGACGAACCTGTACAAGCGGGCAACAAGAAGAGGTGGTGTGGGCATCAAAGCATGTGTCTGATGGCGGTGGCCCTAAGGGGACATGGGCTTGCACACACTCAGTGGAAAAATCACCCCCCCTCCCCCCCTCTCCCCCCGAGCCGTGCGCCTGCTGGCGCTTCCACGTCGAAAAGGCGAATCCACAAAAATTTGCGTATGCAAATCAGTAGGGGGCAGCTTCTCCTGGGGAAGCCCTCTTCTGATGATTGAAATCATTTTTCTTAGGCAGCACACAGATCCCTTTCGCATCGATATGATGGTGGTGGCTTGTGGTATTGGCGGTATGACATACTCAGAGACGCGACAAAATGGCAGAAGCCAATGTGGCAATGTTGCAACCTGCGAAAGGGGCCCGCTGACGGGTGATTGTTACCGCTTCTCGAGCTTTGGCGAGCTGAAAGCGAAAAGGACTTGTGGTAACCTACCTAGCCTGCAGGGGGTGGGAGTTGGAGTATTCTGATGGGTGGTGTGAAAGACAAGGTGTGTCGAAACAAAAATAAAGGAGAAACATGAGGATGTGCCCCCCTCCCCTCCCCACCCCACCCCCATACCCGCTGGATCGTGAAGTGACAGCAAAACGTGACAACCCAGAAATACCCGCCCTGTCTGGAGGGGGGATCACACGAAAACCAAAGTACCCCGCCCCCCCCCCCCCCTCCAGACGAATCTCACTCACACACTGGGTAGATACGAGGGAGGTTTTGGGTGGAGGAGGAAAGAGATTTTACCCAGCGCTGCTACCAGTGGAAGGCCAGCCCACGGTCATCACAGTTGGGGGTGGTGGGGGATGGAGGGGGTGAGGGTTGTGTGGGGGGAAATGGGGGGGGGGGGGGGCGGCGGGGGGAGGGGGGCAGGGAGGAGGGAGTGTGAGTGCCACTAACAAAAAAAACAACCCAAAAAAAAAACCCCCCCCACCCATCCCTTCCCCAAGACAAATCCCACACCACCCTCACGCTGCTGGGGCTCCTGTGTTGGACTGTTTCTCTTTTTTGCGGCGGAGATAACAGGGAAAGACACGCTGTGACCACCCTCTCCTCCACACCGTTTCCCCCTATTGCATCGAAGGGGAAATCAAGACACCCACACTCCCTCATGACACTGCACGCTACAAAGGCTATGGGGGGTGTGGTACGGGACGGGGGACAGGGGTGGGTGGGGGCATGGGCCATTCGCCAGGCTGGTGGAGGTCTTGGTCACACCTCGCAGCAATGGCCTCCTTTCCAGCGCGTGTGTGCGGCACGCGGGCGTGGGGGGGGGTACGGCCAGGGCAACCAGAAGGCTGCAAAAAAAAGGGCATGTTCTTCCTCGGACATGATGCGTTGGCGAGTCGAACAAAATTCCCCCTTTGCAGCCCACCCGGTCGCAATGGCGTAAAGGAGCAAGCTCATGAATATGGCTTTTGTGCCCGGCCCCCCCACTACGGAGTGGGTTTATTTAGGGAAAGAGATTTTCGCTTGTTTTGTAGGCGTCTTCGGGAGGGGAGGGAGAGGGAGAGAGAACGTAAGAGGGGGGGAAGAGGGGAGGCAGGGGCGGGGGTGGTGGGGGGGGGGGGTCCAGTTCTGCTCTGTACACCGGGGTACCCGCGTGATGTTGTATATTTTTGCTGTAGAAAAAAGTGGAGAGTGCACCAAGGTGATCTTTGATGCCATCTCCACTGAACCTATCCACAGATCACATTGGGGAGGGGAGGGGGGGGTGGGGGTCAAATAGACGGATACACCACTGTGCTAAAGTATGGTGATTCAACTTGCACTTGTTTTTCCAGAAAAATTCCTGAGATATTATGCAAGTCAACTCAGCATACTTCAGCGCGTCTAGATGACCCTCCCCCCCCCCCTTCCCATCATTCACCCCTTGTGACCCTTTTCTTTTGACTCGTCTAGGTTGCACACCGGAGCGAACTCTGATGGCAACCCTAACTGCAGCATGCCGGTCTCAGAGCAAACCAAACCCACCCTACCGCCCTCTCCCCACCGTACCCTCTCTTCCCCACCCCCTTCCCGTCTCCTCCTGAGGATTGCTGAATAGCGCATATAGATGCACCACGAGCAACCTCCTCCCCCCAATCCCTTGCTTTAATGCGTTGTTCGCACTGCCAACACACGTATCCAGAGGAACGACATCCTGCGGTGCACAGCGTGTGTGGGGTGTGCATGTGTGTTGTGTGCGGTGGGGAGAGAGAAAGTTTTATATCCTTTCCCCCCCCCCCACGTGCAACCTACAAAATCAGTAGCAGACCCAAGTCTTTTTCACACCCCCCCCCCCAGCATCGCGCCTGTCTGCCATATTCTCGAACTCAGCAGAGAGATAGGCGAGGGCGCGGTGTGCGGGGGGGTGGGGTGGTGGGGGGTGGGGTGGTGGGGTGGCGTGTGTGACATCTTCGATGTAGTTTCAAGGCGGTGGCAGCCCAGAATGGGGCTCGTGTCACCCTTGAGGATATCCGGTCAGTATGTCGGCGTAGGTGTTGGTGTAGGAGTGGACGGGACAGATCGATCGGCATGTCGGTGTGTAGGTTTGTGTAGGTCTGGATCCAGATGTCGGAGCAGGTGTGCAGGTGTGAGATGGACGCACCACATCGGCATGTCACATGCCGGTGTGAGTGATGTGGATGCACACCACGTCATCCAGAGATCGGCACCAAAGGAACCTCACTCCCAGCTGCACACATTGGAACAGGGGTGATGGCTCGCTTCGATGCGGGGCTGCAGAGGTTGGTGCCGCCTTCGCCAAGGCAAGGGTGGGGTTCAACTCCTCGCATATCGCAGAGGCTGGGACAGGCCTTGCCGCTCACTCTAAAGGCCATCGTTGGGCTCCATCGGGTCTGCGCGGATGCGGGTCAGGAGGTCGTCCACAATACTATCCCCACGCTCCTGCGCAGCGGTGCCTCCGCCACCCGCCCCAGACTGCCTCATGTCTGTGTGGGTGTGGGTGTCGGTGTCGGTGTCGGCGTTCCCCCGCTCAGCGGACACCCCTTCACCGCCGTGGCTTGCCGCTGCAGCAGATGATCCCATGCCGCCTGTGCATAGCGCGGCAACCGTCAGCATTGCAGCCAGGTGTGAAGCGAATCGGACAAGGCCCCAGCCTTGGCCCTCTTGTGGCATTCTCGCCTGCTGCGGGTGGGGAGGGTGAGAGTGACCGGCACCTCCCTGTGTGGGGTGTGGGGTGTGTGGGAATGTGCCTCCAAACTCACGAAAACAAAGGAGGGCAATGAGAAATCACCAGAGAGGACCGCATCCAACGGAAGCTGCATCGAGAGCATCTGGGTGGCGGGGGGGTGGGGTGGGGGCAGTGGTCGCGCTAAATATTGGAAAAATCTCCCAAAATTTGGAAATCGGGAGCGAAAAAACGTACCTGAAAAAGGGGCTCGTTTTTGGGCGGGGAAACCGCGTTTCGTTGCATTTCCGAGCCTCGCCCGGATCGTAGTGGGGTCATTTTGAAAAAATGGGCTTGTTTGAAGACACTCAAATTTTCCGTCCTGGTTGTCTCTACAGCATGTGATCAGTAACAACCCGGGCTAGGGGTCAGGCACCTGCTCGGAAAGCAGGGACGGGAGTTCCCCACTCAGCTCAACTGCCAACAACGCCACCAAGTAGGCAAACATGTGCCAGCTTGAGTGCCACCCCTGATACGGCGAGGGTGTAGCCTGTTCAAGACACTGATGCCACGTGGGGACCCACGAAGCATGTTGTATGTGAAACCTCGTGCACACGCTATACAGGGGGGGTCTGGGGGGCGGAGCCCCCCAGCCGCCGGAGGCCACGGTAGTGAGTATCTGTTCCTTGCGCCGTAGTAGGAGCGCGTGGGAGTTGCGGGCGTACAGATTCTGTGTGAGTTGGATGCGTCCTCCTGAGGCTACTGAGAGTGGTCTGGGTCCCATTCGCTGATGTGAACCCAAAGGACTTGGCTACAAGACAGGCACACGCTGCAGCCTAGTGGTACAGGGGGGTCTGGGGGGCGGTGCCCCAGCCGCCGGAGGCCACGGTAGTGAACATCTGTTCCGAGCTGAACTCGGTGTGGATCACTCCGACATCAGGTCGGAGCCCAGTGCTGCGCGGGAAGCAGTCACTCGGTAGGGAAGGCAAAAGGGGTGCTGAGAGTTTCATGCAAAGCGATGATTGTGGAAGTTTGAGGAACGGCGAACCTCAGGGCGTGAAGAGCAGCAGCCGTCAAGGCCACCCACCCACCCACCCCCGCCCCGCGGGGCCCATTTTTTTCTCTCCCCGTCTCTGCCTTCTTTTGAATATTTGAGATCCGTGCGAAACGCCATGGGGTCACTTTCATTTTTGAACGATTTTGAACGATTTTTGGCCGTGCTCGTAGCATTCCCCGTTGAGGGGGTCGCTATTTCGTGTTCTCCTGGCCGCACGGAGGCATTGCCTTACGTCGCCTCTTCCTCTTTTCCTTTGGTGGTGTGTTGGTCTGGCACAGAGGGCGGGACCGTGCTGATATGCACAGTGACGACTCTCCCTTTTGTTTTGTGCCCGCCTCCACCGAGATTCGGCTGATGCCTCTCAGACTGGGGGCGGGCGGTCGCCGACGCTGACGCGCCTGGCGGCCTGTGGAAAGTGACGTGGGGCTGGGATGGGGGGGGGTGGTGCTGGGGGGTCGGGCCGAAGCCCTTGTTCTCTGATGATGTTATTTGGTTCACGCGTTCAGGTAGTCCTTCTCGCCGTGCTCCGTTACCCCTGCCTCGGCCAGGTAGCGCAGTGCCTCCTTGCAGTTGTGCAACAGCAGGTTGTGCACGTTTGTGGCTGTGAGGTGGTGTCGGGCCGACGCTGTCGCGGGGCAGCCGAAGAAGAGGTGCTTCAGTGAGACCCCAGGCGGGGGGTGGCCCGGCGCATGCTTCAGGCAGGGTTGGCAAGGTGGTTGTGCCGTGCCCGGGATGTCGTGGTCGTAGACCAGGCGGTGGTGGTCGGCCCGGAGTCGGCGGATGGTGGTTTCCCCTAAGCGGGTGAGTCCCTCCATGCGGAGGTCGGGGCGTTGCAGTCGCGTCTCCCCGATTCCCGAACGGTACGCGTACACGCTGTCCGTGCGGGGCACCGTTGCGTCGTTGTAGATGTGTCGGCGGAGGACGACACGAGCCGACGCGAGGCTAACCGGTTCCATCTGCGGCCGGAAGGCACCGATTTGCGCCTGTTTGTCAGCGAGTTCGTTCCCTGCTACCCCAACGTGTGACGGGATGTAGCGGAGGTGGGTGGTGACATCGTGGGTTTGGGCGAGCTCGTTCAACCACCTCCAGATGTCCCATTCGGTGGTGGTGGAGAATGAGGGGTTTTTTTGGTGCAATTTTTTCATACTGAATTGGGGTACCAAAACTTTTCGAGTTGTGGACAAATCCCTGTTTGCAAATAAAAAACGTACCTGGGACCCCCCGTGTATAAGTCCCCCCCTGGGGGTCTGGCAGGGGGGGGACCTAAACACGGGGGTGGGCTGGTCTGGAGGGTCATCAGGTGGCCCCTAGGCCCTCCAGGTGCTGTCAGAGTCGAAAAGTGGGGTGCCAAAAGTCCATCCGGACCGGAATTACCCCCCTACGACAGCAGAGGAAGAGGTCTTCTTGGTCTCCACTGTGCCACCCCCGTGTTTAAGCCCCCCCTGTGTTTAGGTCCGCCCCCCCCGTGTTTAAGTCCCCCCCGGCCGAAAATCGCCTCCAGGGGGGGGACTTAAACACGGGGGGTCCCAGGTACCTCAAAAAATCGCCGAAAATGCCGGGAGTAGGGAGTGAAGTTAGCGTGACCACTGGGTGGGGGTGTATCCCTTGTAGTTTTTTTTTAATTTTCTTTTACTGCAGCCCTGGTTCCCGCTTAATTCCGCTGGTGATTTCCCTTTGTATCGCGCCTCTTGAGCTGTTCCATCCGCACACACACACACACACACTCCCCACTATCGTGCGTTGTCGGTTGGGCGTGGTTACCCAGACCCGACAGCCTGTGTGCAGAGGTATGTAAAGGACCATGCTACGGTCCCTGTTGCCGTATCCAGGAGAGTGGTGGGGGGGGGGCATGGCTTGCCTCAAAAACGACAAGAAGAAGAACCCGGGATACCCCCCACCCCCCCCCACCCGGGACCCACCTCCGCTCCACTGCAATTTTTTTTGTTGTGCAAAAAAAATTGCAGCGGGAAAGATAACCCACGGACACACACCACACACACACACACACCGAGGCTGAGGAAAATATACATTTGATGGTGCCCCTGACGACCCCATATTGCGTAGTTTGTGCGTAGTGAAAAGGGGGGGGGGTCTCATTTTTTGATTTACTCAGCCATTCTCTGTCTCTATGCCGGGACCCCAAACTCAAGGAGTTCTTGCTGTTCCGGGGTCAGTGAGGGTGCAGGCGCTTCAGGTGCTGCAGGTTCTTCAGGTGCTGCAGCGCTGGCAGCCTTCGGTGCGGGTTTCGACGCAGTCTTTGCAGGTCTCTTTGGGGGTGCCCTTTGGCGCGGTGCCTGCTTCAGCTCGTCGGGTGGAAGCATCAACGCATCATTAAGCGGTGCCTGCTTCAGCTCCTCCGGGTGGAAGCGTCAACGCATCATTAAGGAAGAAGGAAGCACAGTTGCTACGCTTTTTTGCAGCTGCAGGAAACGACACCATACCCAACAACAATCCCCAGACCGTCGAGGGAGAGTGGGCGCCTGGATCCCGTGACACAGATCTCTAGTGCCGTTGTGATCCCCTCGGATAACGTCTCCTGGACGTTGTCAGCGGAGGTTGCCTGTGTGGCGGTGACCTCCGTATACCCCGCGGGATCCAGTGCCAGTAGCGCCTTCTTCAGCTTTTCGTCGACCCCTCGGCCGACGCTCTCCTTGATGTCAAGGGCCACCTTCAGGGTGGCACCTCGCAGCGCCCTGAAGGCTGTGATCGTATCATCATTCACAATCTCGAGGGTGTTCTACGCGGCTCCTGGAACTCACTTCCTTCTCAGGTGTTTCTGGGCATGGGGCAACCTTGCCCAGGTGTTTCTGGAGTCCCGCCCCACATGTCGTGCGTTCTTTCGTACGGTGTATAGTGAGTTCTGGCAATAATTTTTTGCTCGGTCAGCGCAGTGCCTCCAGTCCTGTCTCAGTAGCCACACAGAAAGGGGGACCAAAAAAAACTGGGGGGGGACCAAAAAGCGAGACCCCCCCCCCAGATTGCGTAGTTTGTGCGTAGTGAAAAAGGGGTAAATCAGGGGCACCATAATTTGATGGTTTTTTTCTTTTGAGGGATCGACAGGGTGTTCGCTATCTCCCACCTTCCTCGCAGACTGTGGGAGAAAGGGGTAAAATTGCCTCCTCAATTTTTTTTTCGCGCGCGCTTCGCGCGCGCGAAATCATGCAACATCTGCCCCTCGAACAAATTGCCTCGGGTCCAGACCAGGGCACTGTATATGTTTAGCGCAATGGGCCCATCTCGCTGTTCGCGGTTGCAAAACGGAGGTTTTGCGGCAATCAGTGAGTACTTCGGGAGTTGGCCTTTGACAAAACTGATGTGAACATGTGTATGAGCCTGACTTGAACCCAAAACAGGACCGTCGACGGCACCCGTTCTCGAGAAGGAAGGGCACGGTCACATGCGCTCGTTAGTTCCTGTTGGGCAGACTTCACAGGTCACAGGGGGTCTGGGGGGCGGAGCCCCCCAGCCGCCGGAGGCCACGGTAGTGAACATTTGGCAGCCTCGTCCCCGAGTCCGCTTCATAGTGGAACACCACATGCAGACAACGTGCACCTTGAGGCAGCATGCTCAAGAGGTACATCGGCCTGGCGCCTGTGGCAGGCCACTATGCTCTTGGCTTTGGCCTCCTCTGGCCTTGACCATGCTGATGCCGGCTCCGACGGTCCCCAGCAGGTTCAGGTCTCGCTTCTTTGGGTCATTTCCACTCCGTGCGAGGTGTGGTGGTATCAAGTTGTACGAGAGGGTGCTGCCCTTCTCCTTCAGAACCCCTTCCCACCCGAGGCAAAAACTTCCGAGAAACTTTTTTTATTTAATTTCTCCCCCTTGGGAGAAATGCCGGGGAGAGAGGTGGGAGAAGGGTTTTCCCAGAATCTTTTTTTTAACGAAATAGGCCCCTATTTCTCCCCGAGCGAACGCCCTGGGGATCGACCTTCACGGGCCTGCCGTGCAATACGACCAGGTCAGCGATGTACGCTTCTTTTTCTGAAGGAGGTGTGGGGAGCAGGGGGTGGGGGTGGGGGTGTGGGTGTAGGGAGGTCGGGACGGGAAGGGGGGGGGGACGAGGAGGGGAGCGGGGTGCAGTGGCAAGATGGGGCGGGGGGGAGAGGGAGAGAGGGGGGGGGCTATTGATTGGGGCAGACCCTACCCACCCACCCCCCCCCCCCCTCCCGAGCCGGTGCGTTCGGAAAATTTACATTCCTCTCGACCCCCTCCGCCCCTTCCCCCACCCCCCCCCCCCGTTGGCTTTCGATATCTACTCAATTGCCTAAGGATAGTGTCACGACACCACGTCACAAGGTTGGTGCCAAACACTGTCACAGGCTGGCACTGGGCGGAGCGACTCAATACCACTCTGACACTGTATCCCTGTGACTCGGCAGATCTCTGAACTGGGTGTGTAGACGACGGGGTCAAACACTGTCAATCTGCCGTCCCTCGGATGTGGTCGAGCCTGCTTGGAGAGCAGAGAGAGAGGGAGAGGGGGAGCAGAATGTTCCATAGAATATCATCAATTGTCTCTCTTAACCCCACGGCCACTGCTCCCCCCCCCCCCTCACCCACTCCCACCCCGTGTTGCCACTCCCTCGACCGAAACCCCCAACCCTCCCGTCTTTCCAACCCCCGTCCCCCCACTGCTCCTGCAGGCGGGGGGATGGGGGGGTGGGGTGGGGAAGTGGGGGAGTGGGTGGGTGGGAAGTGAATGCTGTTGATTTTTTAATGCATCAGAGCATATTGTTCGCTTGTGTTTTTTTTCCACCTCACACATTCTACTTCAAATTCAGTTCATTTCGTAGATCCCTGTCGAAATGGAGGGTGGGGGGGGGGGGGTGGGGGGTATGGTGGGATGGTGGTGGGGGTAAACGGCGGGGGTGGGGGCAAAGAATCAACATGGAATTTTTGACTTTGTTTCCCCGCCCCCCCCCCCCCGCCGCCCCCCTGCCCCTCTCCTGACCACACGTCCCTCCCAGCCATGTGAAAATTACCTTGTTCTTGTGTTTTAGCTGTCTGTTTGTCTGCTTTTTTTTGGGACCTCCTCAGATAGAATTCCTTTGTATGTGTCGACAAAATCCCAAGCACTGTGAGAGCAGGGCTGCTGCACAGGCTCGTCCGACTCCTGTCCGACTCGGGGGTGGGGGGGTGGGGAATTTTGTAGTCTGTATGATCTGCATAGCAAAGTTTCCTGCGTTGTTAGCACAACTCCAATTTCTCGAAAAAAAATAAAGCAGGAAAATATGTCGTTGGCTTTTTTTCTTGGTTTTACAACAGCCGGTCTCTCTCTCTCTCTCCCCCGCCCATCCCCACCCATTTTTCCCCTTGTATTTCTTTTGACAAGTGGAGCAGCTTGGCAGATGTGTAATTTTTCACATGTCGAAAAACACACTTGAAAGGGGCCTGTTTGTACACCGCAATGGTGAGGACAGGGGATGATCGCTTGCAGTGGGTGGGGCCGGGGTGAGACCAACAGAGCAGGGCGCAGAGCGGAGAACGGAAGATGTGGCTGTGGTGGTCAGCAGGATGGGCAATACGCTATCAACGGCACATCGAAACGGAACGGAGGGGGTAGAATGGGTGGTGTGTATGCGCGCATAAAGAAGAATTTTGCGCTGTTGGGCCAATTCACTTGTTGCAGGTGATAACAGGACATCCAGCTTTGAGAATGTGGTGCTGTTGGGGCAGGGGGGGGGGGGGGGGCAGTCTGCAGTATTCTCTCTGTTTCCACAGTTGAGATGAGTGCAGCTCATGGCGGAGTCACTTGTTCCCAGCGATGCCGATATTAGCTGATGTGTGTTAGAATTCTAAAACGGCATAATATCAACGCTGATATCCCTCCCGTCCCCAGGCTTTTAAAAGCCACTACATGCTGTGCAGACAACACCTTTTTTTTTTGTGCCACACAATATATATAGCGACTGATTTGCACTGCCCACGCAAGACCCTCGTTCTGCCTTTGTGTATTGGATAACCACACATGGACTGACATCTGCAGCACACAAACCTTGTCACGTCGCACACACACACACCGACACACTCTGATTTTTTTGAACTCCAGCTTGATCTGATGTGGTTGTTTTTTTGAAAGATATGCTGGGATGGTGTGGGGGGGGGGGGCGAGAGGGGGAGGAAGAGAAGAGAAGGAGAGAGGAAGGGGGGGGGGGTAGTGAAAAGGGGAGTTGGCGCAAGCGAAGCAAAAAAGGCACGGAGACTACTCCTCTGGCGGGGCCTCCGCTCTGCTCAGATCAACAGGAGGGACGCATAGGAGGAGAAGGCACAGAAGGGGTGGGGGAAGCGGTGGGGTGTGTCATAGGATGGCCCTGCCGACACACAATCCACACGTTTTTTCCCCCGCCCTCCCACACGCACCTCTCGTCCGCCGCCCCCCCTCCCCCCTCCCCCCTGATCCCTGTTCCTCTTAAAAATACGAGCTCTCGGGATAGAGGCTGCCTTCTGGGTGTGGCGAACACGACAGCAGGCGGCACAAAAAATAGGAGGCCAGCGAAGCTGCATGGCCAATAAAGAAGGGTGGGGGGGGGGGGTCTTGGGGGGGGTGCATTTTCAAATCGTTCAAAAAAGAGAGAAAAAAGAAGTAAAAATAGAAGAACAGATGGGAACTCCGAGTTTTTGGGGGAAAAAGGGGGGGGGGGGGGAGGAAAGGGGCAGAAGGTCCCTGCTCAATGGAACGACGAGCTGTGGGGCAGAATCCAAGAGCGGAAGAGAAGAAAAAAAACGAAAGAAGCGCGGTGCACTGGGGAACCGGATTTGTCGATGCCGAGGATTAAGAACAGGTGGGGGGCGTGGGAGTGTGGGAGTGTGGGGCGCTCATGTGGGTGAAGGGCAGGCAGGATGGAAGAAATATCCCACGACAAAGTTGGGAGCGGGGAGGGGCGCGGGGGGAGGTGATGGGGTGAAGGCGATGGCTATTGTGCATTTCGAACAATTTGAACAATTTTTTGACAGTGTTCGTCGCGCCAGATGGCAGCATCAGACTCCTTCCGCTTCAAAAGGCGAGACCACTCACAGCAACTGTAGTAAAGAACAGCTCTGAACCCCACTCCGCTGAGCGCGCACGTTGTGCCTCAGGGCGCTGTCGGGCTCCCTGCGAAGTGCCATCAAGGGTGAGCGAGCCCTCCCCAAAAATACAAAGATTCAGCTGTCTGATTAATTGCCTTGCCCCCCCCCCTCTGTCTAATTCCCGCTACTCTCCCTTTCGTTGGTTTGCCTGCGTCTCACACACACACACCACTTCCGCCCCACACCCACCACGCCACACCATACCCACCACCTCGGCAGGTCCACCACCACGCTACAGACAGTGGCTCCTCTGAAAGGGATCGGGGGGGGTGTGTGATGATGATAAGGTGGAATCTCTAGGTCAAGCAACAGCTGGGCATGCCGACCTTAGCTCATGGACTCGAAAGAACCACCCCGGAAGACGAGACACGAACGGAATAGGGGTCCAGGGGGGGGGGGTCGCTGGAGATGGGAAGGTGGTGTAAAGGGGGAGGTGGGGTGGAGAATATTGAGTGGGAACCGAGTTCATCATGGGAAGATGTACTTGTTGGGGGGTCGGGGGGGGGGGGGGGATTGTAAAAAATAAAATATAAACGCGGGGGCAGGGCTGTTCCTAACTGGGGGGCTTGTTCCCCACTTTCAGGATTCTGAACTTTTTTTCTAAGAATTTTTGTAAGGGGAAAAAAAGTTTTTTTCTAAGAATTTTGTTAGGGGAATTTTTTTCTAAGGTTGTTTCGCAGAGGAAAAAACTTTTTCTAAGTTTTCCCCAGTCGACAGGGCGCGCACAAGGATGGAAGGGAAGTCTGTCCCACGTACCGTTCGCCTTGCTGGCCAACTGGAGAGCCAGACGTTCACTACCGTGGCCTCCGGCGGCTGGGGGGCTCACGCCCCCCAGACCCCCCTGTGGTGTACGTCTCGTACTCAAGTCCTTCGAATCCCATCAAGTCGGGGTCCAACCACTCCAGTCGCCTCTGAGGACGCAGCCAACTCGCACAGAATCTGTACGCCCACACGAACAGATGTTCGCTACCGTGGCCTCCGGCGGCTGGGGGGCACCGCCCCCCAGACCCCCGATGTAGCGTGTGCCCGTCCATCTATCTCACTTCCCCGGGTACAGTGCAGCGTAGGAGGTCAGCGCCGCATCCATGAAGCGCTTCTTCGAAGCCTGACTGACATCGGACAGGAGGTCGGGCTTCCCCACCTGGGAGGTACACTTGCCGCGTTCGCGACATGCGTGACACGCGACACGCTACCTGAAACGTGAGTGTGCCTTGCTAACACGGGCATTTCAACGGTCTGCCGGCGACCGTTCCCCAAACCAGTAAACCAGCAGTTTTGGAAAATCGGAGAGATCACCCTACTGCGCTGAATATGGTGCGCACCACTGCAAAAATCCCCGGGAGCTTTTGGGCTTTCAGACCTGAAGGGGCCAGCAGGTGGGTGGCGTCGGGGAGTGGCAGCTTTGTAACTGTCCTCCAGCTGCTGGCATGTCCAGCCCTGCGCGAGTGCCAAGGTGTATTGAGTCCCTGCGGAGCACAACCCCCGATGAGAACGAGCGCCAGGTGATCCTCATTCATTTTCAGCTGTAACGCGCATGAGGGGCACTCTCTGCCGCAAGCATCTCTGGGCATCACTCGAGAGCTGTCACATGATGACGCGGAGAGAAATCAGAGAAAAAGTCCCGCCTGACGGGCACGCGCCTGGAAACTGTGGGGGGGCGAGCAAAAAATCCCTTGTAAAAATTCTTAGAAAAAACCTGGTTCCCCGAACCAAAAAACCTGGAAAAAGGGCTCGTTCCCCGCCCAGGCCTGCGCGGGGGGGAGGGGTGGGGTGGTGGTAGTGGTGCCGTGGTATGGGGGGGGGGGGGGGGTGGGTCGGGGTAAGGAGATGCAGGAATCCGAGACGCAGGGGTGGAGGGCAGGGTATCCGTCCTCACCCCTGTGACCCACACACACAGGCAGGTGCCTCTGCGGCGCACTGGGTGGGGGAGGAGGGGGAGGTGTGAATGGTGGGTTCGACCGGTCGGAAAGTTATCCAGACATGTCAATTTTCGACCGACCGGGGTCGACAAAACGGTTCAGATCAGCGCACCATAAACCCTCTCTCTCTTTTCACACCCCCACCCCCACCCCCACCCCCCCCCATAAAAACGCAACCCCAGCCTCTGAGCTGAGCAAGGGCTCCCAGCCCCCCTCCACCGCCAGCACCACTACCACCAGCGAAAACCCCCCCCCCCCTCACTGCACAACCAAATGTGTTGCTCATTGAAGGTTGGTGCCACCTTATTTTCAGGGATTTTTACACCATGTGCAAGACTAGAGAAGACTGGGTGTGGGGGGGGGGGGGGGGGAACGGTGGTGTGTTTTTTTGGGGGTACCTACCACCCCCCGTGTATATGTCACCCCCCCCAGGTGCAAAAATCGGGAGGGGGGTGACATGTACACACCTTTTAGGGGGTGACATAAACACGGGGGGTGGTAGGTTAGTGTATGTCACCCCCCGCCAGGGCCGCCTGGGGGTGACATAAACACACCCCTTTTGGGGGGTGACATATACACGGGGGGTGGTAGGTACCCTATTTAGATTTTTTTGTTTCAATTTTTTACCCCCCCCCCCGTCTCTCTCTCTCCATCCTGCCCCGTCCCGCACGCACCCCACCCCACCCCTCACCTCCAACCCGCTCTGCAGCTGTGCCAGAAAAAAAACCGTGCCATGTGTTGTCGCCACGAGAGGCTCACTTTTTCTCTGGACGTCAGAGACGGTGGGGAAGGCGGGGGTGGGGGGTGGGGCACCTGCCCGTGTCACAGCAGTCAAAAAGAATCGCAGGCTCAGGCACAGCATCTATTCGAAGCCCAGAGGATTCTTGACGTTCCCGCTGTAGAGGAACACGGAGTAGATCACGAACACGATACCCACAGAGATCAGGGGGGTAATCGCGTAGCTGTACAGGGCGACCTGTGAGGGGGAGGTGGGGTGTGGAGTAGAATGGAGTGCACATAGATAGGATAGAGGGATGCACACAAGGCGTGCTGCCCATCCCTCCCCATGCGTGTGTGTGTGTGTGTGTGTTGATCACTTTTTAGGTGGTTAACCCTGCACGGGTCCTCGCCCACCCCTGCGTGTGTGTGTGTGTGTGGTTACAAAGTTTTAAGGCGGTGTCGCCCTGCACGGGCAGTAGCACCTCCCCTTCAGTATCGCACTCCCGAAGGATTCCCCAACACGACGTGACACCGGTTTCGACGCGTACTCTTCGTACCCCTCCCCCCGGCCGCGTCTCTTCAGCGAAGAACCGGGGATAATCGGACCAGGGCTAGCTAAACCCTGGTGGTGTCACGGGTGGGGTTGGAGAGGGAGAAAAGGAAGAAATGAAGTTGCGAAAAAGTCAAACACTGACACGTGAAATCAATAAAAAAGCGGTATATATCGCCCCCTTGCTGCGACAAAGACACTAAATAGTCAGGCCGCTCCAAGAGTCTTGAGGGCTTGAAGGAAGAAACAGGTTGCTGATGAGTCTCAGGAGCAGGCACCTTTTGTCCGCCCACATGACCTTCGCCCGAAGGCGAACCTCGTCCAGCTTGGCTCGATCGCCACAGAGAAGGGGATCATTCTCCGCTGTGGTGAACATCTTAAAAACCGAGGGTGCAGAGGTGGGGCAGCCCACTGGTGCGACAGCAGACCGCCCCCGGATAGCTATAACTAGTGCATAGGAAGAATACGACGGCACACGCAACAGATGCCGAAGGCACAACGGCGGGTCACTTTTAACCACCAGAGGAGTGGCACTCCCGAGGGGTGGGGTAGGGGGGAAGTCACAACACTTTCGAAGGAAGTAAAGGGGCAAATGGGATGTTTTGTGCAAGGTAGAAAGGAAGTCACAACATGAGGCAGGGGGATTGCTCATCAGGCCTGGGGGAATAGAGGGTTTGTGTGTGGTTATAAAGTTTTAAGGCGGTGTCGCCCTGCACGGCGAAAAAAAAGTGGTATTATCGCAAATGCCACCTAAACTATCCAGTACACACAGGCCCCCCCCCCCAGCCGTAGGCCAGGGGGGCCCCCCAGACCCCCCCTAAGCAGTGCTCAGGGGGGGCAGGGGGGGTCAGCACACAGGCCCCCCACTCAGGGGGGGCCTTGGCCGGGCGAAAAAGTGGTACTGAAAAAGTGGCATTATCGCGAAAAAAAAGTGGCATTATCACAAATGCCACCTAAACGATCCAGTACACACAGGCCCCCCCCCCAGCCGTAGGCCAGGGGGTCCCCCCAGACCCCCCCTGAGCAGTGCTCAGGTTCAGGCAGGGGGGGTCAGCACACAGGCCCCCCACTCAGGGGGGGCCTTTGGCCGGGCGAAAAAGTGGTACTGAACCCCTCCCCCAGCTGGGGGCTAAAGGGGGGGTCCTCGGGCTGATCCCGGGGGTTTGCGATAGGCAACCTCGTGCCGGGACCTGTCATAGACTTATGCTATTCGAGGGACCAGCTACTAGGCTCCGTGGTCAAATTTGTTTGAAAAGGCCTTGACCAAAGGCAAATGAAACTTTCGCCCCCCCAAGGATCGCACCACTTCATCTCAGGACTTCCCTCCCACACTCCCACACGTGATTCGCCCCCTCAGAGCCAGACTACTGTTTCAGAACTGTACACCCCTCTCCACACGTCCACTGGCTCCCCCGCTGAATGCGACGAACAGTGCGACATGCCAAACCTCCCCTTATAGAGTTTTAACGGCGCCGCGTTGTTGACGGTGGGGTAAACAGAGCCCAGGCGGGTATTACCTACCGCTTTGTATGCCTTGCTTAGGGTGTCCCCTTTTCACCAGTCAACATGCGTGCATGCCTCCGTCCTAGGTCACCAATGATCGTGCCTCAAGAAAGTGTACAGTTCCTTCCCAGTAGCCCTTCCGTTCTGCGAGTCCGAATCACGCAGTCCCTCGAATCCATGGTGCTTTCCAGAAAATTCAGAAACCCACCCACAGTCAAAGTTGAAAGGGGGCCGTGACCAGAGGCTATAAACGTTTAAAAGTCTTTCGCAAGCCGAAGTCGTACGACAGACCACGGGAATGTCAGAAAACAGCAGACGGGTTTGACCCCGCTGCTGCTCCTCGACAGACCCGCAACCAGCGCCAGAGCCAACTGCAAGCGTGACATACATACCGTAGCGTCGAAAAGAGAAGTTATGCACAACGACCCGTGTGGTCGAAGTGGCTAACCCTGTGAGACAGAATTGACGCTGGAAAATCCACCATTTTGTGGGCGTCAAGACTGGTGGTGTGGTGGCTGTCCTGTGTCATCTTGCACTCCTGAGAGCGCAATCTACAGGACAGGTAAGTTGGGGGAGGTGTCACACCCCGCGGCCGTATTTTCATGGGTACGGTAGATCTGAACGACGGGGGTGGGGGTATATATGGGAGATGTAGAAGTGAGGAGGGGGGGTTGTAGTCGTGCGTTGAAGTAGAGGGGGGGTGTACGTCGACCTTGCCCCCACCCAGCCCTCCTGTCTTCCTACATCCATTGTTGCCTCTGTTGTCCTGTAGATTGCGCTCTCAGGAGTGCAAGATGACACAGGACAGCCACCACACCACCAGTCTTGACGCCCACAAAATGGTGGATTTTCCAGCGTCAATTCTGTCTCACAGGGTTAGCCACTTCGACCACACGGGTCGTTGTGCATAACTTCTCTTTTCGACGCTACGGTATGTATGTCACGCTTGCAGTTGGCTCTGGCGCTGGTTGCGGGTCTGTCGAGGAGCAGCAGCGGGGTCAAACCCGTCTGCTGTTTTCTGACATTCCCGTGGTCTGTCGTACGACTTCGGCTTGCGAAAGACTTTTAAACGTTTATAGCCTCTGGTCACGGCCCCCTTTCAACTTTGACTGTGGGTGGGTTTCTGAATTTTCTGGAAAGCACCATGGATTCGAGGGACTGCGTGATTCGGACTCGCAGAACGGAAGGGCTACTGGGAAGGAACTGTACACTTTCTTGAGGCACGATCATTGGTGACCTAGGACGGAGGCATGCACGCATGTTGACTGGTGAAAAGGGGACACCCTAAGCAAGGCATACAAAGCGGTAGGTAATACCCGCCTGGGCTCTGTTTACCCCACCGTCAACAACGCGGCGCCGTTAAAACTCTATAAGGGGAGGTTTGGCATGTCGCACTGTTCGTCGCATTCAGCGGGGGAGCCAGTGGACGTGTGGAGAGGGGTGTACAGTTCTGAAACAGTAGTCTGGCTCTGAGGGGGCGAATCACGTGTGGGAGTGTGGGAGGGAAGTCCTGAGATGAAGTGGTGCGATCCTTGGGGGGGCGAAAGTTTCATTTGCCTTTGGTCAAGGCCTTTTCAAACAAATTTGACCACGGAGCCTAGTAGCTGGTCCCTCGAATAGCATAAGTCTATGACAGGTCCCGGCACGAGGTTGCCTATCGCAAACCCCCGGGATCAGCCCGAGGACCCCCCCTTTAGCCCCCAGCTGGGGGAGGGGTTCAGTACCACTTTTTCGCCCGGCCAAGGCCCCCCCTGAGTGGGGGGCCTGTGTGCTGACCCCCCCTGCCCCCCCTGAGCACTGCTTAGGGGGGGTCTGGGGGGCCCCCCTGGCCTACGGCTGGGGGGGGGGGCCTGTGTGTACTGGATAGTTTAGGTGGCATTTGCGATAATACCACTTTTTTTTCGCGATAATGCCACTTTTTCAGTACCACTTTTTTGGCCTGTGCCCCTGTGGCCTGGCCAAAGCCCCCTGGGCCCCCCCTGAGCCCTGGCTTGGGGGGGCCCTGTGGACCCCCTGGCCTACGGCTGGGGGGGGGGGCCTGTGCGGACTGGATAGTTTAGGTGGCATTTGCGATAATGCCACTTTTTTTTGCGATAATGCCACTTTTTGAAAAGTGGCATTATCGCGAAACTTTCAAAAAAAACAGGGCATTACACGGATGACGTACGAATCGTAATATCGTATCATATCGTAAATACGATATGTATCGTATTTTTTAAGGCGATATCGCAATATATCGCAATATATCGTATTTATATCGTGTTTAGTCAGCTTTGATATCGTATGCGATATGCCCATATCGCACTATTACTACAGGCTTCTGAGGGAGGCAATAGGATGGCTAGGTGGCCACATGAGACAACACCACAAGGAGGGGATACGACTAAGTGGTGTTACGCCCCAAGACGTCCCGCCACCTCTCTTCCGACGCCTCCAGCACTTCATCAGCAATCACCTCCTGGGCAACTGCTTCTGGGTCCATCACCTCCATGAGTTTAAAGAACTCTCTTGAGGAAAACGTGTCCCACAGCTCTTTGAGAAGTTGTTGTTCCTCGTTGGTGACGTGTTGGATGCTCTTCCATACTTCCCCCACGACAAAGCAGGACTTCTGATCGCTGGGGGGGTTGCTCATCCAGAGGAAGAACTGTAGGAGGCTCTGTGCATCGTCTGGATCTCCGAGAGCATGTCCCCCCACCCATCCCCTCCGATCAAATGTGCTAACTCTCGGACACTTTGCGGTTTGTAGGCGCGCTCAAGCTCTTCGTGCAAGAAGCTTGCAAGCAGGTCGGTCCGGGGTGCCACATGCTCAACGACGTGAAACAGCGCTGACCACCTCGTTTCTGAGGTGGTGCGCGGCGCCTGTGAGAAGAAGGTCACGAACTGGA
Source organism: Rhynchopus euleeides (assembly GCA_963210315.1). Lineage (NCBI taxonomy): Eukaryota > Euglenozoa > Diplonemea > Diplonemida > Diplonemidae > Rhynchopus > Rhynchopus euleeides. The sequence goes on from OY723303.1 coordinate 855,902, forward strand.
TGGCGAGGGGGAAGCGCTTCGTGTAGAAGTCTTTGCAACATTTGTTGGCGTGATGCCCCAAACACCACACCGACAGACGCCCTGTGAGCTTGATGAGGCGCTGGTTTGTCGCGCATCTGTCCATGTTGACAGACGCGATCGTAAACGAGTAGTCGCATTCGAGCCGCTGCAGCACATCTTCAAGCATCACTGCGTCAGGGCTCACCCCAGCCTGAACACCTCAACGCACACCAGCAGCGGTTGTTGCCCAACATATGCAGTCACAGCGAGGTACGAGGTGTGGATCGATGCTGCTGTAGTTCCGTCGATGCCAATAGGCACGGTGCGACCTTTGAGAGCATCTTTCAGCGCCTTCAGAAGTGCATCCGTGTGGCTGCTGTGTTTCTGCAAGAGGGCGCGTCCGCTGGGCATGTTCGGGTACAGGTGTTTCCGAATCGCCAACACCACAAGCTCCGCCTGGCTGGCCGTGGTATTGCCGACGCAAAGTGAATACGACAGGTCACTCACGAATTCCGGTGCTGGATTGGCTCCGTGCGCCTTCTGCTGCCCCCCTTGCCTGTCGCCGTTCTTGTCTTCACCGCCCGACTGCTTCTTCTTCTGGTGCTCGACCGCACGGGCGGGTGATGGCGAGTTTTGATCCGGAAAAAGGGGTGCTAAAAAAAATTGCTCGCGCGCTTCGCGCGCGAGCACCTCATGCAATGCACGCGTATATCCGCAACAACATTCGTTCTGATCGATACGCTTTGCAATGTGCGGTGTGAGTGGACAACGAGGAAGTCGTACAGACTTCGTTGTGCAGGGATGGTAGTCTGCACGTACTCCGTCTTCACTCACGACCATGTCGCACTCCTGGTGTTGTGCCGTTTCCCACTTGCCATGGTACACCAAATGGTACATGCACACTCGACAGGTGCACAGCACAGGGGTTTAGGGGGCGGAGCCCCCCAGCCGCCGGAGGCCACGGTAGCGAACATCTGGCCTTCTCCTTCGCGTTCTGGGACTCTTTGGATCAATTGCGGTTCGTAGTGGGGCACGAACCCAGGGACGCTCGTTGTTGGGAAGTTGTGCAGGTCGATGAGTGGGAAACTGTCTGAAACCTGTGAAAAATTCCACCCCCAAAAAAATGCCGAAACTCGCCGTCGGGTTTTCGGGGGAAAAAATACAAATGGAGAATTTCGCCCCCAAACTCGCCATCGGGAGAACACTGGGGTTTGCGGGTTTGCAGAGACGCGACATCCTTGACGGCGTACACGTCTTTGGCATCGCCTTGCAGCTTATCATGACGTGTTTTCGCTGTCACATAGCTCACTCGCGCCCCTGCTTTCTGCTTCGCCAGCTGCTCTTTGAGAGCCTTTGGCTTCGGAGTGGGTGACTCATCTGGGGTGGTGGTGGTAGTCTCGCCGCCCCTCGTTGGTGTGCTGGGTGCCTTTTTCCCCGGTGCCCACCCCGTGTGGCCATGCATCATCCTAAACGATTCGTAATATCGCATAATATCGTATTTTATATCGTAATCGTATACGATATAATGCGATATAAAATACGATATGCACGATTCGTATTTCACCATTACGATTCGTACGTCATCCGTGGGCATTATCGTAAATAACCCTAATGGGAAAAAACAGATCGGGGTGTGTGCGCCAAGTCCGGCTACCCCACGCGCCTGTCCTGAAGCGTGGTGATACCCTGCAAGGGTTTGCACGGGGCACAGTTTCCTGCGTTGTGAGCGCAGATCTCAAGAGAAGGAAAATCAGCGAAAGCCGCGAAACCACGAAAAATATATTACCCTGGTCCCTTGGGCAGGAGCCCCTGTTGCAGGTAAAAAAAACCTGCAGCTCAACCCCGGCCAGTGCGCGGTTTGTTTGTCCTAGAGAGCAGCAGAGAGAAGCGAAAAAAACCAACACGGCAGTGCACAGTGCCCTGTCGCATCTACAGAGTGGTCTGCATACCGAGCCCAGGGTGGAGAGCACGATCGAGGCACCGATCGACACGTCCTTCGCAACAGCGTCAGCGTACTTGATCACAGCGCCGCACAGCAGACCACCGAAGGCGTTGGCAGAGATGCAGATCCACGTGAGGTTCGTGTAGCCGTGGAAGAAGCCGTAGATAGCGACGGTGGCACCGTCCCCGCTGGCGTACAGCGTGACGTAACCGGAGATAATGGAGAAGAAGGCAAGGTGGAAGTTGCGCGTCCACAGCGACACCTTCACCTCTTTCAGGATCTTCTCGAAGTAGACACCCGCCATGGCAGAGCAGATGCCCGCCACGTTGACCAGCACCAGGCCCAGGAACTTCTCCCACTGCGTGTACGCCTTCTCGGAGGACTGCTCAGTCTTGCCATTCAAGCGACCCCCCAGGTTCACCATGCACACACCGCTGGTCAGGATACCGATGGCGAACCACTTGGAGCAGTTCAGCACACGCCCGAGGATGAGCTGTGGCAGGGGTAGTAGGTGCATAGGGACATGTGCATCAACCCTTGTGACATGTGGCAGCAAAACGGATCGAGACCACAACAGCTTTTGCTTATGGCCCCGACGACCTCCAACCCGACGCCAACGAGACGATCAGGGCGGTGGTAACAGTAAGACTGAAAACATGGGGCGAGCCCCAATACTTCACTTTTCTGGACAGCACCCACAGCCCGGCCCCCCTCCCCCCCCCTCCCCCCCCCCCCCCCACACCCCAATCCCCCTAACCCTTGCAAAAAACATACGAAGGACATGAAGGCCGTCCAGAAGGTCTTCAGCTGGTAGGAAACGGTGTATGTTGCGGTGTCGAGAATGGTAACTGCCATGAACTGCAGGTTGTTCTGGGCAAGGTAGAGCAGTGCGGGGATGGACACCTTCAGCGCATCCCAAGGCGCGTCGTACACAGACTTGAGGCTGCCATCTTCCCTGAGTAGAAGGAACACGCACGTCACACATTTTGTAACCTCTTGCATAATCACAGCAGTCTGCGTGCTGAACTCGGTCTGCCCAGGCAGGGAACGCACACCACGCATCAGCAGGACAGCCGAGGCGTTCTGTGCCGTCAGGAGGCAGAGCACGAGAATCCGGATCTCAACACCCCACAGCTTGGGGCGCTCCTCCTCCTTCTTCTCAGGCTTGATCGGCTCCATCTGGATGTGCGCCTCACCGGCGGCAACCTTGGGCGACGTCATGGTGTACAGCTGTCAAGGCCTGCTGCAGCGTATACCTGTATACCCTCTGAATATAGTAAGGCGCCTTGCTTTACTGCCCGATAACAATCTGGAATGTGGAGTGGTGTGGTGTGCTGGTGGTGTGGCATCACGGCGTCGCGCGCAGAGCAAAGGATGGGTGGCGGGGGCGGTGGGTGTGGGGGCGGTAGACTCTGGAGCATTCCGGGGATTCTGAGGTGTGGCACCGCACGGTACCCATCCCCCCGTTAGTGTGGGGCCTTCTGAGACCCAGCGTGGGTGTGACATCTGTTTTAAGGGTGCCCCTTTGGCACACGGTGGACTCCCACACGTCAGGGTGCACCTTTTTGGGATATCGGAATATCGGGGGTCTGGACCCCCGCGAGCGGGGGTATGGACCCCGCTCGCGGGGGTCCAGACCCCCGCCCCAGACCCCCGCTCCCGGGGGTGGGAGTCCACCGTGCAACCTACCGAAGTGCCCCCCCTCCCCCCCCTTTGCTTTTTTTACACGTCCGTCCTGCAGCTACGTTGTGTGTTGGATGATCATTATATAATTATGATGTCTGACTCAGGGCTGTTCCTAACTGGGGGGCTTGTTCCCCACTTTCAGGATTCTGAACTTTTTTTCTAAGAATTTTTGTAAGGGACCAAAAAGTTTTTTTCTAAGAATTTTGTTAGGGGAATTTTTTTTCTAAGGTTGTTTCGCAGAGAAAAAAAACTTTTTCTCATTTTTTCCCAGTCGACACGGCGCGCACAAGGATGGAAGGGAAGTCTGTCCCCCGTACAGTTCGCCTTGCTGGCCAACTGGAGAGACAGACGTTCACTACCGTGGCCTCCGGCCGCTGGGGGGCTCCGCCCCCCAGACCCCCCTGTGGCGTCTGTCTCGTACTCGAGTCCTTCGAATCCCATCAGGTCGGGATCCAACCATTCCAGTCGCCTCAGGAGGACGCAGCCAACTCGCACAGAATCTGTACGCCCACACAAACAGATGTTCGCGACCGTGGCCTCCGGCGGCTGGGGGGCTCCGCCCCCCAGACCCCCCATGTAGCGTTTGCCCGTCCATCTCACTTCCCCGGGTACAGTGCAGCGTAGGAGGTCAGCGCCGCATCCATGAAGCGCTTCTTCGAAGCCTGGTTGACATCGGACAGGTGGTCGGACTTCCCCACCTGGGAGACCTGGGAGATGCACTCGCCGCGTTGGCGACATGCGTGACACGCGGCACGCTACCTGAAACGTGAGTGTGCCTTGCTAACACGGGCATTTCAACGGTCTGCCCGGCGACCGTTCCCCAAACCAGTAAACCAGCCAGTTTGGAAAATCGGAGAGGTCACCCTACTGCGCTGAATATGGTCCGCACCACAGCAAAAATCCCCGGGAGCTTTTGGGCTTTCAGACCTGAAGGGCCAGCAGGTGGGTGGTGAGTGGCAGCTTTGTACATGAATCTGCCCCGTTAACGGCTACCGGGTATTACCGGGTATTACCGGGTCGAAAAACGGGTATTACCGGGTCCGGTAATACCCGTTTGCCCGGTAATACCCGGTAATACCCGGTTATAGCCCGGTAGCGCTACCGGGTATTTTCCATGGGGATTTCCCTTTGTTTTTTGGGTTGATTCCCTTCCCCTTAGCAGTGTGTTGTGGTCGACATTGGATTCTATGGCGCATGGGGTGATCGAAAGCCGGGTTCCGCAGTTCACGTCTGGTTTGTGTGGCTCATTGCAGACTTTTCGAGTTTCCGTCGCAGCAGTGCTGACTACTGCACGGTGCCCACACACCACCTGAGCCCTTCCAGAGCCGGCGGTGCCTTCAGATCAGGCAGTCGATCACACACACGCATAACATGAGACAGGCGTGATCGCAGGGCCACCTTCCTCTCCCAAAGTCTGCGAGCCCCATTCCATTGGGGCAGTGACTGCCTGGGCCAACAGGGTCTTGGGGCAGGCACATTCTGAACCAATGAAGGTTCCATCACAGAGAGGCACTGTTCCCATAGCTTCCATCATTTAAGGACCTTGGCTCAGAAATGCAGAAACGGTGCGTCACCAAACTGGTTGCAAAGTGGCACAGTTGGGCACACAGTGGCACAGAGCGAAGGGCTCCTCGTTTTCAATTATCGGTCCTTCGTTCAGGTAAACCTCCTAGGCGTGCATCTTCCCCTACCCCAGGCTCGAGTGCTTGGTCACGCCAGCTCCGTTATTCGGTCACATCGCTCTGCTGGCTGGGTGCTTGTCGCAACACTTATCTGCGAGCAGCCAACGAGCATTATGGTACCGAGAGGTGCTTCTTGGCGTGGCCGGGCTTGTGGTTCCTGCCACAGCAGGTCACAGTACGGTGAGCGGACTTGTATTTGCTGGGGTGGCTTCAACACGGGCTCGCCGCTGGACTGCCCCCGAACCAAGGTGGATAATCGCACCTGCCTTCGGGACGCTGAGGGTATCCGCCCCGTGTATGATGAGCGGAAGCTAACCAGCCTGCAGTCGACCCACGTGGTGGCCTCACGACTCCCAGACAACGGCTGGTTTGGGCAGGTGGACGGGAAGAGCTGGTTCTCGAGTTGTGGTGTCGACACGTTTCCATTTTGAGAAATTCTCTGTGATACGCTCCACAGCAAGACGTCCATGTGAAGCCTCTCTGGCGACACCCTTGACAAGAGCACCTCTGGCACTCTGTACCGGACCTGCAGCTAAGATCCGAGCTGGTGCGGCAAGGTATTTAGCGACCCCTTACGATATGATGCAATCCAGAGAAGTCCCAGCAAAACGTGGATTCGACCAGGCCCTCAATATATGCACGAGTTGTGCCTGCTTCTTGTCATCTTGCTTGGCTACTGGTCCCTCTGATAAATCATCAGCTTGGTTCGAGTCGGGACAAGTCATGATGCATGTTTCAAAGAACTTAGCCTCGTGGACGGCCGGTTGTGTGACGACACGCTCTGCCTCCGTGGAAGCGGACCAGGCCATGAAGTGCATTGAAGAGGGAGAGGAGGCAACACACGGAGGACACAGGCACAGACAGGGGTGTGTCCCTCATAGATCTTGGTTGAACGAACAGGTGTTGGAATCAGGGCCTGGGCTCATTATCTCGACCTTTGTTTGTGTAATCATCGGGGCACGCCACGCCAACACATCCCCCCACCGCCATGCCGCAAAGCCTGCCTCGTAGATCTTGGTTGTACTGAACGTGGGTGTTCCCCAGCCGTTCCCACTCCCAGTGTTCCCAGGGCCGCCCCTGTGAGGGGTGGGACAGGAGGGGCTGCAGAGGCTGGCCTTCAGAATAACGCAGGGGGGTCACCTAACACCTGACATTCCCCCCGCGCACCTTCCCTTGGACTGCCAGACGGAAGATGGCCAGAACCCTGCAGTTGATTCACTGCGACACCCCACGAACCATCCCTGTACCAAGGAAATCCCCACGGAAAATCCCCGGTAATACGAAAACGGGTATTACCGGACCCGGTAATACCCCCAATTTTACCCGGTAATACCCGTTTTTGACCCGGTAATACCCGGTAATGGAGGCCGATTACCGGGTTTCCGGTAATACCCGGTAATACCGGTTACCCGTTAACGGGGCAGATTCATGTTTGTAACTGTCCTTCAGCTGCTGGCATGGCGCCAGGTGATCCTCATTCATTTTCAGCTGTAACGCGCATGAGGGGCACTCTCTGCCGCATGCATCTCTCAAGAACTGGGCATCACTCTAGAGCTGTCACATGATGACGCGGAGAGAAATCATAGAAAAAGTCCCGCCTGACGGGCACGCGCCTGGAAACTGTGGGGGGGCGAGCAAAAAATCCCTTGTAAAAATTCTTAGAAAAAACCTGGTTCCCCGACCCAAAAAACCTGGAAAAAGGGCTCGTTCCCCGCCCAGGCCTGGTCTGACTACATCGCGTCCCACCCTAACCGCCCCTGTTCCGAGACGAGATACGTGTCCCGGCATGGCGATGCGAAGTGGTGAGGGGGTTCTTTTCGAGGGCGGTGTCGTCTGCCTTCGAAAGGAGGACTGCCCAGGCAGGTCGGTCCGTGAGTCCGATGGGATCCAAGCATTCGGAAGCAACAGCGACAGCTGCCCGTGGGGGGACAGATGATGCGCAGCTGTGCACGCTGTTGCCGGAATGCATAAACCCGTGTTGCCTGCAACTGTAGTATGCGCAGTTGCAGGCAACGCATGGCGCAGAGGCGGAGGGCCCGATGCTAATCCGAAGCAATCTGCCTCCAAGCAAGGCCTTTCTTTGGACACGGGGAAGAGCAGCAGAAACACAGGGGTTTAAAAGGGACTTGTCCACTCCAAGACGGCTTGGCGACTTCTGTCACTGGGACAGTGAAGTGAGAGTGCTGAAACCGGCCGTAACCCCCAGGTGCATGCAGGGGATGCGTTTCCGGGGGGGGGGGGGGGGGGCGCCCAGGCTTGTGGCACAGTGGTTTGTGTTAAGACGCCTCGCAGCGAGTTGCACGGAGAGCACAACAAACTTACCGGGGGGGGGGGGGGGCGGGGGGGAGGTGATGACACCTTCCCAGCACAAAGGAAGGCCGGCCCCACTCTAAAGGTTGATATGTCGACAAGGGAGCGTGAGGGTGTCACGCCCAGTCCTAACAGTTGCTGGATGCTTAGGTCAGGCACCGTTTGGCTGGGCTTTAGACACACTCCAAGAACCTGTTGATGGAAATAAAAGAAGCTATTTCGACGTGGCGTGAGATACTTGCGTGCTGGCGAGCACCGCGGGTGGCGACAGCCAGGGCCCTCACCTATTGGAGGTGTGCATTTCGCTGTGTAACCTGCGCGTGCCTTGCAGTGCCTGGCACACTGCGAAGGAGTGCAGTGGAGTCGATAAGAGTAAGATGGGGGGGGGGGGGCAGAGAATAGACGCAAAGTCAATCTCTGTCCACCCAATGCAGGTCGCAAGCCGAAGGGAGTGCAAGTAATTCGGGAATAAACGCGGCGCACCGGTTGAGGCGGATATATTTTCCAACCGAGCGACAACTTGCGAAGCGCGCCGCGCATGCCATTGCAGTGAGGGGTCCATATGACACGGCTACTTCGAACGATTCGGACAAAGGGGCGTCTAAATTGACCAACATTTTCTCAAGTCACCAAGTTTCCGGGATCACTCCTGACCCTAGCGCAGAGCAAAGACACCAATCGGTGACCCCCCCCCCTCCGTCTCACGGAAATAAATCCCGCTGTATCCGGCGATGATATATTTGCAACCAACAATCTACTTGCGGAAGACGTGACCAGGCCAGTGCCGCAGTACAACGCATCTTCTTCTTCACACATTGATTCGCTTCTGAACACACATGCAAGGGCGTGGCAGAGGGAATTCCCAGCAGAGAGAGAGGCTGCACTTCTCGGCATGGCTTGCAATACCCCGCACACTCCGTTCAAGCGAGCTTCCAAACAAGCGGTTTGAATGCAGCGCCGCAGGCTGTTGTTACTTACGACACAAAAGGCCTTGTCCATCTGCAGAGAGGGGTATCTCAGAAGAAGACTTGATTAATTTTTTTTGCTGTTGGGTGCGGCACACCCAGGGTAGTAGGGTGACCTCTCCGATTTTCCAAAACTGCTGGTTTACTGGTTTGGGGGACGGTCGCCGGCAGACCGTTGAAATGCCCGTGTTAGCAAGGCACACTCACGTTTCAGGTATCGTGTCGCGTGTCACGCATGTCGCCAACGCGGCGAGTGTACCTCCCAGGTGGGGAAGTCCGACCTCCTGTCCGATGTCAGCCAGGCTTCGAAGAAGCGCTTCATGGATGTGGTGCTGACCTCCTACGCTGCACTGTATCCGGGGGAGATGGACAGACGGGCACACGCTACATCGGGGGTCTGGGGGGCGTGAGCCCCTCAGCCGCCGGAGGCCACGGTAGCGAACATCTGTTCGTGTGGGCGTACAGATTCTGTGTGAGTTGCCTGCATCCTCTCCCTGAGGCGACTGGAGTGGTTGGATCCCCCGACCTGATGGGATTCGAAGGACTTGAGTACGAGACATACTCCACAGACCGTGCTCTAAGACCAGGCACATGCCACAGGGGGGTCTGGGGGGCGGAGCCCCCCAGCCGCCGGAGGCCACGGTAGTGAACGTCTGGCTGTTGGCTGCAAAAAAACGGGAAAAGGATGGGTGTCAGGAGGACATATGCTCATCCCCCACACAGGCCGGAAAAAACACTGGATTTCAGACACAACCTGCATAGCGAGTGAAGGGTGATCATTCTTGTGCTCCCTTCAAATTCGATTTCACTACCCCCCCTCCATCCCTCCAGGCTCAGGGCTGTGAACTGCAGCCTGGAGGAAAACCCCCTTTTCCTCCGGAGGAAAAATCCACTTTTCCTCCGGAGGAAATCCTCAACCCAGGGGTCTCGGAGGTGTCGAAAACCTGCTTTTTTTCGACACCTGGCCTATTTTTCCCGATTTTTCAGGTGTCGAATTCGACACATGTATTCCCATGGCCATTTGGTAGCATTTTTTCTTGTCACTGACGAAAAAAAATTATGATCCCGGGAAGCGTTGTGCTCAAACATGCAACTAACACGATTTTTTTTAGGAATGGTGGATCTGGGCCAGGGTAGTAGGGTGACCTCTCCGATTTTCCAAAACTGCTGGTTTACTGGTTTGGGGGACGGTCGCCGGCAGACCGTTGAAATGCCCGTGTTAGCCAGGCACACTCACGTTTCAGGTATCGTGTCGCATGTCACGCATGTCGCCAACGCGGCGAGTGTACCTCCCAGGTGGGGAAGTCCGACCTCCTGTCCGATGTCAGCCAGGCTTCGAAGAAGCGCTTCCTGGATGTGGTGCTGACCTCCTACGCAGCACTGTATCCGGGGTAAGTGAGATAGACAGACGGGCACACGCTACATCGGGGGTCTGGGGGGCGTGAGCCCCCCAGCCGCCGGAGGCCACGGTAGTGAACATCTGTTCGTGTGGGCGAACAGATTCTGTGTGAGTTGGCTGCGTCCTGAGGCGACTGGAGTGGTTGGATCCCCCGACCTGATGGGATTCGAAGGACTTGAGTCCGAGACATGCGCCACAGGGGGGTCTGGGGGGCGGAGCCCCCCAGCCGCCGGAGGCCACGGTAGTGAACGTCTGGCTGTTGGCTGCAAAAAAAACGGGAAAAGGGTGGGTGTCAGGAGGACATATCCTCATCCCCCACGAGAAAACGCCTTGAAAAATTTCTGGTTTTTTTCCCAGAAATCTCATTTTTTTCATGGTATGACAAAGATCTTGCAAGAAATGTTAAGAAATCTCGAAATTTCTTAAGACGTCTTAATGTAATGCCGAAAGGGCTATTTCTTAAAGATTTCTTACTGATTTCTTAAGACGTGTTTCTTAATGCCTAGCATTTTAATGTCCATCATTCTGAAAAAGATCTTAAAAGATCTTTTTCAGAATGATGGACATTTTTAATGCTGGGAGATATGGAAATAATGTCCATCATTTCATTAAGAAATCTTAAGAAATCCTGCATTTCTTAAAAATAATGGGGGTCATTAATTTAAGAAATTTAATGCAGCACCTGCATTACAGGGGGGGGTCAAATAAACGTACTTAGTTGAATAGTAGTACTTAGCCGAATAGTAGTACTTATTTTTTTGGGGCTCTGGGGCACGTTGGGCCGTTGAATAGTAGTACTTACTTTTCACCCTTTTTTTTGGGGAAATTTTTCGTTTTTTTTGAGATTTTCTTTTTGGAGACACACAAATCTGCAAACTTTGGGGCAAGGAATGGGGACAACGGGGTCTATTGGTGCCACTTAGGGGAACCAGGGTGCACGGGGTCCGTAGAGGGGGGAAGTGACCTACGCTCAAAGATATGTCGTGACGAAGGGAATCGGGGCATCCCCCCTCAGACACATACGGACGGGAAACCAGCGAACCCGCAAACTCCTGCGGTCCAGAGGCATCAGAACCACTGCTGAAGACCGCAAACCCGGAAACCCGCAAACTCCTGGGGTCCAGAGGCGTCAAAATCACTGCTGAAGAGCGGCGCGCATTAAACGACTCCTCATCTACGGCGTCCGCAGTCCCTACCACCAACGAGAAGATGTGGACGGATGGCCCCAGACACACCTCACCATAGATGTAGCCTTCGAGGACCAGCTGAGCCCACCCCCCACCCCCCGCAGCCCCCTTCCCTGACGTTGTTTGACATTCTCTCCTGTTGTGCAGCACTGATCAACACACGCCCGCAAACCCGCAATCCAACTGCCCAGATTTCACCATCCACCAACAGAGCCAATAGCTTCGGCTGGTGTCCGACATAATGATGACGTCCGATGCTTTCATGTGCCTCCTGCTGATGGAATGCCTCCTGTTCAAGATATTCGAGGATGGGCCACCGCCATGCGCTCCCCGGCCTTCCTTCAACCAACTGGCCCGGGCCAGGGCACGCTGGTAGCCGAGCGCTTGCGGGATATGGGGTACGTGCTGAAGGTGTCGGGTGAGGAGGACGGGTTCGTGAAGAGCTCCCTTTGTCCGGACCTCACCTTCGCACCAAGCACAGAAACATCCCCTGAGGCTGGTGGTGCGGACCTTGAACCTGGGTTGGACGGGAAGGCAAAAGAGAGCACAGAGAAGCAGTCCACCCAAAAGAAAGTTGTGTCTCAGCCAACCCAACAGACAAGCATCTTGGCATGGGCGAAGCCGGTTCGTGTGAACTCTCTCACACAGACACAGCCTTCCCAGTCCTCCCAGTCCTCCGAAAAGAAGCGCGCAGCGTCCCCGACCACCCAGACTCCCAACAAACACCGCAGGCTCTGCAAAGGGTGTAGGAAGCCTGGGCACAACATGCAGACTTGCCCCAGCAAGCCCAAGAAGAAGTAAGTTGGGGCGTGCTGGTTGTGGCTTGCCCTTTTCACATCTTTTTTTAAGCATCAACGCACCAACCAACCACCGACAGTGAAGCTGACAGCTCTGATGAACTGTGTATGCTTTCACTAACTCAACAAGAATGTCAACCAGGGGGGGCACCAGAGGGGGGGGGGAGGCAATACAAATCAAAACGGTACGAAACCAAATGAGGGGCGAGTGGTAGGACGAGAACAGAGCGGATACTCGACCGGAAGGCAGAAGAAGTGAGAGACGGACGACAGCAGTGACCAGCGCGCCCCTGGTGGACCAAACAGCCCCGCAGAGCCCCTGCAAACAGCGTTTTTAGGAAAAGTTGAATAGACGTACTTAGTACGTCTATTCGCTCGCAAACTATTTATTAATTTTCTGGCGAGGTCGATTTAGGCCCGCGCGTTCGCCGAATAGTAGTACTAAGTACGTTTATTTGACCCCCCCCTGTAAGACGTCTTAAGAAAGAAGTGAAAAGATCCTTTTCTTATTAAGACCTTTGTCATACCATGTTTTTTTATAAATTTCCCCAAACCAGAAAACCGGCTTTTTCTGGTTTGGAAACCTCTCAGAAAGGGCACCCTATTCCCCTGGGCACACCAGGCACGAAGGGTTCGCAACACACACAGACCAAAACCCACTCCAGCCTGCATGCCGCAAGAGTGTACCGCGGCGTTGGGCAGGAGGCAGCAGTAGAAAGCCTCTGCCCCCTGTTCCCCCGTTGTTGCCGAAGAGGCCTGTGTGAGGCGGGCGGGAGAAAGAGACAAAAGTAATGACCGGCTGGGGTAAGCACTGCACCGAGGGGAGGGTATGTGCCGGGGGGGTTCTTTCGGACAATATTCTGGTGGGGGGAGGGGAGGGGGGGGGGGATGGCGGAGTTACGTCGACTCAGGAAGAAAAGGGAACCAGAGAGCCGACCTCCGGTATTCTGGTGGCGAGAAGAGACGCCTTCCTCTAAGAAATGCCCACAAGAGTGAGACAATATGAGCCGTGTATTTGTGTACATTGGAGATCACATCAAGAGCAGGCGCTCGGTATGCTTTTACACTACGATGGGCAACCCTTCGCTTAGAATTGCAGAAATGCGAGAAGGAAAAAAAAGGTTGGAGTCGCCGCACACAAAACTGGCTGTAAACTGACGCAGTGGGGGTCTTCGCTCCGTGTCACTGTGTGTCAAACTGTGCCACTTTACAGCCAAGTGTGTTGTGATGTGGATCAATTTCCCTCACTTTTCTGCAGTTCTGAGCGAAGGCCCCAGCGGGGCGGGCTTCGCTCAGAAATGCAGAGAAGTGAGGAAGGGGGTGAACCGCCTCACAACACACTTGGCTGTAAAGTGGCACAGTTTGACACACAGTGACACACAGATCGAAGACCCCCGATATATAAAATTGCGTGTGCGGGTGTGCCTCACACAAAACTGGGCGAAAAGTGAGACAGTTTGACACAGTAGTAGTACAGGGCGAAGGGCTCCAGTGGAGGCCTTCACTGTGTGTCAAAGAGTGTCAGCTTGCAGCCTATATTGTCAGGCGACTCTCTTGTGTGCACTTTGGAGCGAAGGCCCCCAGTGATTTGTTTAGCTTGCCGATTCGACGCTTGTTCTCTCTGACGACTGAACAGGGAGGGGGGGTGGGGGTGGAGGATTTTCCAAGAAAAACTAGTCTGCGCTACCCCCTGCTAGATCGTGAAGTGACTACAAACCGTGAAAACAAAACCAGCGCCCACCTGCAGTTGTTTATACAATTTGTTGGAATGCATGCCCCCCCCCAGTCTGATGATGGAGTGGTGTGAGTGGGGGAGGGTAGGTCACAAGATCCAGCAAAATAGGGGCGCAGGAAGCTTTTCACCCCCCCTCCCCCTCAGTTCGCCAGGTCGCCATGCGGAAATAAAATGGCAACGCAAAAATAAATAAACACACGCACAAAGAGTTTCTTTGGGCTGAACACATGCCACCACGACGCGCCGTTGCTCCGAAGGCTTGGCCCGACCGGGGTTGAGATTACATGAAAGAAATCATTTGACCGATTTGATGCGACAGAAAAATATTAAAAACGACAACACCATAGTCACAACGAGCGAAAGCGTGCTCAGTCAGCTCTGCGGAATGAAAGTTATGAATCAACAGGCTCAAGCATGTTCACTTGGTACGGCCTGACTGAGCACGCCTGGCCCCTTCCTCCACCGCAAGGCGGCCAGTCAAACACCTACCAAATGGTCATGCAGGGCTGTGCTCCAAAAGACCCCGGCCTGCCCCTGATGTGGGTACCTAACGAACCCATAGAGGCACCGATGCCCTTCCGGTTTAACCGCGTGTTGTGTTTCTTCTAGTTTACCCCCGAGCAACGCATTGTTGTCAAAATCCCAGCCATTTTAGCTGAGCTTTGAGTGACTTGTTTTTTTTGGAGCTGTGCTAACAACGCAGGACACTTTGCGATGCAGATCATGCAGGACACAACACCCGCAGCAGGGCGTGTGGGGCGTTCTCGCGATCAACGAATAATACCCGCTTGTTCTTCTCTCCCCTCACTTGATTTGCAGACCGCAAAGGCCTGCAAATCGCACGGTTTTGAAGGAATGCCAGGATCAGACCCAAGCAGCCTCCCTCCGGGGGAGGAGCTGCATGATTTACTGCCCCTCGGCACGGCGAGGGCTGTGCGCCCTCCCCCCACCCCCCCACCCACCCACTGCGCGAAGACTAACAGTAACATACAACAGGGTCAAGAGAGTCGCAGATGCGAGAGGACAGCCCCGTTTGGTCTGGTGTGTGTGTGGGGGGGTCCCACATCAATGCGAGTTTTTCAAAAAGAATGCATAAAACAGAAACGGATGAAATGAGAGTGCAATGTACGTCTCGGTGACGCTCCGGTCAGCCTGTGAATGTGGCAACCGTTAGGTTTGACTGGTCACGTATCCCAGCCGGATTTTCTCCAGTCAGCCCGGCTGGCCATCATTCTGGTCTGTAGTGTGGAGGGAAAGCAAAATTGGGAAAGTAAGGTGCACAGAGCTGACCACCCTTCCTTCCAAATGCAGGTCGCCTGAGGCCTGAGCTGGGGGTGTGGGTGAGCGTGTGTCTGCAAAGACGAAGGTTGTGCGAGAGCAGAACAGACACACAGCAGACACTACGCACCCACACACACCCACACCCACACACGATGATTTTGAACGATTAGAATATATTTTTTGCAGCAGTCGAACAAACTCAGCACACACTGCTATAATGACACACAACACGTAAATATTGGGAAGTGTCAGTGCACTTGGTAGGGCAGAGCAACCCTCACTTCAAAACCATTATTAAGGCGCCACTCTGCTTGCAGGTCAGGGGTCAGAAGGCCACGCCAAGTGATAGTTTCCTGTCTTGAGAGGCACTTAACATACACAGATATTCATCAGGTGTCAGGTGGGCCAGCACACAGGATGACCACCTGATGCCGTGAAAGAAAATCGTAGTAAGCGATACCGCCATATTATCCGATCCCAAGAACACCGCGTGGTTTTTTTGCTGGATCTTGCAACCCCACTCACACCACTTCGTCACACCTGGGTACACAAACAAAATGCGATGCGTGTGTTGCGATACAAAAGAAGAACACCAGATGGTAGACGATGCTTCTGCAGCGACATTCTCATTTTTCTTGAATTTGTGGGAAAGACCGCGACAGCCACTAAAGAAGGGACATGTGATCGGAACGATAAGTGACCCCCAAATCAAAGGGCAGCCCACACGGTGCCACATCGATGATGGCATTTATCGGCCCGCCAAGACTCAACCAATTTCAGCGGCAATCATACACGACACGTTTTAGCCGCCTCTGTCACATTTGTGTCATCATTTCGGGGCGGGACAGGGTCTCGGGAGAGACAAAAGCCGCATGTCACGCGAGAATGCTAAGTCTCCACACCTGTAACATGCCGTGTTCATCACACCACGGGGATGATTTTTTTTTGCCTGCGCGCTTCCGTCTTGCAGATGCAATGCGAGTTAGAGGAGCATGTGCTGCCCCGCTCACCCCGCACAGTTGTAGGAAGGCAAACGCATCAACAAAAGAAAAATAGCAAAATCAAGGCAAACATAGATGGAGAGAGAGAGACCATGGGAGTGCCGCTGGACTGCGTTCCGCAAGAAGAAAAAACACAAACTGTAGCTGGTTTGATGAAGGGGCGTTGTGCCCCTCACAATTCTGCAGTGTGGAAACGCCTCTGGCCAGGAACTAGAAAGTAAACCACGTTTCGTTGAGCGCACACCTCGTCTTCTCAAGGCTGCGATAAGGGTTCTGTGTGTGTGGGGTGGCAACTCAGAGCATTGCAGCCGCCACAATTTCCTTCGTTATAGGGTGGCCCTAGTCTTAGGATTTTAGCAGAGCAAAAAAGTGGGCAAAATTAAAGTGCTGTTTTTGGTCAGTTTTCCCCCTCTCGCACCCCTCCTGCCTGCCACAATGGGGTGGTGGGGCTGTTCCAGCACACATACACCCTAGACACAGGGGGGCACGCAGCAGGTCGGCCCTTGGCAGCCCCAGGTACGAAGTCAGATGGTTCCGCCCTCACGAACGCAGAATCCAACACTGTCCTCACCACACGGCGCCAAACCTGATAACCTGTCGGGGAAGTGTCAAAGAATCCGGAAGTGTGCGGCTGCAATAAATGACAAAGTGCTCGCGAGTCAATGGGTAGGGTGGCGTCGGAACGGTCGGGAGGGGTTGGGGGAATGGGGCTGCAGACACGCTTGTTAGTCCGACTGCTTCCGGGCCTGGTGAGAAAAACTGAAGTCTGATCCAGAACGAACCTTGAGAGGCAAGAGAATGACACGCACAAGTGGGAGGGGACCCTCAGAAAAGCAGAAAGCGTAGCAACCGTGCTTCCTTCTTCCTTAATGATGCGTTGACGCTTCCACCACCCTAGAGCCTGCTGCTTTGATGTGGGTGTGGAGCACATGTGAACACGAGATAGCTAGACACACAAAAAAGGAACAGGATCGTCGGAAGCACTCCTACACTTTTACGCATCATAAATGTGCTCAAAAAAGAGAAGAAAACGACCAGCCCCGCACAAATCCGCAAAAGTACTTACCCACGCAGGGCTTCACGCACCACATGGAAGAAAAAAACCACAGAATGTGTTTGTTGCCCGCTTCTATCTTGTGCTCACACATGTGCTCCTCACTCACATTAATTTGAAGCAGCAGGCTGGCGGCGTCGTCAACGCATAACATACGGAGGAACTATTCAAGGAATTCTTGAAGCACGGTTGCCCCGCCTTTTACCGACCGTGATCATCGGCGTGATGCTTCAAGGGCTTTTTGCAGTGCCCTTTCCTCCTCGACCTCCCCGGAGACTGTCTCTGTGCCGGCAGCCTCAGCCTGAGCCTGGTTGAACAGAGATTCCTGTATATCTGTCCACAGCTGCGTGTTCAACTGCCCCGGGTGCCTCTCATACCGCACGAGGACAGCAGACGACGCCATATCCTGGAATGCAGTGGAGCGGGACACGTGGGTCGCCCTGGCATCATCCAGGTGGACCGTGGTGCCGCTGTCCGCATCCTGGCTGTATGCGGTGTAGTGCATACCCCCATACACCACAGCGCCCCCGAAAGAGAAGGTGGCGGTGCCATCCTCTTTGAGGCAATCCCTCAACTCGAGCAGCCGTGGGACCTCGCACCTGTCCGTGACGAACCTCGGAGGGCGCCCAGCACCGGCGCACGCGAACCGCTGGATGAAGACCAGCAGGGTGTTACCGATGCACATCGCCCTCTTCGACACCCCTCTCAACGAGGTGCACTTTGGCGACGAGGTGCACGGACCATCTACGGCCGTCTCCTCACTCACGTACGCCGAGGCAAGCTGCTGCAGGGTGCGACCACCCTGGGGGGGGAACTGCATCATCCAAGCTGGGCGCAGGTACCTCGAGGAGATGGTCCCGCAACTCTTGCACGACCTTGTCTCCCTGACTGCCACCTGGAGCGGCGGCGTCAGCGGCGGCTGGTTCCCGGTGCTGGTGGTACGCAGGAGATAGCACTGCTCCCGCAGAATACCCAGGAAGTAGCCCAGGAACTCCCCAGCGCACTGCATCTCCCCGTCGAGGAAGCTGCCCCCCCCGACACTCAGCTGAGCCCTCTCCATCGCATCGAACACGAACGTGGTGTGGGTACCGTCTGGAGAGAGGCCCTTCAGGCTGCGGAGCCCGTCCAGCTGCACGTGAGAGCCCGCGCGCAGGTTGTACTTCACCCAGTGCATCAGGGGAAAGATTTCGGCAGTCAGGTCAAGCGGCAGCTGCTGAACCTGTGCGAGACATGGCCGCAGGAGCTGCAAAGATGCGGCCAGGTAGCAGGTGTTCCTGCCACTCCCGAGCGGTTCCCGCGGGAACAGCCAACAGCGGCTACTCAGGTCGGACAGCTGGATCCCGGGGCCCCGCTGCGACACCGACGCTGGCCCCAAGTCGACCATATCCTCATCATCCATGGCAAGCTGCTGCGCGCCACGGCTGCTGTCCACCATCAGGCCAGGAAAGACCTCCCTCACTTGCTGTTCCACATGAACAGCACCCGAAGACCGCAACTGCTTGCGCCGAGGTAACTCGAACAGATCATCCGACTCGCCACCACTTGACACCTCCTTGTTGGGGCCGCCCTGCCGCTTCTTGCTGCTGGGAAGGGCCGTCCCAGTGCAGCCCCACTGCAGATAGGCGGCGTACGTCATCTGGTGCTTCCCACTCACATGCGACTTCAGGGACGCCTCTGCCACGAAGGGCTTGCCCCCAGCCGTGCGAGTAGTGCCGCATATCTTGCACTCCAAACCACCCTCCCCCTTCACCAGAGCGCCAGCCAGCAGGTCCTCGGAGGTCCCGTCAGCCAGCATGTCGTCGGAGTCCAACCCGTCAACCAGCAGGTTGTCGGAACCCACACTCCCGGCAGAGTCGTCAGCCTCAGGTGGTGCGTCGGAGTCCACTGCATCGTCGCTGTGCTGCGGAGGAAGAGGCGGCGGACACCACCCCTTCTGCGCTGCCTCCAGCGCAACTTCCAGCTCTGCCACTCGCTGGGTGAGCAGCGTCACCTCCTTGCCCGATTGCCACTTGCCGCTCTTCACAGCCTTGCGGAGGCTCGCAAGTTCCCCTGAGTCGAGGATGATGTCGGACCGGCTAGTCCGAGGTTCATCAAACTTCATGATGCGCTGCCGGGCGCTCTGCTGCCAGAACGTCAGTTCCAACCCTGTCTCATCTGAAACCTCAGACAGTGCAAGGTCTGTCACCGCCGACAGCATGTCCCCCAGGTATGTGACAGCGAGGGGGCGGCGCATCAGCGACCAATCCGTTGTGCCGAGCAGCTCCCTCAGGTTATCCTGCCGCAACTTCACCCCCGGGTCCCGCTCAGGCGCATCCGCCTCCTCCAACCCCCTGATGACAGCCTCAAGGTCCAACGACACGGACCTGTCGATCAGGCTGATCGCGACCTCCTGCAGGGCACCCACCTCTTCGTTGACCTTTGCCCGGATGTAGGCCAACGAACGCTCACGCCATGCGAGGGCAGGCACCGCCAGGGAGCTGAGGGAGAGCTCACTGCGGTGACGCTGCAGTCTTCTGGGGTACGTCAGCTGCGTGGAACATCCACGCGCCTTCGATACCACCAATGGCCGACTCCTCACGACGAGAAGTTTGCACTCTTCTGTCTGGGGAGGTGGAATCAGGGCCTCCACCGCAGCCGACAGGTCGGAGTAAATCCCCTCACAGCAGTCGGTGCTCCACACCTTGCAGCCGCCCTTGGGCACATGCAAGGCGACGTACCACGTCTGGGGTTCGCTGCGGAGCGGCGCGATGACCACAGCAGGCACATGTGGACCCCAGTCATCCTTCCTCACGCGCGACACCCCCGAAGGATCACCAACACCAGGCTGCACAAGTGTCGACTCGTTGCAGCCCGCTCCGGTAAACGCGTTGTCCGGAACCGCCTCCAGGAAGCTCCGGATCTGCGACTCCACACACAGCCGCGTGACACCTAAACACCCACTCCGACACTCTCCTAGGTTGAGACATAGCCGCGTGACACCTAAACACCCACTACGACACTCTCCTAGGTTGAGACATAGCCGCGTGACACCTAAACACCCACTACGACGCTCTCCTAGGTTGCGACATAGCCGCGTGACACCTACATACCCACTCCGACACTCTCCTAGGTTGAGACATAGCCGCGTGACACCTAAACACCCACTACGACACTCTCCTAGGTTGAGACATAGCCGCGTGACACCTAAACACCCACTACGACACTCTCCTAGGTTGAGACATAGCCGCGTGACACCTAAACACCCACTCCGACACTCTCATAGGGTGAGACATAGCCGCGTGACACCTAAACACCCACTACGACGCTCTCCTAGGTTGCGACATAGCCGCGTGACACCTACATACCCACTCCGACACTCTCCTAGGTTGAGACATAGCCGCGTGACACCTAAACACCCACTACGACACTCTCCTAGGTTGAGACATAGCCGCGTGACACCTACATACCCATTCCGACACTCTCCTAGGTTGAGACATAGCCGCGTGACACCTACATACCCATTCCGACACTCTCCTAGGTTGAGACATAGCCGCGTGACACCTAAACACCCACTACGACACTCTCCTAGGTTGAGACATAGCCGCGTGACACCTACATACCCACTACGACACTCTCATAGGGTGAGACATAGCCGCGTGACACCTAAACACCCACTACGACACTCTCCTAGGTTGCGACATAGCCGCGTGACACCTAAACACCCACTCCGACACTCTCCTAGGTTGAGACATAGCCGCGTGACACCTACATACCCACTCCGACACTCTCATAGGGTGAGACATAGCCGCGTGACACCTAAACACCCACTACGACACTCTCCTAGGTTGCGACATAGCCGCGTGACACCTAAACACCCACTACGACACTCTCCTAGGTTGAGACATAGCCGCGTGACACCTAAACACCCACTCCGACACTCTCCTAGGTTGAGACATAGCCGCGTGACACCTAAACACCCACTACGACACTCTCCTAGGTTGAGACATAGCCGCGTGACACCTAAACACCCACTACGACACTCTCCTAGGTTGCGACATAGCCGCGTGACACCTAAACACCCACTACGACACTCTCCTAGGTTGAGACATAGCCGCGTGACACCTAAACACCCACTCCGACACTCTCCTAGGTTGAGACATAGCCGCGTGACACCTAAACACCCACTACGACACTCTCCTAGGTTGAGACATAGCCGCGTGACACCTAAACACCCACTACGACACTCTCCTAGGTTGCGACATAGCCGCGTGACACCTACATACCCACTCCGACACTCTCCTAGGTTGAGACATAGCCGCGTGACACCTAAACACCCATTCCGACACTCTCCTAGGGTGAGACATAGCCGCGTGACACCTACACACCCATTCCGACACTCTCATAGGTTGAGACATAGCCGCGTGACACCTAAACACCCACTACGACACTCTCCTAGGTTGAGACATAGCCGCGTGACACCTAAACACCTACTCCGACACTCTCCTAGGTTGAGACATAGCCGCGTGACACCTAAACACCCACTACGACACTCTCCTAGGTTGAGACATAGCCGCGTGACACCTAAACACCCACTACGACGCTCTCCTAGGTTGCGACATAGCCGCGTGACACCTACATACCCACTCCGACACTCTCCTAGGTTGAGACATAGCCGCGTGACACCTAAACACCCACTACGACACTCTCCTAGGTTGAGACATAGCCGCGTGACACCTAAACACCCACTACGACACTCTCCTAGGTTGAGACATAGCCGCGTGACACCTAAACACCCACTCCGACACTCTCATAGGGTGAGACATAGCCGCGTGACACCTAAACACCCACTACGACGCTCTCCTAGGTTGCGACATAGCCGCGTGACACCTACATACCCACTCCGACACTCTCCTAGGTTGAGACATAGCCGCGTGACACCTAAACACCCATTCCGACACTCTCCTAGGGTGAGACATAGCCGCGTGACACCTACACACCCATTCCGACACTCTCCTAGGTTGAGACATAGCCGCGTGACACCTAAACACCCACTACGACACTCTCCTAGGTTGAGACATAGCCGCGTGACACCTACATACCCATTCCGACACTCTCCTAGGTTGAGACATAGCCGCGTGACACCTACATACCCATTCCGACACTCTCCTAGGTTGAGACATAGCCGCGTGACACCTAAACACCCACTACGACACTCTCCTAGGTTGAGACATAGCCGCGTGACACCTACATACCCACTACGACACTCTCATAGGGTGAGACATAGCCGCGTGACACCTAAACACCCACTACGACACTCTCCTAGGTTGCGACATAGCCGCGTGACACCTAAACACCCACTACGACACTCTCCTAGGTTGAGACATAGCCGCGTGACACCTAAACACCCACTCCGACACTCTCCTAGGTTGAGACATAGCCGCGTGACACCTAAACACCCACTACGACACTCTCCTAGGTTGAGACATAGCCGCGTGACACCTAAACACCCACTACGACACTCTCCTAGGTTGCGACATAGCCGCGTGACACCTAAACACCCACTACGACACTCTCCTAGGTTGAGACATAGCCGCGTGACACCTAAACACCCACTCCGACACTCTCCTAGGTTGAGACATAGCCGCGTGACACCTAAACACCCACTACGACACTCTCCTAGGTTGAGACATAGCCGCGTGACACCTAAACACCCACTACGACACTCTCCTAGGTTGCGACATAGCCGCGTGACACCTACATACCCACTCCGACACTCTCCTAGGTTGAGACATAGCCGCGTGACACCTAAACACCCATTCCGACACTCTCCTAGGGTGAGACATAGCCGCGTGACACCTACACACCCATTCCGACACTCTCATAGGTTGAGACATAGCCGCGTGACACCTAAACACCCACTACGACACTCTCCTAGGTTGAGACATAGCCGCGTGACACCTAAACACCTACTCCGACACTCTCCTAGGTTGAGACATAGCCGCGTGACACCTAAACACCCACTACGACACTCTCCTAGGTTGAGACATAGCCGCGTGACACCTAAACACCCACTACGACGCTCTCCTAGGTTGCGACATAGCCGCGTGACACCTACATACCCACTCCGACACTCTCCTAGGTTGAGACATAGCCGCGTGACACCTAAACACCCACTACGACACTCTCCTAGGTTGAGACATAGCCGCGTGACACCTAAACACCCACTACGACACTCTCCTAGGTTGAGACATAGCCGCGTGACACCTAAACACCCACTCCGACACTCTCATAGGGTGAGACATAGCCGCGTGACACCTAAACACCCACTACGACGCTCTCCTAGGTTGCGACATAGCCGCGTGACACCTACATACCCACTCCGACACTCTCCTAGGTTGAGACATAGCCGCGTGACACCTAAACACCCATTCCGACACTCTCCTAGGGTGAGACATAGCCGCGTGACACCTACACACCCATTCCGACACTCTCCTAGGTTGAGACATAGCCGCGTGACACCTAAACACCCACTACGACACTCTCCTAGGTTGAGACATAGCCGCGTGACACCTACATACCCATTCCGACACTCTCCTAGGTTGAGACATAGCCGCGTGACACCTACATACCCATTCCGACACTCTCCTAGGTTGAGACATAGCCGCGTGACACCTAAACACCCACTACGACACTCTCCTAGGTTGAGACATAGCCGCGTGACACCTACATACCCACTACGACACTCTCATAGGGTGAGACATAGCCGCGTGACACCTAAACACCCACTACGACACTCTCCTAGGTTGCGACATAGCCGCGTGACACCTAAACACCCACTCCGACACTCTCCTAGGTTGAGACATAGCCGCGTGACACCTAAACACCCACTACGACACTCTCCTAGGTTGAGTCATAGCCGCGTGACACCTAAACACCCACTCCGACACTCTCCTAGGGTGAAACATTGCCGCGTGACACCTACATACCCATTCCGACACTCTCCTAGGTTGAGACATAGCCGCGTGACACCTACATACCCATTCCGACACTCTCCTAGGTTGAGACATAGCCGCGTGACACCTAAACACCCACTACGACACTCTCCTAGGTTGAGACATAGCCGCGTGACACCTACATACCCACTACGACACTCTCATAGGGTGAGACATAGCCGCGTGACACCTAAACACCCACTACGACACTCTCCTAGGTTGCGACATAGCCGCGTGACACCTAAACACCCACTCCGACACTCTCCTAGGTTGAGACATAGCCGCGTGACACCTAAACACCCACTACGACACTCTCCTAGGTTGAGTCATAGCCGCGTGACACCTAAACACCCACTCCGACACTCTCCTAGGGTGAAACATTGCCGCGTGACACCTACATACCCATTACGACACACTCCTCTGGTACGACACAGCCGCGTGACTCCTGCCCAGCAATGCACCTTGCGGAGGCGTGCACTCCAACACTCTTAACAATATGTTAAATGGAGGCATGCCCCTCACCACTCAGCTGCTGATCAGAGGAGCACCACACGTCAAGGACGTGCCAGGTACCACCTACTCACCAGGAGCTGCCCTGCCTTGGGAGCAGAGAATGGGGTTTAACATGCAGTAACCCCTCCAGACAGTGCAGATATTTTACGTCTGGAGGGTCCCAAAACCCTTAGAAAACCCCCCTACAGGCCCTGAGGCCCCCCCAGGCCATTTGTCAGCGGCAAAGTGAAATTTTTGAACCCGAAATTTCTGCCCAAAAACCATTTTTTTCTGGGTGTGGGTGTGCCTGGGGCCGAAAAAACAGTGTTTTGGGCGAAATTTCGGGAAAATTTTTTTTCGGATTTTTCGCGATTTTCGCATTGTCTCAAGGGCCCCGTGTTTTGGGAGTTTTTTGGATTTAAAATTTAACAAACGGGCAGCATTTAGATGCCGCCAGGTGCTGCTAGGTCAGATGGACTCCGTAGAGTGATTTTTGGTGGGGTAGTGCTTTCGACAATGCGATTTTTAAATCGCCGAAATTTTGCCCACGCTTAAGGTTACGCAGCTTGGGCCCCTCTACTTCGTTACATCTCTCGACTCATGGTTCCCTTCAAAAATAAATACACAGGACAATATGCACGCTCGTCCTCTCACGGACCTCTGCGGCAGCAGTTCTTATGCTCTTCTTTGGAGGCACGAATGCTGTGCCCCAACAGGGGTCTGCATGAGTTAACCGACACGTTGGCAGCCTGATGGAGGGACCAGGGCCTGCTGGCTACTCGTCGGATGACATGAGGTGGAAATGCCGACAGCCACAGCTCTCACGCGACACCCGTAAACCGCGACACAAGGTGGGTCTCGCTGTGGTCCCCCGAATACAGTTCATACAGCTGGAGGGTGGGAAGGCCCTGGCATCGGGTGTCGCTCGCTGTCAGCTGGGACACGAGGGCAACAGGGAGGTCGGAGGACTCCAGGGTGGCGTATAGCGCAGGGATGCAGTTCCTCTCAGCCCAGTCGCAGAGCGACCATGACACACGCACGCCCTGCCCCACGACAGTGACAAAGCGTTGGCTTGCGGATCCAACATCGCCAAACTCAAGACGTCCCGTTACAATCCCTGCCGCCCCGAAGGCTGACTGCCCGAGCCGCCTGCGAAGCAGGCGCACAAACTTTAGGGAATTCTCCACATGTGAATCCGACGCGCGCGCAAGATTCCACCCCATCACGACATGCGTGCCCAACACTGTCACCAGGGTGCCGCCACTGCGCTCCAGGCAGGAGAGCATCACTTTGAGGCGGGTGTTGAGGCTGGCCGCAGTGTCCTGCCCCAGCACGAGGGATACCACACCGACAGTGGCATGCTCCACACGCAGCGCTGGCGCAGAGCGAACCAGGCTGACGGTGTGCGTGCCAGAGAGCAGCGAGTCTTGAAGCGACTTCTCCTCAGGCGACAGCAGAGGCATGCCGCGCCGTCCTGCCAACTCCTCGGGCCAGATGCACCGCATCAGCACAGGCTCGCGCACACCCTTCAGGGCGACCACCTCGCTGTTGCCTGCCAGGGCAGGCGGGCAGGCGTGGCTGTACTGCTCCCAATGATCCGCCTGCACGGCAACCGCGCCAGGGATGCAGCACCCCTCCAGGCGGGCCGCAACGTTCACCGTGTGCCCGAAGTAGTCGACACGCCGTGTCACCGCATTCTCTTCCGTGGAGACCGGGCCGTGGTTGACCCCCACCCGCACCGTCAGCCCGCCCCACAGCCCTGCCACACGCTTGCACATTGGGATCTGGAGGAGGGGCGCTGGCCAGTCCGCAGCCAGCAGCGCCTGGTGGACCGCGAGGGCGAAGCTGATCCCGGACACCGGGTGGTCGAAAGCCACCATGAATGCGTCCCCCACGGTCTTCACCTCGTAGCCCCCCCAGCGGTTGAGGGCCTGCCGCACGGTGCGGTTGTGCAGCCGGATCGCCTTCTTCATCGCCTCGGGGGCGCTCTCCCATATGGAGGTCGAGGCGCGGATGTCGGTGAACACAATCGTCGCGGTGCGCGTCGCCAGCCCTGGGGGGGTGATCGACACAGCGTCCGAGCCGCTCTCCCCATGCAGCTGCTGGAACAGCGCCTCAGGCAGGTAGGGCCGGTACAGCCGCAGGTTCCGCTCGACACACCGCAGCGCCGCACCCATCTCCGGGGGGATTGCATCCTCTGCTGAAAGCAATGTCTCCCTCACGGTGTCCAGATCGTAGTCTGCGAGGTACTGTGAGATCTGCTGCAGCGTGTCAATGGTCGACTGCATCGCAGCCTTCTCCTGCAGCACCTTGTCGGCGAAGCCGCGGGTCACCAGAAAATCCGTGAGGAACACAGAAACCGCGACGATGCCGTGACGCACCTCCTCCAATACGCTGTTGGGGCAGGGCAGGTTGCCACACTGTAACAGGTTCTCCGCTGCCCGCTGCCGCCTCTCTTGAGTCGGGGAGCCTGGCAGGTCGAAGAGGCCAAACCGGAAGTAGGACTCCAGCTGTGCCAGGCATATCCATGAGAGGATGTAGAGCATGATCCCTGTGGCAACGCGGCGGTCCAGGCGGAGGAGGAGTGCTCCGTCCAACACCACGACGAAGAGAGGCCAGATGTCGATTGCGCCGGGCACAGCCCGTTCCGACAAGTCGACGATGGAGAGGGTGACCGCCCCAACCACGACTGATATGTGGAGGTAAAAATGGGATATCTGGCCCCCGCAGAGCATCAGGACAAGTGGGGGGGCGTTGGAGACCATGAAGAGTGCCCCAGAGACGATGAGGAGGATGTTGCCGGAGGGGTCGTCGGCGGCGGCTGCGACGTAGAAGCAGAGGATTCCCCCGACGATGCCCAGGGCGAAGAGGATGAAGGCGATGTTGCGCTGCCGGCGCTGCGCCTCGTCGAGCTCCATGTTGCCGGAGACAAGCTTTTCGAGGCATGCGAAGAAGAAGCACCCGGGGTTCCAAGGCACAGCCGAGCCGCCGTGCACATCCCCAGCGTCGAAGGGGTGAGGTGTTCCAGGCATTCCAGCGCCCAACCGCGATGCGAGTGGCGAAGCTGGTGGCAGAGAGACGGGCTGCCCTGCCGGCGTGCCACTGCCCCCAGGTGATCCCGGCGGCGTGTCGGCAGCCCCTGCCGCGCCGCGCCAGCAGCAACAGTGGGGATGCCCCCTCGCTGCGGCGTCGGAGACGCTCCGCGGCAGGAGATGTCTGGCGGGGGCGGGGGGGGTGGTAGTGGTGGCGGTTGAGGCGGCGGTGGCAGCCGTGGGGAGACCTGCCGTGTCGGGTCCAGGGGGTCGGAGGGGGTGTGGGCTTAGCGGGCCCTCCATCCTGGGTTGGCGGTAGCCCCCCTCCACCCCAGGGCGAGGGCCGGTCCTGTGGCGGGTGGGGTGATAGGTGGGGGTGGGGGTGGAGGCGGGTATCGTCAAGAATGATGAGAACCCAAAAGGGTGGGCCCAAACAGCGGTGGTTGGACCGCAGGGGAAGGGGGGAAGTGAAACCGAATTTGGGCAGGGGTGAGGGGTGAGGAGCTGCGGCTAGCAGGAGAGGCGGGGCCGGAGTCCACAGGCGCCACTGTTGTCCAGGGGAAGAAGACACGGGGAGAAAGTACTGCGGGAAAAAGTGGGGTTCAGCCAGGACAGGCAGGCTTCATCTGTTCTCATCCTTGGCCCCGCCCCCCGCCCTCCCGCCGGATCCGCACTGTAGCGGCGGACACGGCTGGATTCTGAGCATCAGGGTTGTGAGTGATGACGGTCACGCTGGCAAGCGTGAGACTGCATACAACGTAAGTTGCTTGCCTACCACGGGCAGGAGTAACCTGGAGGAAGAGGGATGACACGAAGCAGTTCAGCGCTACGCCAATCGCAGTGGATGATGCAGTGCCTGTCGGAGTCTGGTGAAGGCATGCGACCCACCGTCAGAAGCAGGGGTGAACAAGCAGCAGCTGTCGGGCTGTGCTCTGCGTGTGCACTACTGAGCAGTGGGGGCGCCACCAAGCAAGCTGCATACAAGGGGTGGCGTCACAGTGTCGAGCCCTGTGCAGAGAAAGGGCACAGGCACGACGGGCCCACTGCCCATCATAGCCCTGATACGCCAAGACGTGGCACAGGTGCGGGTCATGCCGTCCTCACAAACAGCAATGCTCGTGGATCCGCCCGATGTCTCGGGTAAGCTGCGCACGGGGGAGGTGTGCCCTTCCAGCTTCTGCAACTCGTCCCCTGCTGATGACTCCCAGACGCAAACGCTCATGTCATCAGATCCTGAGACGATCTTCAATCCATCTGGTGTGACAGACACGGTCCGCACAGGGGAGGTGTGACTTTCGAGCTTCTGCAACTCCTCCCCTGTTGATGTATCCCAGACACGAACGCTGTTGTCGCGAGATCCTGAGATGATCTTCGATCCGTCTGGCGTGACAGACACGCTGAGCACAGAGTCGGCGTGGCCTTCAAGTTTCTGCAGTTCCTCCCCTGTTGATGCATCCCACACTCGAACGCTCCCGTCGCCAGCTCCTGAAATAATTTTCGATCCGTCTGGCATGACAGCCACGCTGTACACGTGTTTGGTGTGGCCTTCAATCTTCAGCAACTCTTTGCCTGTTGATGTATCCCAGACACGAACGCTGTTGTCGCCAGATCCCGAGATGATCTTCGATCCGTCCGGTGTGACAGTCACGGTGCGCACGGAGAAGGTCTGGCTTTCAATATTCAGCAACTCCTCTCCTGTTGATGCATCCCAGACACGAATGCTACCGTCATCAGACCCTGAGATGATCTTCGACCCGTCTGGTGTGACAGACACCGTGAGCACAAAAGAGGTGTGGCCTGCAAGATTCAGCAACTCCTCCCCTGTTGATGCATCCCGGACACCAACGCCCCAGGCTCCTGAGATGATCTTCGATCCATCTGGTGTGACAGCCACGCTGTACACAGCAGAGGTGCCCGTGCCTTCAAGCTTCTGCAACTCCTTCCCCGTTGATGCATCCCACACTCGAACGCTCCTATCCCTAGATCCGGAGATGACTTTCGATCCGTCTGGTGTAACAGCCACGGTGATCACAGAGTCGGTGTGGCCTTCAAACTTCTCCCACTCCTTCCCTGCTGTTAAACTCCAGACACGAACGCTGTTGTCATCGGATCCTGAGATGATCTTCGACCCGTCTGGTGTGACAGACACGCTGTACACAGTGTCGGTGTGGCCTTCAAGCTTCAGCAACTCCTCCCCTGTTGATGCATCCCACACACGCACGGTCTTGTCATTGGATCCTGAGATGATCTTCGACCCGTCTGGCGTGACAGCCACGCTGAGCACAGAGGCTCGGCTTTTAAGTGAATACAAATCTTCCCATGTTGATGCGTCACAGATACAAGCGGTGCCCTCATGGACTGAGACGATCTTCGATCCGTCTGGTGTGACAGCCACGCTGTCCAGAGAAGAGCCGTCGTATTCAAGCTTGTGCAACACCTTGCCTGTTGATGCATCCCAGAAGCAAATGCTGTCATCAGATCCTGACATGATCTTCGATCCGTCTGGTATGACAGCCACGGTGCCTACCCCGGAGGTGTGACCTTCGAGCTTCTGCAACTCCTCCCCTGTTGATGCATCCCAGACACGAACGCTGTTGTCGCGAGATCCTGAGATGATCTTAGATCCGTCTGGCGCGGCAGCCACGCTGAGCACAGAGTCGGCGTGGCCTTCAAGTTTCTGCAGCTCCTCCCCTGTTGATGCATCCCATACTCGAACGCTCCCGTCGCCAGCTCCTGAAATGATTTTCGATCCGTCTGGCGTGACAGCCACGCTGTACACAATTTTGGTGTGGCCTGCAAGATTCAGCAACTCCTTGCCTGTTGATGCATCCCACACACGAACGCTCATGTCATCAGATCCTGAGACGATATTCGATCCGTCTGGTGTGACAGACACGGTGCGCACAGGGGAGGTGTGGCCCAACAGAGGTGGGAGAGGGGTGCCGAAGGAGCTGCCCTCCCAGTCAGAGCGCGTGATAACGGCGTCCTTGAATATTGCGTGATCCAGCCAGCAGTTGTGGAAGCGGCTCTCCTTGAGCACAGTCTTACACAGACGTACGTGGCGCAGATCGCTGTCCTGCACAAGCACGCCCGTGAGATCGCAGCTGAACACATATCGCGTGCGCACAGCGAGTGCCATGGCATTGGAAGCACAAGCGAGCGATTCCGCGTCACCGCCGTCGCGGGTCGCCAGGACCAGCGGCAGCAGCTCGGCCGTCACTGTTGCGTCACACGAGTCGCCTCCACGTGCGAGCACTGTGTCCGCAAAGTACTGGGGCACGTTCGGCGCATCCTGGCTGAAGGCCCTGCGCACCTTAGACCCAAGCGTATCGGCAACACCGCCCTTCCGTGACAGCCGTCGCGCGACAAGGAACTCGCCAAGCGTCTTGTGACGGAATGTAAACGCGCTGCTGTCCTCGTCGAAGCTCTCCACACGGAACGGGAGCAGCCGGAACGCCTCGTCCGCCTCTGCGCCGCCCACCTCGTCCTCCGTCAACAGCCGCGCCCGCTCTGTGCCCAGTACTCCCTGCCAGGTCTGTGCCTGCAGCATCGCGCACGCGATCAGTTCGCCCACCCGCAGCACCTCCTCCACGCGCGCTGCTCCAGCAGTCCCCTGACGCAACTCCACCTCCACATACTTCTGCAGGTACGCCTCGTACACCGCGACATCAGTCAGGCTCTGCTGCGACTGCCCGTTGCACGATGCCAGCTCGTGCTGAGCGTAACACGCCATGTGAAGCAGGAACGGGTTGCGCAGCTGCGACAGCACCGCCACCTCAGCGTCTGTGTGTGGAGGAATTGGCTCAGCACGCTGCAGCGCCCCCTTCCGATGCTCCAAGAACCCCGCCTGCTGCGACAGCACCACAAGCACGTCACGCAGCGACACCGATGCAGCATGAGGTGTGCCGCCGCCTCTGCCTTCCAGCGCTGACATGACCGCCTCGACTGCAGCCTGCACGCACTGGTTGGTTTCGCACACCCCGTTGCCTGCAGAATCACCCTCAACGGCAGTCCCGTCATTTGCCGGTGGGCCCGCTGCCGCTATGTGTGTTGCCTTGGCCAGACCGTCGCTGCCAGTATCACCACCAGCCAGCACCCACGCTCTCTCCACAATCGCGACCACCAGGGCTCGGTCACTGCGTGGCACCGTTGTATCAGCTGCACCGCATGTGTCGCGCACCGTGGCGGCCAGCTGCTGTTGATGGTCCGCAGTGAAGCACACGTCCACCCGCTGCTGCTCCGCCTTCGCCACCTGTGCCGCACGCACCTTGCTGATGTACGTCACCGCGTCTGCCTGCGTGAACGGCTGCATGTAGAGCGACCTCGTGTTTTCGCCACACACCTGCGACGGTGTATGCCCCACGCTCTTCAGGTACTCGCCGCGGGTCGTCACGATCACGTTGCACTGTTTCGCACACCACGGGTGCAGCTGCAGGACCCCTTGCCCGCCACTGGCCTTGTACGCACCGCTCACATCCTCCTGCGTCAGCCCCACCTCGTCCAGCGAGTCCAGGATCACCACAACGTCGTAGACACTGCTCAGGTGATCCAACGCAGCCCCCTCCAGCCCGAACGACTTCCCGATGAACTCGTCGATCCCGCCGTGTGTTGTGAAGGCGGACGCACCAATCGATGGCAGCGCCACAAAGACAGGGAACACGGACTTCTTTCTCTGCCCCGCAACCACGTCTGCATCCTCCTTCTTCTCCTGCAGCAGGTGGCACAGAACCGCAACCGCCGCAGATGTCTTCCCGGTGCCTCCGTCCCCGACCAGGCACAGCGGGTGCCGCGCCGTCCCCCTCGCCCCTTCCCCTGCCCCCTCCTCCCCGTGCCCGTCTGCCGCCAGCCACTCGTCCACCTCGCGCAGCAGCATCCTCGTGTCCGACTCCGCCACATGTGCATCGTCCCCGACCCTGCCCTCCACGTAGCCGTCCAGGAACTCCGCGAAGAGCGACGCCGTGTGCTGCAGCACCTTTCGCACCGCCTCAACCTGGTCCGCCACAGAGTAGTCGCTGACGTCGTTGTTGCTGTCTTTCTTCTCGTCATGCGCAGCCACCTCCTGCATCACAATCACGTCGAAGGGCTGCCCCACCATGCGCAGCAGTGTCGGAGACAGCTTCCACTGCACCCGGAACTCGATGTTGCTGTCGTACAGCAGCTCCGCCTCCTGCGGGAACACGCTTGCGAACCCCACCTCCGCCGCACCCTGCTTCGCCACTATCACAAAGAACGTCCCCGCCTTCCCGTACATGAAGTCCTTCGCCACACCCTGCTCCCGCGTCGTCGACGTGAAGGCGTTCCACACCACCGACGTACCCACCTTGTACTGCGCCGACACGTTCACGTTGATCCCGCGGAACACCGTGGTCAGGCTCGGCCGCCGGCTCTGGATCAACCGCGTCAGCTTTGCGATCAGAGGCTGGAATGTGTTGATCACGGACAGCTGTGCCGGTGCCGGCTCAAGCTCGAACACGCTGCATGCCGTGGACTCCCGCGCTTCCTTCGACAGCCCAATCGTCCGCATCGCCTGGTTCATCCCGAAGTACAGTGCCGGCCGCACGTACTCCGCCCCGTGGTTCTGCAGCACAGCCGTGTCGTTGAAGTTCTTGTGGTACTCCTTGACGATCGGCGTACCGTCTGTGTTGCACACAAGATCGCCCGTCGCAGGATCGATCTGGTACTCCACGCAGTCGCAGGTAAAGAGGTAGCCTGCACACAGATGCTCGAACCAGTCGCCCACCGCCATCCAGTCCTCGATTTCGTCCGGCGAATTCTCCACACGCCGCAGCACCCGCTGCACAACAAACCGCAGCCCCAGCAGCATGCTGTCCACGTGATTTGCCCGGTACCCGAGATCCGGCTGCACCGCCAGCAGCTGCACCAGCCACTCCAGCAGCGGTGTCTCGCGCGCCGCGTCGTTACGCGTGAAACAGATCACCCGCCCACCCACGTGGTTCTGCAGCCGCTCGCTCGTCTTGTCCTTGTCGGTGGGTTTCTGTGTGATGAGATCCTGCGACTGCCGCTGTTGCGGTGCCTCCGATGCAGTGCGGGCTGCATCATCATGAGCAGCAGCAACACGTGCCTTCCAGAGTGGCCACTCGTCTGTGAGGAAATGCCGCAGCCTGCTGGCCACCTCTGTCTGCATCTTCCCCACCTGCTCGCCAAGGGCCACCAGCAGCGCACTGCGTGTGTCACCATCACGGTGCTGCAGCGCGTACCACACCGGTGTGCGCCCCTCCCCATCTGGAACGCTGGCTGCCCCGCACCCCACCAGAAACTTGACTGCTTCGGCAGCAGCGGATACCCCCCTGCACCCGGGCTGCAACACTTCGTGCAGCAGCGTCCGCCCAGTGTGTGGGTCCGCCGCGTTCACGTCCGCCTTGTGCTGCTCCAGCAGCTCCCGCCACGTGTCGCCCTCCAGTGCCTCCTTCACAGCGCATGGACTGCCCCACCATGTCTGACCGTGCTCCTCCACACTCGCACTCGCCCCCATCCCGCCCACTGACTTGTGATGTGTTCTGCACACACCCCTCGTCCGTCCCGTGTAATGTGTGTAGTGTACGGCCTGCATGATGTGTGCATATCTCAAGTGAACCACCGGCAGAGCAGGGCGTGGTTCTGCCGACAAGACGGATCGATGCAGCACGGGGGCGGAATGACCTGCCTACATACCCTACATCCCCCGACTGCCACCCCCACACCTACATACCGGCACCCCTTGCGGAAGGCACAGGAGGCACCGACCCAACAAGCCAAGCCGAACCTCGGGATGCAGGTGTCAACACCACACACACACACAAAGCTGCACAATCAGTTCGCACCCTCCCTGCAAACCAAACCCAAATGAGTATGCGCACATCAGACCAGGTGACAGCCAGGGGTGCCGGTAACTTGATTTCGCCATTTTCCAGCTTTGACCCAAGTACTTCTCGAGGAAAAGGTATCACAAGTTATGTTCGTGGGCAGGGTTTAAAAAGCTCCTCCTGACCATCAGGGTTTGTTGGTACCGGCACCCCTGGTGGCAGCGGGGGA
Source organism: Rhynchopus euleeides (assembly GCA_963210315.1). NCBI lineage: Eukaryota > Euglenozoa > Diplonemea > Diplonemida > Diplonemidae > Rhynchopus > Rhynchopus euleeides. Next base: position 890,468 of record OY723303.1, read on the forward strand.
GCGGGGCATGGGGCCCTTGTCCGCAGTGGCGTTCCGAAAGAGGAGAGTACGATGATGTCAGTCTGCATATCGCAATGAGTGCAATCGTTTGCAAGAGGTGGCAATCCCTTCGCCCATCCTCAAGTGACGGTGCCCTCGGGGTGAAACTTTTCAGCCACACGGTGGACCCCCACCCCCTGGAGCGGGGGTCAGAGCGGGGGGGTCTGGACCCCCCATATTGGGAGTCTGCACTGCCTATTTTCGGTGCCCATACGACCCCAATAGCGGGGTCCATACCCCCGCTCGCGGGGGTCGGACCCTCGTCAGACCCCGCTTTTCCGATATCCCAAAAGGGTCTACCCCGACGTGCGGGAGTCCACCGTGCAGCTGGGATTCCCCCCCCTCTGCAGTGTGCACTCTCGGGCTCTCTCCATCTAAACACAGTTGCACCCGGAAACCGCATCCGGGGGCCCCGGTGCACCCCAGTCGGACCGCCGCATGGCACCGGGGCCAGGCGTGAAGCGGGTTGTGGCATTGTACGGTGAGAAGGTGGATGCCAAGCCCACTGCCCCTAGCCCGCCTCTCCTGCACACGCCCTGTCGAGAAACCTTGTGCACCACAAAGTTCGCTTGGTTCACGGTTTGCCCCCCGGCAGGATCCCGGGAAACCCCGGCCGGGCCCGGAAATTCCGGGCCCGGGACCGGGATTTTGAAATCCCGGCCGGGTCCGGCCGGGGTCCGGCCGGGAATCCCGGGGGTTCTCAGTCTCAGGTCGCTTGGACCGAGGTCATCTCAGACCTATGGCTTTCAGTCCCCAGTTTCAGATTCAGACCTGCTGATCCAGAACCGCACCCTCTCCTTCCACACCAATTGTATCCACTGCTCATGGGTCCGAGTGACGACGATAGCAATGACGATGGCTCCATAGCAAAGATGGCTACCACTGTCAAAGCTCATCTGGAACAGAAACTGTCCCAGATGGAAGTCTCCTGTATAAATACAGGGTTCGGGGTTACCACGAGTGTAACGCAGATACGTGCAGGTGTGTCAAGAGAGTGTGCAGCTCACAGCAGTTCCGCATCCTCCTGGTTGCTGAACTCCACAGTCCTAGGACGACGAAGAGGACGACGAGGGTCGACGTAGGCTTATCTTACGCTACGGCAGGGGTGGACTCAGCCACCCCGGGGGCAGGTTGAACAGGTTGTGTGGTTCCACTGATCAACATGTAGGTCGGCCTGTCTGATAAGACTCAGCCACCCTGCGGGTCAAGTGATTACAAAAGGGTGCCTATTTGACCAAAAGGCAAAATTTCCTCCCGCCATGCTCCCGTACCACAGAGGCTGTTGTGTTTTGCCTCTGTGTATGCGTACGTTTTGCGATGACGGGGTGTGGAACCTGGCGTAGACCGAGCTACAACCAGGAACCAACGGCCCAACTCGGCGCCGTGGGTCAATTTTTGTGAAAAGGCCTTGACCAGAGGCATCCCCCTAACACTAAATTTGCTCTGTTTCACCTGAACCGACCAACCAGGCACCGTGAGGAGGCATCAGAGCCCCTCGTGGACAGCCGCAGCACCCTTCCTTTACTAACGTCAGGTTCACCACTAGCACGAAGCATCACTGTTTTACGTCAGGTATGGCAAATGCCCACCCAAGGAAGTCGAGGAGTTTGAGCCGTTGGAAGTTACCAGAGGGACAAGCAAGAGGGATCTGCAAGCAGTGATGTCTGTTGTACCCTTGGACCACATTAAACTCAAACTGAACCCTCAGTCGTCCTTGATCGCCCGACAAGGTTCCTTTCAGCTTTCTAACAGATGGGTACTGCAACTGTCCAACTATCTACAGACTCACATCCCAGAAGGTGCAGTCCAGGTTCCACAGAGCAAATTAAATGTTAGCATTTCTGCACAACTACCGGTACGCAAATCGCAGCGGCGGTGGAAGTGACTGACTCGAAAACGGCGAGGTATCAGTCTTGACGCTGGAAAATTCCGTTCGGAAATACCAAACACATCCACAGAAAGTGGAAGGAATGGGCGCCAAGATGATGCGAACGATTTTTGGGGGGGGGGGGGGGGTGGACTGCTCTGTATCGTGATACCCGCGAGGGCAACCAAATGCAGAACAGGGAGGCACAGGCGCACACACGAAGGCAGCACACAAGTGGCAAGTGGCAGGGGCTGGGGTCTGGGGCTGGGGCGCCGCGCGATTCGCTTCTCCTGACTTTCTGATCCGGCAAACTACAAACACAAAAGCAGTACATGCACTGCAACAACAACCTCCGAAGGGAGCCACAATACCCTCGTGACTCCAAAGCAGCTGATGGCATCGGAGGGCAATCAGCATCATACGACGTCTCACAGCTGCAGAACAAGACGTCAGACACAGACAGCAAGGAATACGATATACACACACACGGACGCACACACTGTGCCGGACAAATCACTCCTCATCGTCACTCTCAGCGTCATTCACACGGAGTGACGGGAATGTCCGCCGGAAGCCACACTCCTTGCCGTACGCACCTCGCACATCTTGATTGATGGCCAAGAGCGAGAGCTTTGCGTGGGAGTCGCGGGACATAGCACTCCGGCACACGGGGATGGCTTGCATCATGACGCCGTGTGTGTCTGGGGGTCGCTCTGCACACTTCTTTGGTGGTCCCGCCACTTGTTCTGCTTTTTCGCGTCACCAAACACGTAGTTCGTGAGGTGGAAGAAGTCGAGCAGGGGGTCCTCGGCGGCCTTCATCATCCGACGAACATCGGAAAGGGTGTTGTTCAGCAGGTGAGCCAGGCAGGATACGTACGGGATGTGAGCCTCTCCTGCTAGGTCGCGCGACATCTTCACGTTCGACCCACCACGATCGCTGCGCACGACCCTCACCTGTTCAATCCCCACACCGACAGCAGCGAGAGATTCCTCCAGCGCGGTGCGCACCGTAAGACCTGTAAACGGGACATCCGAATACTGTAGCGGCAGCGCAACGGACGTTGTAGCGGTCTGTGCAATGAACAACACGACATTCTGACCCTGGATCGTCGAACCACAGTCGTGGACGATGCTCAGATCTTGTCCTGCGAGCATATCGGCAATCGTGTCGAGGTGGTTGTCGTAGACGGTCGCCCCGCTCCTCTGCCAGACCTTCTGCATGTTGACGTCTTCTGGGATGGTGAGCCCAGAGACGGCACGGAAGACCTGCGTCGCGCCACGAAACGAGAGCCCTGCCATCGTGCACACCTCCAGCAGCGTTTCCCGGACGTTGGAGTTTGCTGGTGCGGGTCGGTTGCTCGAAGGTGTGGATCGGTCGGCTGCTGGTGTGGATCGGTCGGCTGCTGGTGTGGATGCGTCACGGTTTGGCGTTGAGGCGTCGACTGGGGTCGTTGCATTGCGACCGTGGCCCTTCGTACCCACGTGGCTCGTGAGGTCGTGCCTGTCGACGCCGGGTGCAAACGCCCACTTGCACGGAGCACACACGGGCACCTCCTGCTCGTCGCAGCATCTCGCCGTGGCCTTCGCGAACCTGTACCCGTCGGTCGTGGCCTCCGCTTTCGTCTTGACTGAAAGCCACTTGAACTCGGAGAAGCGGGTCGACAAAGACTGGGCAGGCTGCAGCTTCGGGGGGGTCAGGTCAGCTTGGCTGCTGAGGCTCTCGGCGAGGGCGGCCTTTGCCGGGCGGCGCAACTTCCCCGTCGGCGTGCGCAAGGCCACTGCGCTGGCGGCGAGCTCCTTCTTCTTCCGTCCGAGAGCAATCAGGCGGGCGATCTTCGGCATGAGGGGGGCTTTCTCATTCTCTGTGAGGACCCCTTCAGCGACGGCCAAATCGATCAGCGGCTGCCTCTTCCGCTTCACCTCCTTCAGCACCGCCTCAATGGCGTCGTCGATGTCGTCGTCGTCGTTGTCAGTGGTGGGGTCCGGTTCCGGGGCCGCTACCTCCGCCTTGCCTCGGCGAGGTTGCTTGCGGCTCTTGCCGCCGTCGCCATCGCTGTCGCCGTCATCCGCATCATCCCTCGCCCTCTTCCCTCCTTTCTGCCCTGGTGCTGCATCACCAACGAGCAGGAAGGAAAAAAAAATGAGGAGTAACAAAAGAGTACGGTGCATGTTTGCTGTTGTGGAAGGTTTCTCTGCCGGGTGTGTGTATGCGGCGCAGTTACGTGGGGGGGGGGGGGGGGGGCGGGGTTGTGGGGTCCAAGTCACGTGCGGTATATGTGAGGTGAAATAGTCGGGTCCAGCAAAAACTAATGACATCGGGTGGATCGCAAAGGGGAAGGGGGCAACGGCAGCGTGCAATGTGCAATGTGCAAAACTCTCAAGTCATCTTACCACCCACCTACACCTGACCCCGGGATACCCCGGGGTCATCCCGGGATTTCCCGGCCGGGATCCCGGGATTCCCGGCCGGGAAATCCCGGGAATCCCGGAATTTCCCGGAACCCGGCCGGGCCCGCCCGGGATCCCGCCCGGGGGGCAAACCGTGTTGGTTATGGCACATGCAGACTACTTCTGTTGATGTGTATGGCACGGAGGAGGCATTATCTGCCCAAACCCAACGGGCGGTGGGCGGGGCACCTTCTATAGCCCGTCAACTGTTGATATGCAGGCGCTGCTTGGTGAAGGGGCACCCAAGTGGGTGGGGGACGGCAACGACGACAAGAAGCAACACAAGCAGCTAAGGCGAGGCAAGCGCTAATATGTGGTGGCACAACAGGGCAACCACACCGCGACATTTGATGACGACGAAGGGGCACCCGAGTGGGTGAGAGACGACGTCGACACCGGGATGGTGACCCCGAGGCTGCAGCAAAGGGGGCGGGTGTACCGAAGGGGGTAAAGGTGAAGGCGGGCGATCACAGCGATACATCCCTAACTCTGGAAAAGAGCCCAGCAGCCTGCGTGGCACACCTTGCCCTGGACCGCCGTCTGGGAAATTGTGTCGATGTGAAGGCTTCGGCCAGCAACGGCCTCAGTAGTCAAGCGGGTGGCCAAACGATTCTTCAACGAACTGGCTCATAGGGGGTGTGATCGTATGAGGTTGCGGCCTCCTCCAGAAGCGCAGAGACTCATTGGAGGGTCGGCACTTTGGACATCGCTCTTAGATGCATTAGAGTGCAGCACAGGTACACGGCGGTTTGAGGTAAGTCTGGCATTGCACTGACAGGACGTGCAGGAATGGCAATCAGTGAGTGTATAGCTCTCCTCCGGTCCTCCACCAGTAGTCTGCAACTCGAGGCATTGTCCGAAGGGCTCCCGGTGCCTGATCGAACTGTGCTCCGTGAATGTCGGGTGGCACGGTAATGGGTTGCCGCACACGGGACGCTCGTGCCTTGGGCCCTTTCCTTCCACGACCTAGGCCAAGGACAATGGTGCTTACAGACATGTCGGTAACGATGATGGTGCAGTCGTGTGAAGAGGTTTGCTTCCAACGATACTGCATTGAAGTACGATACACACAGGCTATCTCACGAACACCTCTGCGGGTACGAACTGGTTGAGATGCTGATCGAGTGTCCGACGACTGGAAGTCACTCGCTGTGGAACTGAAAGAAGGACACAGTCTGGACTGAGGGACATTCATGTGCATCATCGTAGATCGTGCGGCAGCACGTTCCCAACAGCGCCTAATTCCCTACATGCCTCCCCACATCGACTGCACTGAACGGGAGCTGCCCGGATGTGCCGTGCAAGTGTAGCATTTACGCGTGACGTCAACGGTACGGTTTAATTTACAAGGGTACCAAAAACCACAAAAACTCCAAGCCCGCGGACAACGCGGAAACCCCTCAACTATACATATCTGCAAACCCGGTCAGAACTTCAGGAAAAGCTGATCGAAGCGCGCGCTGTGGCTCACATTACAACCTCCAATCATCCGTGCACTCTGGGATCACCATCCCCACAGAGGCAACTGTGCATAAGGTGTGGCAGGTGGCCGACATGCACCCTGCGCACAAGGCGTAGAGGCAGCGTGATGCCGGTGCATAGTGTGCCTCCTTTGTTGTGAGGCTCTGAGCGAAGGGTGGCAGTCAGCCGCGACATACGACCTCCGCACGAGGTGCAGGGGCGTGTGTGCAGGGGGTTCGAAGCCACAGGGATGTGCACACAGTGTACCAGAAGGCAGGTCCCTTGCCTCGTCCTGCACATCACCCGAGAGCACGCTCTCCGTGGTGATGCAAGCCATCCCACTGATGTGCAGTGCCATGGCACAGCTCTCACTCATGGCGATACCAAGACATGTCGGATACATACACCAATAGCAAGCAGTGCGGCTTCCGTTGGCCCTTTCCGCGACCGCCCCAACAACAGGTCCCGACACACACGACGGACAGGACGGATGGAATATCCACGTGTGAGATGGTCACTATCCCACAGGGAGGGCACGTGTTCCCCCTGGGAGAACGTAGGCTGACGTAGGCTGATTGGAGTATACTGCAGTACGCGGGTCGGCCGGAGGCCTGGGGGCGCGAAGCGCCCCGACGCGGAGCGGGACGACTGTGGGACCATGGAATATCCCCAGGTGTCGCGGAGCGGGACGACCATGGGACAGATATGATAACCTACGTTCTCCCAGGGGGAACACGTGCCCTCCCTGTGGGATAGTGACCATCTCACACGTGGGATATCCCATCCGTCCTGTCCACCGTGCAGCAGGGGGCGAGAAGCATGCAGACAATATCCACTGGCTTTGGGCTTAGTTTTCCCCCCGCAAATGCTGGCAACGTGACCCAGGGGGCGAGTCCACATCATCGACACCGGGTGGGACGCGTTCCTTCCAAGGGTGGAGGCTTGCCGTTTGCCACAGGAGGGACCCCCCTATCCGCCCTGGGGGATGCATAGAGCCCAGCTCCGACCTCTTGGGGGAAGGGCGGAGGTTTTAGCATCCCCACAGGACGAAGCAAATCGCAGCCCTACTGAAGGAGCCACTTCAGGGAGACGCCACGCCGCCCTGGGGGGAGCAACGCTTGGCTGCCACTCTTAGTGATCCAAGGATGCCGGCAAGTGTGCGGGACACCTTGCGGTTGGTGGTGCCGGGATGAGCAGTGCCCATATATATCATGCGGCCCAATATCTATCTCGGAAGAGTGATCTTCGAGTGGTGATGATGCTCGCCACCACCCATAATATCCCGCGCGCAATGCCTCGAGTAAGCCAACAGACAGATGAGTCAGTGGCGCGGCTTCCCTCAACGCTCCGGCGACTTGTCTAGGGAAAGTGTGCGTGTGCCAAAGTCTTCAGGGTGTACTCCGGGTGAGCGGTATACGAGGGTCAAGCAAAAGCTTCATGCCGAGGCCACCCCCGATAGGCTTGTCCCTGTTGCACGCGTTTGTCGCTCTGGAGGCAAAGATGTGCGTCCTTAGTGACAGTTGCCGGCAAGCAGAAGAACGAGGACAGCAGGGGGGTGTTTGCACCACACCGAGGAGGGATAGATGAAAAGGCCCTTCGCGTGCCACGGAGAAGGTATTTCACGAATCTGGAGTTCACAAGTGGAGGGGTGATCCCTTCACAGGGTAGCGCACACACCAACCTCGGCCCTGCACGGCATAGAAGGGGGCGTCACAAAGGAGACTAAAGACAAGGGGGTGCGGCCTGCTTGCGGGGTCGGCCACGTGCCCCCGATCACCTGAAGCTTGACGCGATAAAGATTTGCTGCTGCGAAACTGCGAGGGGCATCTGTTGGAAGGGGGCAATGGCAGCAGTGGATAATGGGGTCTGCCTTGGGTCCCAGTTGTCACACGAAGAAGGCGATGGGCCGAACGTCTGAGGGACTATGAACAGACCACGCCAATAAATGCTGATCGCATGTGGCGACATCGTGTCGAAGGCACCGCGGCGGGCGGTCGAGGACGGGCTGTTCCGGTGCGGGGCAAAAAACAGTTGGGACGGGTACTGGCAGGGAGCGTCCCGTGGACCAGCTGCACCGTTTCGTGGTGTGTTGTGTGGCGGAGCGCGGCTGGCTGAGGTGGGCTTTCCGGCACCAAAAGAGGCCAAGGGCGACCCGGTGGTGGGTATCATGGGAAGCTGCAGGGCAGCGGGGACCTGGACCGGGCGTTGCCGTCGGAGGGTGCAGGGCGCGCGGACGGCAGGGATGCTGGTGATACAGAGGCGCTGCTGCGCTGCACTGCGATGGTGCGCTCAGTCGATGCGACACCGTCCTGTGTGGAGGGTGTTGACATGGGTGACCGACCGAGTGAGGCAGACCTCTGGTACTGGACGGCGGGGTGGCAGCTGCCGACCTACCACCACAAGGCGGTGCAGGCCGCAGAACCGCGGTGCTGCGGGAGGAGGACGTGCGGCTGACCGCCGTGGCGCACGGGGTTGGTGCAGTTCACGAGGCTCAACCGAGGGCGCTGGTGCGCGTGCCTTGCAGCGCTCGGGAAGTCAACCATATCCCTGAGAAGCGACGCACCCCAGGCCGCAGGGCACCAACAATGAAGCAGAGCCCGGGGTGCTTGCGGCATCTCATTGCGGAGAGAGGGGTGGCTGGCTATCTACGGCTACAACACGTTGGTTGGGGTGCAAGTGCACGGACGACACCACTGCAAACCGCGCTGGTTAACCACCACCGCAAAGCTCAGCAGTTGTTCAAGCAGGTGTAAGAGACCCCCACCCGACTGTGACTCCAGCGCGTGTACCGGAATCACAACGGGCAAGCTGAAATACTGGCCCGGCAGGCAGTATTAGAATCAGCCGCAGTGCAACGGCGTGGAAGCACACCGGAAGCTCCGGTGTAGAGTCACGGGAGGAGTCATTCCCGGCCCAAACCAATGGACGGCGGGCGGGACACCTTCTATCGCCCATCAACGGGGGTGCCGGGCGGACGTGCCAGGCGGTGGCCATGAAGGGAGAAGCAGGTGTCCGGTGATGTGGGCCACCGGGGTGTGGGTGTGGGTGCGACGGCGGCGGGAGGAGCACGTCACTGCCTGTGGTGTGCGGGACGGGGCGCACGAGCCGGAAGTTGGAGGAGATGCCGGTGCGTGATGCGAGCAGGGCGGTGGAGCTACCTGCCCCCGGGTAGCTTCACCCGCTTGTCAAGCCGACGCGACATCACATGTGACGGAGGGAAACCCTGTGGACGTCGCCACCGGAATCGCCCCTTGCGGTGCTCGTGAACAAAGTCGATTAATGAATCCCCCCAGACGTATGGCGCCTAGTCTTTCCAGGACCTTCTGACAGACGAACGAGACAGTGGGATGCATCCGCATCTCAGTGGCACGTGAGGGGCATGTCACACATGCATCACGCACAACTCAGCATCACATGGTTGTTGCCGAGGCGGAGCCCTGCTGGACGGAGGTTCTTCTGACCGTGGGCCACAAGGTCACGCAGGCCGCAGGCCGGCTTGCTGTATGCGGGCACACGCGCCGGACCCGTGGAAGCGCGGGACCCCCTGGTGGGAGGCGTTCATGACGAGGCAGCAGGGCCGCCTCCCGAGTACTCAGAAGTGAAGTGTGCATGGAAGGGGGGGTCATGCGACGCCCGCCCCCCGCCCCACCCCACCCCGTGTATTTTCCCAGAACGCCAGACGCAACAGCGTTACTCACGGTTTGCCCCCCGGCAGGATCCCGGGAAACCCCGGCCGGGCCCGGAAATTCCGGGCCCGGGACCGGGATTTTGAAATCCCGGCCGGGTCCGGCTGGGGTCCGGCCGGGAATCCCGGGGGTTCTCAGTCTCAGGTCGCTTGGACCGAGGTCATCTCAGACCTATGGCTTTCAGTCCCAGTTTCAGATTCAGACCTGCTGATCCAGAACCGCACCCTCTCCTTCCACACCAATTGTATCCACTGCTCATGGGTCCGAGTGACGACGATAGCAATGACGATGGCTCCATAGCTGACCAAAAGGCAAAATTTCCTCCCGCCATGCTCCCGTACCACAGAGGCTGTTGTGTTTTGCCTCTGTGTATGCGTACGTTTTGCGATGACGGGGTGTGGAACCTGGCGTAGACCGAGCTACAACCAGGAACCAACGGCCCAACTCGGCGCCGTGGGTCAATTTTTGTAAAAAGGCCTTGACCAGAGGCATCCCCCTAACACTAAATTTGCTCTGTTTCACCTGAACCGACCAACCAGGCACCGTGAGGAGGCATCAGAGCCCCTCGTGGACAGCCGCAGCACCCTTCCTTTACTAACGTCAGGTTCACCACTAGCACGAAGCATCACTGTTTTACGTCAGGTATGGCAAATGCCCACCCAAGGAAGTCGAGGAGTTTGAGCCGTTGGAAGTTACCAGAGGGACAAGCAAGAGGGATCTGCAAAGCAGTGATGTCTGTTGTACCCTTGGACCACATTAAACTCAAACTGAACCCTCAGTCGTCCTTGATCGCCCGACAAGGTTCCTTTCAGCTTTCTAACAGATGGGTACCGCAACTGTCCAACTATCTACAGACTCACATCCCAGAAGGTGCAGTCCAGGTTCCACAGAGCAAATTAAATGTTAGCATTTCTGCACAACTACCGGTACGCAAATCGCAGCGGCGGTGGAAGTGACTGACTCGAAAACGGCGAGGTATCAGTCTTGACGCTGGAAAATTCCGTTCGGAAATACCAAACACATCCACAGAAAGTGGAAGGAATGGGCGCCAAGATGATGCGAACGATTTTTGGGGGGAGGAGGGGGGGGACTGCTCTGTATCGTGATACCCGTGAGGGTAACCAAATGCAGAACAGGGAGGCACAGGCGCACACACGAAGGCAGCACACAAATGACAAGTGGCAGGATTACAAGTGGCAGGAAACAAGATTGCTGCTCAACCACGGTGTCCATCAGGAACCACGTCGCTGTGTAGTGCACTCCAGAGGGTTGCCCTCTGCACCACCTCATGCCGACACACCAAACGCCCTCCCTTCGAGGCGAGGACACCGGGAGGGGAAGCCCGGGTCGGCGCCCTCCCTGAGGTCCTCGCATCGATTGATGAGAATTGACGGTCTCGGGTTCAAAACCCGCTCAGGTGCTGCGTCGTCGACACAGTGCCTGGGATCTGGTTGCGGCAGTCGACATCCCAAACAGGGCGCCCATACTCTGTGCAAAGTACACCCGGGCGAGGCTCCCCTCGGGGGAACACCGTCGGGAGATGTGCTCCGCGCCCGATTCTGGGTTGTCCGCGAGGTACTGTCGCATGGAGCCTGCGTGACAACATAGGTGGTGGTTCGATTCCCAGAACCTGGGGAGGATATCCTATGGGATAACCTCCACGGAGTGTTACTTCTCCCGTTGGATGTCCTGCACCAATGTGGAACCCTGCAGAAGACACGCGAGAAACAGAGAGGGATGTCCCACGGATATCCCGCTCTGTTACCTCTCTGTTCCCTCGGGTACTCCGAGAGCATGTCACCCCCCCTCGGCCTGGGCTTGTGACACTGGCTGGGCTGCCTCTTGTACAGATCGATGGAGTGAACGCGCTGGGGTATTGCCAGGTACTAGCTTCGGCAAACTGCGCAGAGTGGGTGGCCCAGTTGTGCTGGGAAGAGGTGGAGGGGTCACCAACATTGTGAGGCGGCTCATTTTTCAGCATTACTGAGCGAAAAGTGTCACTGCGCTTTGTTCGGCACTTGCTTTGGTTTCTTTTTGCGTTGTCGCTTCCACACTCACACTCCTGCTGATGATGGTGTCGTGAGTGAGGAGCACAAGGGCACGACTGGGTCCCGGGATGACCCCGGGATATCCCGGGGCCATCCCGGGATACCCCGGCCGGATCCCGGGATATCCCGGGATTCCCGGCCGGGCCCGCCCGGGGGCAAACCGTGAAAAACTAATGACATCGGGTGGATCGCAAAGGGGAAGGGGGCAACGGCAGCGTGCAATATGCAATGTGCAAAACTCTCAAGTCATCTTACCACCCACCTACACCTGACCCCGGGGGGGTCCCGGGATGACCCCGGGATAACCCGGGGTCATCCCGGGATTCCCGGCCGGGAAATCCCGGGAATCCCGGAATTTCCCGGAACCCGGCCGGGCCCGCCCGGGATCCCGCCCGGGGGGCAAACCGTGGTTACTAATCAATCAACAGGACGAGTGACCACTGTGACACCCCACCCCACGAACCGGCCCTAAATACCCCTCTATTACGCGCTGAAACTACCTGGTAATACACTGAAGTATAGCCTGTAAAACCCGTTACCTGTTACCCGTTACCGCCATACGTCTCAGGTGAACCCGGTGGTGTGTGTGTGGGGGTTTGATTATCGAATTACTCCGTCTCGGCTGAAAACCAACAAAATAGAACCGTGGGAGATGGTACCAGCGCTACCTGATGTCCAGGGGTTCTGGTGTTTCCTGCCGTGCCCATCCCACATCGCCAATAGGCCGGCACCAGTGAGGGTGGCATCGCGGAGGACTGACGCGATGTGCACATCTTCGGCACCCTTCTCGAGGAAGAAGTGGTTGCGGTCCGCTCAACCGAAGGACGGGTGAATAGCTGGGGACCGAGGGGCGTCAGCGTCAGTTCCTCTGACACACGGGGCATGCCAACAGAGAGCGGCGATGAAGCGGAGAGCTGGGCAGTGGTGTTCGAGGGCTGCTGGCAGTTCGGTTTGATGCAAATGCAACGACACAGCACATCACTGACACACTCCGACAGCAAGACAGAAGCCATCGAGTGCAAACCCGTTGACACCACCACAGCGCTGTCCTGTGTGAGCTATATACGTCCGACCATGTCCAGCACGGCGGCCACATCGCAATTGGAGGTGCAGCGCACACCGACTGGAGTTGACTCTACTTCGAATCGCCAAATCGCACTGATGTGGCGATGCCGTGAGCTCCACACTTTCCGCAACGGCATCATTTGACAGGCTACTGACAACCGCTGCACAGCCGCGCAGCGATGCCAAAAGGAACCGAGGAGACTGGGATCAGAGGAGGGCCTATCGATGGCGGCCTGCCTTGAGACACCCAGAGGGTGCGGAGGGACAACGAGGGCGACATGCCTAGGCCATCATCATACAGCACGTCTCGGAGACGGAAACAGCCACGGCTTGAACGTGAAGGTGGGCATGGGGTGTCCCCCCAGGTTTCCCTTTCCGTGGAGGTGACGGCCTCACTGTGCCAAAGCCGATGCACCCATCGAACCGCACGCCATCCACTGGCTGTCGATCAACCTCCGTCTGAAGAGCGTCTCCAGAAGCTCAACGCCAAAAATATGGCTCTGCATGCTGACGAGACAGACACCGACGCAGTGGCGAACGAGTGACCGGCAATATGAGCCGGAGAAGAAATAGGCCAAATGATGCCGAGTTTATTACACTATCCCACACCCCTTCATGCTGACACAGACCAGAATATCCCAATGAATGACCTTCCCTCACACCGAACCCTATAACCCAATACCGACCTGAGATTATGAGGGCACCGTTAACGCCCTGGGGCACCTTGACACGGAGAGGAAACCCCTACCCTGTGCATGGATCATGGATCGTCCCAGAGAGGCCCGCACCTCGAATCCCTGAGGTAGAACCAACTCCTTACCTCCACCCCCTGCGCCCCACACCCCCACCCACACCCCCGGATACCCACGCATAGGTCAGGCAGCACCGCCGCGTCACTCTCGCGACCCGGGGTGTGCGAAGATTTTGGTGGGGTGGGGTGGAGTGGAGTGGAGTGGGGAGGCACCGCCGGCTCTCACCCACAAACCCCGCACCCCACCCCCCCCAGCAGCAGACCTTTCTGGCAGCCCAGCCCACGCACTTATCCCCTGGCCCCTCGGGGTCCCCCCTGCCCTGCCGCTCCGCCCCGTTGCGTCGTTCGCACGACCCAGGGGTGGGAGGGCAGGGCTTGTGTTGCAGTGGCGGCGGCTCCATCGCAGAGGCTTGGCAGGCAGCACCACCGCGTCACTCTCGCGACCCGGGGTGTGCAGAGGGTGGGTGGGGGTGAGGGGTGGGTGGGGGAGAACAGCGTCAGCTCTCCACTCCCACCCCCCAACAGCCACCCGACTCAAACCCCCCACCCCACCCCCAGGGCGTCAGCAGAGCTGACCCCCTTTGGTTTTGTCGTCTTCTGGCGGCGCAGAGAACCCCCGGCGGGGCCCGAAACCCAAAACACAAACCCCCAGGCGCAGAGGTGTCGGGTGAGCGACCCCTCGCAGCCCACACCCACACCCACACCCCGGCACAACCCACCCAGCTGTTTGGCGCAGAGAGGGGAGCGTCAGCTGAGCTGACCCCCCCCCACCCCTGTTGCACCCCTCCCTGGGTGTCCCTGTGACCTGTCAGGGTCAGCATGCTGCCGCCACCACCACCACCCTCCCCGTGTGTGCGCAGGGCACACGCCAGCCTCCGAGGTGTCGGGTGAGCGACCCCTCGCAGCGCTGCTCGTCGTAGTTGCTTTGATGCCTCCCCTTTGGACTGAGAAGGTGAAAAATCGTCCTCCTTTCACTTCCACTCAATGTTGACACGCTTGGAAGAATGCCACGCCATGAGATGCAAGCTGAACACCCGTCATGCTGCGCCCACTCTCTCAGACTTCTGCTGCTATTTTTTCGTGATTGTCTTCACACATACCCCACAGAGAACGAACCACCACACAAACAAAAGAGGCCATCCAGCAACACAACATCATTCAGAGGGTGGGGTCGGGGATGGGATAGGGGTGGTGGTGGGGGGATGCAGCTGGCTGATTTCGACTTTTTCTTTTGCACTTTTCCGTTCGCCGCCCCTCTCCATCCTGCGGTTTCCTTCTGGGGGGAGTGGGTGGGAGGGGGCAAGGGGGGCTTTGAGAGCTTCAGGTTCTGCAGCGCGCGCGCGGAAGCGGAAGAGCTTGCATCCCTGTCAACCAAAAGGGGCTGTGATCGCCCCTACATGCGGAGGGGAGCGGGGGGGGGGGGGGGGGGGCGATAACCCGCCATCTCCTCTACCCTTCTGTCTCTTCACTCAAACATGCACCCCTTCCCTGATAAGCGCAGCTCAGCCGTGCGGCAGCACGTGATGATGGCAGGTCATGCAGGGCAAGCGGCCCCCCCCCCCCCCAAAAAAAAACAGAACCATACACGCCCCGTTCTCTTGACGCTGTATGGGGGGGGGGGGTAGGGGGGGTCAAATGGGGGTGACAAACACGATTTTTCAAAAAACCGGCGCAGAGGCCCCAAAGCCCCCGTAAACCCTCCAAACCCCCCCAGATCGGTCCGGAAACCCATCGAACCCCACTTTTCCACCATTCCGGGCACCTCAGGTGCCCGAATTGGGGTACCTAAATTTTGTGCCACCGTTTGGTACCGTACAGTGCCACTGTGTGGGAGGTTGGAAAAGAAAATGCCCCAACACACCACATCTGAGGGTTGCAATGCATGTTGCTTGCCAACCACGTCATCCGGTGGGTGTCAGGCGCTATGTAGGTGGCATTAGCCAGGTCTTCGATGTGTTCTGGCTTGTATATATACCTCCCTGCCTGCGGCACAGGCACTGCCTTTGTCCCCCACACCAGCCACAGAGAGCGTATTGTACTCGGTCCACGGTTGCTGATTCATTGTGATGCGTTGTATCCTCGAGTGAACGTCACACACTAGTGGCACCACCACCCGCCATCCGAGAGCTGTATTGACTTTGCGCGCTTCCGTTGTATTCACCTCGCCACGCATATTGCACCGTTCAGTACCAGTGCTCTTGGGCCAGGCAAAGTAGACCGCAGCAACTACCAATTCTGGCACAATGGGTACCACGACAGCGCACTTCATGTGTTCCCGGAATGTACAGCTCGTGTTGCAACAGTCGTTGTCAACACATCCCGGTTGTGGAGCACTGCTGCACAGGAATCACACGACCATCTGGACTGTTCCGTACCTACAGGCAGCCTCCCGGTGCATGGTGGCAGGGAGGTATATATACAAGCCAGAACACATCGAAGACCTGGCTAATGCCACCTACATAGCGCCTGACACCCACCGGATGACGTGGTTGGCAAGCAACATGCATTGCAACCCTCAGATGTGGTGTGTTGGGGCATTTTCTTTTCCAACCTCCCACACAGTGGCACTGTACGGTACCAAACGGTGGCACAAAATTTAGGTACCCCAATTCGGGCACCTGAGGTGCCCGGAATGGTGGAAAAGTGGGGTTCGATGGGTTTCCGGACCGATCTGGGGGGGTTTGGAGGGTTTACGGGGGCTTTGGGGCCTCTGCGCCGGTTTTTTGAAAAATCGTGTTTGTCCACGTAAAAGGGTGGCATTTGACCCCCCCTAGGGGGGGGGGGGAGTAGGGTAAGGGGGTGGAGAATGGGGGCACAATCCGAGACTGGCTTGTCGCTCTGCCCAAAAACCCCTCCACTCAAGAAGGGGGTTGGCTGGCAGCCAAAAAACCACTCAGTGGGGTGATCGAGAACCGGGTTCCGTGTAGGTTCCGTGTACGTTCCGTGTGGGTGGTAGGGGTCCCCACCTAAAAAATTCGAGTTTTTTTCGCTGCAGTTTTTCACTGCAACTGCGCAGTATCCCACGCTACCCGAGCTCAACCTTCTACAAGTGTGCGCATCCTGATGACCTGCGCTGCTTGTTGGCCAGCGCACTGGGCTCTACTTTTGCTTCTCGGACACTGACAAGCAAAAAGTGACTGGAGGAGGCAGCTCGCCGACCCACACCACCCACCCAGCGGGACCCCCTCACGGATCTTCCAAAACCCCGTTCTTTTGAACGTTTGGAATCTGTGCGGGTCGTGGTGGGGTCATTTTGGCCATGGGGTGCCTGTCTCCACCACTCCCGTGATCATCATATGGCCCAAATCCTGCAGTAAACCGCTACCCTGCAGGGTTGCGTTGCGTCTAAAGACGTCTGCCTCCAGGCCCACCAGTGCTGCCGCGGTTTGGTGGGCTCGATGGGCATACTTTGATTGGTTGGATTGGCTGTGGCTGCCAGGTGGAAGTGGTCGGACAGAAGGGATTGAAATGCCCAAGTACACTACAAACCCCACCAAATACAAGCCAACTTGGGCGACGCTGGGCGAGGGTGGCGAACATGGTGCGAGTGCTGGGCAACGCCAACAAGGCGGCTTGTTTTCAACGGTACCGATAACGGTGTGTGTTGGTGCATTCCCTCCTACGTAAAGGAGGAAATCGCCGAACTTTGACGAAACTTAGCGGTGACCCCTGTAGACAAGCACTACAGGAAGGGGGGCGGTGCCTCCCTGCCGCCGGAGGCCACGGTAGTGAACATCTGTTCCTTCCGGGCTGAACTGGATCGCTCCGACATCAGGTCGGAACCCAGTGCTGCGCGGGAGTACTGGAAGCAGTAGAATAACAGCACCAGAGTGAACATGTTCCCTAGAAAACAACCCGCCCTATTTCCCGAAAAATCTGCAAGGGGTGTTCCGTGTAGGTTCCGTGTCGGTTGCGTGTGGGTCAAAAACGCGATTTCGATCACCCCACTCAGGCAAAAAAACAGCAGGGAACGCACCGCACGGCACCACAGCTGACTCCCTTGTCAAAGGGTGACATTGAAGGTGCGCGGCACGGCCTGCTGGGGGATAACATACGACGTGGCTGTCGGGCCCTGTGCGGATATCTTGGGGAAACGCGGGTTCGAGGCAAAAGCAAATTTCGGCGGCTGCGGGACGGCTGGGTTGTAGTCCCCAGGACCCGGGACGGCTGCATCCAGGGCCATCTGGCGCGAGGTGTGTCGGAACCGCGTGTCGGTGGCGAAGCTTGAGTGCGCCGCAGGCGCAGCCGCTGCCGCACCCCCACCCACACGCTGGGCAGCACCCTGCTCATCCACAACACCCTGCGACCGGAGCTTGACAGTCAGCGCAGCCGGGTTGACAGGCCGGGGGGGCTTCGGCCTGATGAACACCGCATTCCGCTTCTCCTTCGACCTGACATTCGGCACGGCATGGAACGTGTCATACTGCCCGGGCCCCACCGGCTGCTCCTCCTTCTTGGGGGGAAACCGCGCCGTCGTCGTCCCAAACACCCCTTTGCTGAACGGCACCACCGCGCCGCCCCCCACTCCCCCGCCCGCACCTCCCTCCTTCCCATACGTCCCGGGGCCGGGAACTTCACTTTTGATCTGGGGGAACCTGGGTGCCTTGCTGAGGCCCGGGGCAAGCTTCGCCTGGCCCGTGCTACTGGGTGGTCTCTCCCTCAGCGGGTCCAGCCGCCCCTCCGCCCTGCAGGGGACCTGTCGGGGGAGGGGTCGGGTCGACACAACACACGCTCCAAACGCCTGCGCCGTATGCAGGTGCGGATGTGTTGCGGGAGGAGCGGCTGTCTGTGACTCATAATACCCAGGCCCAGGGTTATTCGGCTGGGGTGCCCAGGGGGTCCTCTTCGCGTTGGATTTAAACGCGGAGCTGTGCTCCGGCACATCGTCAAACGAGCACACCCCTTGGCTGGCAGCCGCATCGACATGGTAGGACCCGGGGCCCGGCAGCTCTGCGGTCTGCTTGCTGACCTCAAACGTCGCATGCTGTGCCCCACGCGTGTTCAGCACAGCCCCACGCTTCTTCTGCCTCACGCTGTTCCCCTTTGGGTCAGCCGGCGGTGGGGCGATTCTTGCCAGCTTGACCCACTTCCCATCCTGCTCGATATAGCCCTGCGTGTCAGATGTCGGGATGCTGGGCGGGTTTCCCCGCTTCTCCCAGCGGACATTCGTTTTCTCCTTCGATGTGTCAGGGGGGTTCTGTCGTGCCGGCGCTTTGGTGTGCAGCGGGATGTATGCCCCAGGCCCCGGTGTCTGATCCTTGCAGAGCACGCTGTCGATGTGGAGGCGAGGGCCTGACACCGCAATATGCGCAGACCGCCCCACAGGCTCCGACGCAGACACCGGGGCATAGCTGCTGGGCCCAGGGGTGACCCACTCGTTGGGTTTCTCCTTCGTAATCCGAGGCAGGCTGCTCCCAAACGGCGCGTGGCTGTTCCGCTGCCCGTCAAAGCGTTGCGGCGACATGGCATACGCCCCAGGCCCTGCCTCGCACGGCGACCCCGACCGGAGCCATGTGCCGTCCCGCGGGGCTCGAGAGAGCCCCGACATTCAGAGAGAGGCGGAGCGGTGGGAGTGATGGGGCGGGGGGGGCACCGCCAAGCGCGTGGTTGAGGCGTGTCCAGAGGAGGAGGAGGGGGGGGGGGGGGTGGGTGAGGGGTGAAAGGACAATGGGGGAGGAGGGGGTGGGGGTGGCGACTCAGACGCCCGTCGAGGATATGCCTCTCAGTGAGGAGAGGAGTTGTGTGGATACATGGGTCCTGGAAGGTGGTGGGGTGGGCTGCCCAGAAATATCCCTCCCCCCCGCCAATATAGGTCTGTGTGAGACGCAGCATCGTGGGGGTGGGGTGGGGTGCGCGCCACACCGCAGAATCCAGGTTTTCTTGCTTCCTGCCACTGTGCTCCTGTCACATGATGCTGCACCCCGGTGGGGCCCTTCGTTCTACGGCCCCCCTTGAAACATCCCACCCCCTCCTCCTCCTCCCTCCATCCAACCCGTCCACAGCGCGAAGTTGCAAGAATCATGTCATCTCACTACCCCGACTCCGGACTAGCTCCCGCTGTTTTTTTTCTAAGAAGCCCTGTGTGGGGAGGTGTCTAAGTGTGAAGCATCCGGGCTTCGCCCGGAAACAATAGTGGGCGAAAAAGATAAGGCGTTGTTTGTGCGCCAAACCCGGAAAAAAACCCCCAGTCCCCCCAGTCAGCAGCGGAAGGCAGGGGAGTTTCCCGACACTGCTGGATCTCCCGCCTTGCAGACACCATCCTGATGAAAGAGAGCCACGCACGAAGCAAAAAAATAATATAAACTCGCACTCCCCTTCGCTTGTGGGAGTGCCGCCAAACCGCGACATCTCGTTGAGTGCACTCTCAAGGCGTTTTGAGGCCTTCTAAAAGCGACTTGCATGTGATTATCCTAAAAGGCCTCAGGAGGATCTACGGAAGCGAAGAGATCACCTCCCAGCTGTTGCCACTTCTTCACCCCCCCTCCCCTCCCAACTCGCCCCTTCATCACCCCCGCCTGTGCGGCGATCGGAAAATGAAACGGACAATCCCACACCCACACACCCAACACCTCATCACAACCACTTCGGCCTGCACCCATCCATCTGGCTGCAGGCGTCGTGGCTTCCGCGCTGAGGGAGAAGAGACTTGGCGAGAGGGTCAGCTGCCCGGAACAACTGCTGCACCCCCCCCCCCCCCATCACCCGACTTGGGAGACTGGGCGGGGTTTGAAGGTGGGGTGAAGCCAGAAGGAAATAACGGAGTCACATCGAGCCGAATCCCCTCCTCTCCCCCCCGGCACCCTGGTTGTGCCAAAAGGGGGCTGTGTCGGAGATGGAGTGATATGCAGGCACTACTTGCCACGGGGGCGGGTGGAGGGGGGCGTGGAACCGATGGGCGTGCCCTCAGGGAGGGACACAGCCGCCTTGGCGTCACCGCCGGTCCAGCCCAGCATGGGGCCGTTGCACACCATGCCGTTGGAAGGGCGCCCGCCGACGTTGGTCTTCTTCACGACAACCGTCTCACCGTCAGCCTCGACGCTGGCACCCACAGTCGCGATGACTGTCAGGAGGCCCTCCTTGGCGTTGGGTGCGTTGGTCACGACCTGCACCAGCTCGCCCTCGCCGATGTCGACCTTGATCTGCTTCAGCTTCTGCGTCTTCGGGATGTCCTCGCACTCCTTCACCTCGCCCACCTTGTAGCCCGCGTAGCGCGGGTCCTCCTCCACCTCACGCTCGGTGTCGCATGCCTCGCAGACCTGCGTCTCAGGCTCGTTCTCATACGCGCACTCGGGGCACTCCCAAACCATTGTGTCCGCTGTGCCTTGTCGCCTGCTGAGGGGGGGGGGGGGTCAGGGGAGGGTGTGTTGTGGTCCTTACTCGCTGTCTCACTGACTGCAAACCTTTGCCCACCGAGAAAACGTCTCGAAACACACCAAAACACACAGTCAATTGCAAGGGGAGGTGGCTGTTGGGATGGGGCGACGGAGGGGAGGTGGTGGCGGGAGAAGGGTGGGGGGCGGCATCGGCTGATATCAGGCAGCGCAAAAAAAGAGAACAGCGGTTATGGTTACCGGTGGTGTAAATGAGGCGGGGCAGATGTGTGCACCGCGGAGGCTAGTCTGACGAAACAGTGGGCATGGATAGCAGTGAGAAAGGCGGGGGGCGGATGCACACCCGAGATGTGGGATGTGTGGTGAGAATCATCTATGTTGATGTGGCTGCAGGTCTGAAGGGCTGGATCTAGTCGCCCCTCAGAGGACTGCATGCAGGCATAGAGGCAGGCGATGCCGTGTCAAGGAAGCAAGGCGTGAAGTGTTTTTTTTTGCTACAAATTGTAGCAAAAAAAAACAGCGGAGAGCGCACTGAGCACAGCACTGCCAAAACACACACGCGCTGATCTTTGGGGAAACGTTCTCCCAAACAAGCAAACGATGTCCCACGACCCCCCCCCCCCTCGCTGGAACACACGGCGGGAGGGGGGGGGGCCGTCCCCCCACTACCCACCACCCCGCCCTGCAGAATCAGAGGACAGGCACATCGTCCAGCATCAGGGGGAGGGCAGTGTGTCTGAAAGCGCCGAGTGGTAGCTGGCGACGTCTGCCTCCGCCTCACGCACCTCGCGCTCCAGCTGGGCGATGTCGCGGTGCGCCCAAAGCTGCGAGCACGACCCCACGACTGCGGTGTAGATGCCGTTGCGGCGCTCCTTCTCCAGCAGGACCACGCGGCACCTCGCTGCTGCTTCGGAGGAGAGGCAGAAAGCACAGCGCTCGGCAGCCGCCCGCAGCACAGGCGGCAGCAGGTCGAGGGCGATGGACAGCATCACTGTGCCTTTGGAGAGTGCGTCCTGCGTGATGGCGGCACGGCCCACGCTCTCAAGGTTGTCGATGTGTTTGATTCTCTGCACAACAAAAGGCCTGTCGTACACCACGCTGTAATGCGGGTCCCCAGCCTCCCCGGTCAGTTCGGTCTGCCCGGCGTTGTCGCTCGCTGTCGCAGATATTGAGTTGCAGAACTCGTCCATCGTGATGCCACCGCTGCCGTCGGTGTCGAGCGCGTGCCACAGCCCCATCGCCACCTCCGCAGGGAAACCGAGCTTCAGAATGCCTGCTTTGAACTCCTCCTCATCCAGCACCTTGTCCCCGCGCCTCGCGCTGGTGTTCCAATGCGAAAAGGTTGCCCGCAGGGTCCCATACTTCTTCATGCATGTGCTCCGCACTGCCGACCACTGCAGCTGTGTGTCCTTATGGATATGCCGGGTGGCGAGGCGGGAAGTCATTTCGATTTGACTTCCCTCCCAGCAGGAGGGCTGGGGTTGGTGGGCAGGGGCAGGGGGTGGGGTCCGACCCCCTGTGGATGTGGTGTGGTGTGGTGTGGTGTGGTGTGGTGTGGTGTGGTGTGGTGTGGTGTGGTGTGGTTGACCGGAGCTTGAACAAAATGCACTCACCCAATGACAAGGAAGGGGAAAGGGGCGTACAACTGGGGTGACGGGAGGGGGGAGGAGGGACCGACAACACTGGAATGACGAATGCCGGTTTTTTCAACAGCACGCCCGCGTGTAAAGGATGCTGAGGTGGGGGAGGGGGGGGGGTCTGTATGCGAAGTGTAAGAAGCGCCATTATTTTTGGAGTCGACAATCACAAACAAGTGTAAGAAGGGGCAAGGGGGAGGGGGGGGGGAGTGGGTAAGTGAAGTGAAAGTAGAAGCAAGAGTAAGGACTTAGAGAGAAGCACAAGGACGACAAGAGGAAGGGGGTAGCAGAGAACACTGCGTCAAGCATTTTTTTTGACCTCCTTCTCATCTCAGATGCACCGCACAGCTGCCTCCAACCCGAGCAGGGGTCAGGTGGTGCTGTGCTGTGGATGCTAAGCAAGCAGGTGCACCAACACAAGGAAACGGAACGCCCGCAGGGCAGGGATGGTTCAGAGACACTGCACTCAGGGGGTAGCGGAAGCTACAGTACACACAGTGACAACAGTGTTCATGTTCGTAGGTGTGAAGATCCACTCCCCGCAGGGGCTGAGGGCAACACTGTAGCCCTGGGAGGACAGCGTCCCCAGAAGCTTACCTGTGCTGAGGCGGAACAGCGCGGTGTGCTGCATGAACTGCGCTGCAAGAACATCACCTGGCTGCGATACAGCAACTGAGTTGGGAAAATCGTCCGTGCGCACAGTCTGCAAGCAGCTGAGGAAGGTTGCACACCACACCTTGAATGACCAGTCATAAGAGCACGACACAAAGCGCTGCTCGTCGTTGGTCAGGGCGACATTCATCACTTGATCAGTGTGCCCTTCCAGGGTGCGTGTGTGTGTGAGGGTGCTGATGTCCCACACACGGATGCTGTGGTCCCATGAACCGCTGAAGATCCTCGTGCTCGACGCAGCAAGGGTGGAAACAGTCTCGCGATGACCCTCCAGGATTGTGGCGGTCGGTGTGCCCTTCAAGTCCCACACACGCAGTTTGCCGCGATCGTCTCCGGTCACCAGCTTTCCGGAGTGTGTCCACACCAACCCTCGCATCATCAGTATTTCGCCGAGATGGACGGTATCCAGGGTGTGCACCCTCGCCCAGCTTGATGTCAGCCACACGTGGATGCTACCTTCCTGCGAGCTCGTCGCCAACCACGTCCCACATGGTGAGAACGCTGTGCGCAAAATCGTCTCTAAACCGTGCACAAGGCCCCGCACCGTCGCAGCCGTGCGGGTGTCAAACACAGTGACGCACCCGTTGAAGTAACCCACTGCACACAGTGTGCCACACCTCGACAGCGTCATGTGGTATAGCTCGTTGTGATGCACAGACGTCGATGAGTAGTAGGCTGCGGGAGCCTTGATGGTGGGCCAGCGTGGGACGAGCTGGACTGTATCCCCATCCTCCAGGCCCGTGTCGGCAACGCGCTGCTCATCGTCCAGCTCCTCCGCACACCCTTCGATGTGTGCTGCCACCGCCGCAGCCCCACGCTCCGCGTTGATAAACCCCGCGAACATCTCGCACAGCGCATCCGCCTTCAGCCTGACCACGGTCCCGCCTTCCCGAACCCCGACGACACAGCTATGCCCGGTCTCGGCATGCTTGACAGACACATCGATGCTCCCCTCCTCTTTCCGTGAGGGCGGCGCCTTGTCCACCGCGGGCGCCGCCAACCTGCGCCGCTTGGTGGGTTGCGGGGACGGCTCCTCGTCAAGGGTTGGTGGCCCCGGTGCGGGGGGCTCCGTCGAAGGCACAGCAACTGTCTCATCAGGAGAGGGACCCTGGGGGGACTGAGGTGGCGACTGGCCCTCAGGCGCCAGCCCCTCAGACTCCTCCTTGCACCCGGGCATGGTGCGGCAGGGTGACTCGGGGGGCTGTGGGGGGTTGGGTGGGCAACGAAGTGCTGATTCGAACCCAAAAAGAAGAACAGGTGTGTCGGCTGTCGAGCGACGCGGCGCAGAAGTTCAGTACACCCGGCAGGGAGGGTTGCCTGTGTGCAGGTGGGGAGGAAGAGGGGGGGGGGGTAGTGAAGCAGCAGTAGGAGGAAGGGGGAGGGGGGGGGGGAGCACCGCGTCAATAATTTGCCCTCTTCTCATCTCAGAGGCACCGCGCACAGCTGCCTCCAACCCGAGCAGGGGTCAGTGTTGTGCTGGGTGAGGTTAGAATGCAAGGAGGCACACAACAAGAAAATCACGCAAGTCAGGGAGATGGGGCTCCGAACTCAGGCTGTCAGGGAAGACATGCCAGGGGGGAACCTGGAGTTTCCGTATACTCTCTCCCTTGCTTCGATGTACACACACACAAGGGCAGATCAAGTGATACGGGTGCACATGGCACACTTGTATGATGCGTGACATGCAGGAGTGTTGGCGCAGGGAGGCACCGACCCAACACGCCCGAAGCAGAACCTCGGGGTGTATCAGCACCCTTGGCACACCACCTACATCAGGGAAAGAGAAAGGGAGAGATGAACGATGAGTCGAAGAAAACCAAATCGCTGGAGCGGTGCAGCGCCACCCCCACCCCCCTTCTCCTGAAGGCACAGGGTGTCATCCTGGTGCCCAACACGACCGTCTGTGCGGTGCGCAGTGTCGCTTGAATCGCCCAAAGATGGATTGGCCCGTCCGCTCACTCCGACGTCTCCACCGGATGGACTCCAACACCTTCCGTGCCGACAAGGAGGTAGCGGCCGCAGGGGCTGATATCCAAGCCCCGCAACTCCCCTGTTTCCTCACAGGCTGTGTTGCTATGGAGTGATTCGCCTGTGCTGAGCTGCCAGATCTGGAGGTGCAGGTCATCCCCCAGCACAGCCTTCGCCGCGGCAACGTCATGCTCCAGCGAGACACACACATCCCATACATACTGGGGGGCACTGTCGGGGCACTGCAGCACCCTCAGGCAGGCAAAGGCATGCAGATCCCACACGCGAACCGCTCCGTCTGCACACCCCACCACTGCCAAGGAGGCATCCCAGGCCAGCGCCACGCTGAGACCCCGCTTGCTGTCACCCGCAGCGACAACGGCGGTGTGGAGGCACCTCGCATCTGCCTCTGCTTGGATGCCCCACACGCGCAGCTGGAGGCTCTCCCCTACGGCGGCTACCACGTCACCCACTGCGGCCACGGCAGAGGCGGCTGCACCGTCAGCTCTGAGGAGGTGCAGGCGTTGTGCCTGCGGCATGGCCCAGACGTATACATCGCCTTCCGATGTGCAGACGATGCCAGCGGTGCTCCAGGACACCGTGGTGGGTGGTGTGGCATGGCGCAGCCTGTGGCTCACCTGCCAGGCTGTGGTGTTGTAGACAAGCAGGCCTGCGCCTCCGGCAGCAGCCGCAAGCCACCTGCCGCATGGGGAGAAGGCGAGGGAGGTGGTGTCGGGCATGTCGATGTACTGCATGCGCTCCTGGGTGACGGCGTCCCAGATGCTGGTGCCGCGATGCTGGTGGCCGGCGTGGCCTGCGGCGAAGATGCGGCCGCACGGCGACATGGCAACGCAGCTGGTTTGTTTGTGCCCATACCAATGCCGCGTGAGGGTCGGTGGGATGGGTGAGAGGGTCACACCGCACCCAGCCTCGAGTGGTGTGTCGCGGATGCGGGTCTCGTCGCTGAGCGGGAGGGGGCTGTCTGTGCCGCTCTCGAGGCTGGCGGACAGCGTGCCCTGTGTCGTGTGCAGCGTGGCGTCGATTGTGTCTGCAAACAAGCTGGCGATTGCCTTCTCCTTCAGATCAAATACTGTCGCCTCGCCCTCGATCTCCACGA
Organism: Rhynchopus euleeides; assembly: GCA_963210315.1. NCBI lineage: Eukaryota > Euglenozoa > Diplonemea > Diplonemida > Diplonemidae > Rhynchopus > Rhynchopus euleeides. The sequence goes on from OY723303.1 coordinate 916,560, forward strand.
CACAGGACACTCCTGTCAGGCTGTAGGTCACAGTGACGTCCATTGGGGAGGGGGGAGGGGGGCGGTGCTGATGAGTTGTGTGGCGTGTGGTGTGCATTGGGTGTTAGGTTGTTCTCCAATCTCGAGCAACGAAGCAGAGGTGTGTGAGGTGTGGGGGGGGGAGAGGGGCACGGCGCCTCAAGGAAACGACTACAGAACGGCACGAATCACGAATCGTTGGCCTTTTCGGGGAGCACCGCCACCGCCACCGCCACCAATGGTGCTATTTAAGCACTTCACTTCCAATTGTCTGCCCTGCCTCCGCAAAACCTCAGAGCACGATGACATGGTGCTTGCGTGGCGCCATGCTCTGAAGGGTGCGTGCACGAGGCCGCCCCCCTGCGGGCCTCGCAGCACGGCACGGCTGCCCTCCCGCAGCCCCCTCCGCCGCATTCCTCACCCCCACCAGGCCGTAGGCAGCCTCGGACAGGCGCCTGTTCCCCCTCAGACAGGCCAGGATCCACTCGGGGGTCACAACAGGCGCCCCCGACGACCCTCGCCCTGCGCGCTTCTGCACGGCGTTCATCTTCCCCGCCGCAAGGTTGGAGCACACGATGTGCGTCACGCCGGGGCGGGGGAAGTAGGCCACCTGGCCACCGAAGTGCTTCACCACCAGCTCCAGGTGGTACACCGTCACCTCCTCCTTCAGGAACAGGATACCCGGATCGAACTGCAGGGACAGGCCTGCAAAGAGGCGTGGGTTGATCGCGGTATAACCTGGGCCCAGCACACCCTCCGCCACCAGCGCAGTGTCGATGCTGGTCCGATGCGGGCGGGACACACCTCCCGAGGGCCTCTCAGGTGCACGGGCACCCCTCGGAGGTGGCTTGGCCCCGCCCCCTACACCTGGTGCAAAGCGCACTCCATGGGTGTGCTGAGCAGTGCCAGGCTCACCACTACTCCGCCTCGCTCCACCCGCATCGACGCGGCGCACCTTTGCAGGGGGTGCGGCATTGCCTTCTTGCGGGTCATGCAGGGGCCGTGCTGCAGTGCTCTTTACTGGAAAACCCAAGGGCTGCTGCCTCAGCGTGTCGTGCTGCTGCACACGGTCCCATATGATGCGGGACATTCAACGGGGTGCAGTGAAGAGGGTGTGGGACGTGGGGTTGGAGGGGGGGGAGGAGGAGGAGGAGGTGGTGGTGGCGGTGGAGGGTCGGGATCAAGCAACCCTCAACCCTCAAGGGGTGTGTGTGTGGGGGCAAGCATGCCTTGTGCACACACCTGGGGGCAGTGGGGGAGGTGGGGAGGGTGGGGGGATTCTGAACTGCCATCATTGAGCAAGGGGGAAATGGGAGGGGGAGGGGGGGGGGGGGGGTGTACTACTGGGTGGGGGTGTGGGAACATTATCCTTATCCAACCGAGATGCGACCCGTCTACGGCCAGTATTACTTGCTGTGTGTGGCCCTTCCGTCTTCCTCTTCAGCCTTCTTCAAAGGACGTCGGGTTCAACCGAAAAAAAATGAGGGGTCATGTCAACCTGGATCCAGGACCCGTTTATCGACTCCTCGCGGAGGCCTTCGCTCTAAAGTGCAGAGAAGTGAGCTGCCTCCCCAGTGGTTTGCATGAGAGCAGGCAGGTCCATTGGTTTCGCCTGTCGACGAAAAGCCAGTCCGCCTTGTCGCCGGCAGAACAGTCGATATGCCGATGCCTCCGTTGTGTGTCATCGGGATGTCGGGGCCATCTTATGAAACAGGCATAGGGGTTTCCCACTGCAGGACACACACGCGGTAATACTTTACTTTTTGTTCAGTGCAGGTCGCACCCCACTGTCACACACACACACACACACACACACCAGGCCCCCCACCCCACCACACGCCACACACCACCCTCCTCAATTGCGCAGCTACCCAACACCGCCCACTGCCCTCCGCACTCCCCTCTCTACCGGACACCCTTCAAAAGAAGAGAGGACCGCCCAACAGTCTCCCCAATTGGGCTGGATGTTTCCCGCTCTTCCTTCACACCAAGCCAATCAAGGCTTGGTGGGATAGTGCGTTGTTGTTGTTTTTTCCGGCAGAGAAGCGGGGGGGGGGGATCATCCAACGTTGTGGGGGGGGGGGGGTATGGGGAGAAGGGGGGGGGGGGCAGGAGATGTTGGTCGTTGTGTTGCGTTTCTTGCGCTGTGATTGAGGCAGAGGCGGGCTTTTTTATGAAGGGCGAGGGGGGGATTTGGGGTGGGTGGGGTGGGGGGTGGACGTGCGGGTATAGTATAGTCGCACCAAATGCTAAAGTAGAGACGAACAGATGCGGGGGCACAGTGCAGTGCGGGGAGGAGGAGGAGGAGGAGGTGGTGGCCGTCCACGAAGGGATCGACCACCAGGTGTGGTGGCGCCTCCTCTTGGGAGGCACTGCGCTCCACAGACACAACAGACATGGACACATAGCAGGGACACATTGCAAAGCTACAAACAAGGCCGGCAGCCCACTCAGAAAAAAATGATTGACACAGCAGAAGAGCAGTGCCTGTGAACCATCTCCTCCCCCCGCCCCATCCCACCCCTTGCTTGTTTCGACAAGCGGCAGAAAGTGCCACTTCAGCTCTGCCGCTCTTCCTCTACAGCTTGGTACTTTGTTTGATGCGTTGACGCTTCCACACACACTTTCAAACGAAGAAGCAGTAAAACATGGCATGCAAGATCAAACCCGACAGTACCCTTCACTCACTGCGGCAAACTGTGTCAGCGTGCCTGGCGCACCTGACACAATTTGTTCGGGGGAAGGGGCAGCCGGTGTGACTGCTCTGCTGCACAAAGCGAAACCGCATCAGACCCAACCACCAAACATCACTTCACCCACGGAGCCGAACTGCCCCCACCAGCCCCACCCCGCCCCCAAGCTGTGTTTCGAGATTGCCTGGTACCCCCTGAGGCCCCCACATCGCACAGTTTTGTGGGGAGTGAAAACAAGAGGGCTTTTTCGGGGAGGGACATCAGAGCCCCATATTCTGTAGCGCGGACGCTCACCTTTCCTGCCCAGTCAGAGCGGAGAGTGTGCGGAGGCACCAATATCCATCCTATCTGCCACGGGCAAGGCAGGCTCTTTCTGCCGCACTCAACGTGTGGTGTGAGCGTGCACACCCTCGGATTCGTTCGACTCTGGTCAGCCCGACTGAGGTGCAGCCTTCAAAACAATGGGCGCCACCGGTCATCGCGTGCAGCACAGAGGGCTCGAGGAGGTCAGCTCAGTTCGACAAGCTCCTTCAGGGGGAGGCGTGATTGGAGCCCCTTGACGGGGGAGGGGGGAGAGGGGATCTTCTCTATCGGCAAACCTCCGGCAAAGAGTTCGGCGATTCTCTCCCAGAAATGTAGGGGGAAAATGCATCCAAAAAACGCACCGTGTTCGGGTACCGCGGCGAAGACCCACCTCAGATCGAAGCTCTATCACATCGTTCCAACTAGTGCCCCGTGTGGGGATATGGGCATAGGTGACACAGTTCTCCCGTTTATTTTTACAGATTGTTCTTGCAAGTTCGCCTTCCCGGCAATGTGGCTGGGCAATATGCTGGCTGTTGCCAGCTGTTGTTTCAGCGTTAAATCGGCAGTCGCGGGCGGGAAGGCCTTGCAGGGCACAGCCTGCCCAATGATACCACACACCATCAGCTTTCTTTCGTGCTCTCTGGAGTGAAGGCCGCTGGCAATACCCCATCGGGCTGACGAACTCCAAAGGCATGGCTCCAATGCCGTCAAGGCACGCACAAACCACACGAATGGCAATACACATGCAGCGGTTGACCACTGTAATGAGGCTCGGCCACCAGGGTGAACCCACCGTAGTGGATCCAGCAAAAGTGGCAAGCGCGCAAACTAGAAAAGGAGCGGAACACAGTGTGCGCAAACACCTGTGTGTAGCTGCATGCGAGATAGACGATTCCCTACAGCACATCTGCGGTGCGGAAGGTGGGAAAGACTGGATTTAGTTTCGCAGCAAGACCACACGAAAGACTGTAACAAATCACCGAAAACAATAATATTCGTGAGAGCAGCAAGGCTGCAGGGGGGTGCACCCAAGCCACGTTTGAATCGCAAGGCGGAATAACGAAACACACACATGCACGGAGAATAGGCTATCATCCGCGAAAAGGGTGTCACACACTCCTACCGAAGGACGCCACACCCTTTTCAGTGCGAAAAAGCTAACTGGGAGTTGACATAAGCTGCAAAGTTGCAACTGAGTGCCCCATGCAGAAAAATCAACCATGAATAAAACCGAAGGAGACCGGTGGGAAATAGGCTTTTTTTCGGTGATCGCAAGAATAAAGAGAGGCAAATCGCCGTTCGTACTATCGTGATTGGAAAACGCCACCGCCGCCGCCCCGCCCACCCCCCTTCTTGAAGGACTTGAACACGGGTTGTTTTCATAGCATCTCCCTGTGAGGGTGATGGCAGAGGAAGGTGTCTTTTGCAAGCCGTCTCTTTCCATCTCTCCACAAAGGCAGTCACAATATGCCCTCCCCTCAGGCAGGCGATTATAAACTTCACCGCCTACTTTCTAACGAAGGCGAAAAGAAGATGGTCGGTGGTCCCTACTGTGCGCACAAAACTCCCCTTACGGGTGACGCAACATGGGAGAAAGGGGTCCCTGCTACAAACTGCAGTTCTGCCGTGAGGATGTAGTGACGTGTCGCTGTCCACCCAACACAGCCAGCCAGCTGCTGAGTCTTGCTCGTGCTGTGTGCGGGGGGAGAGTATCATTTTAATATGTCTTCCGTCCATAACCCCCACCTCCAGATATGACACCCCGATTGGTACGGTATGTCCCTACAAACACTGAATGACCGGATGGAGGGGCCTGAGGAACGAACCACGGAAAAACTATATAAATCTGCCTCTCCAAGGGAGCCGCCGTGCAGCGGGGCATGGCCCAACTGCCCAGGCCCCAGCCTCCGTGCGTCCGTGGGTGATTTGTGGGTCACCATCAATCGCCACCGGGTGCCACGAGGGGGCACGCTCAACACATCTAGTGGTTGTAACACGACGGGGCGGCAAAAAGAAATGCACCAAAAAAATATCTGAACAGAGTGGATCGTGAAAGGGGGTGCCATTTTTGAATATATTTTGAGAAAAACACAACGCAAAGGTGAAAGCGGAAAGCCGGTGGTGGGGAGGTGGGAAGGAGGGCGGGGAGTAACGACCGCGTGGTGGCGGGTGATGATAAATCACGTGACGAAAAAAATGGGGTTTCAGTGGTTCCAACGGCAGTATTTCTTTCGTTCGCCAACATACTTATCATCCGAATATTATTGTATTGTGGAAGGGAGGTGTGTCTTTTCTTTGGTTTGAGCCGCAGTTCCCCTCTTCGGGCTTCCTGAGTGGGAACCCAGCGGGGGTTTGGGTGGAGAGATGGACAAAAGAAAACATGGGTTGGAGATGCAGCCTTTGCCTGGACACATGTGCCCAGTCAGTGGATGCGTGCAGGGGGCGCCAGAGGTTCCTCTTCAACCCAGAGGGGCCGCTGTAGGCCCGCAGACACGAACATCCATGGCTTCTTTCGTGAAAGGTTTTGAATGGGTTTTGAACATGATGCCGGCAGTCCCATGTTGAGGGTTGCTTGGCACGACCACCCGTGGCCCCTTCCCTTTCGTAGGTTCTTAACACTGGCATGCACCACGGCCCAGTACACACCAGTGGCCACCTTTATGAAGGACATGTTTTTTTGAGCAGCAGGCCTGGTGTGTTCTGGCTAGGGATGCAAACCATGCATTGAGTGAAAGCTTCGTCACCACCACCCCTCCCTGACCCCTGGTTCTTTCTTTTGGCTGGCTGGCTCGGTGCGATTGCGAACGAAACCTGTGACTGTGGCCGCGAGCCTCGACCCAACCTGTGTTTCCACAAGAAACTACACCGCCCCTTGCGGTAAAACCCGTACCCCTTTTCCATTATCGTGCCAGAAAACTTGAATCTGGGTTCTTTGTTTTGTTCAAAACGGTCCGATATCCCGTTGTCCTTCCATCAACAGGCGCCGCAGCGTTGCCTCACCTGCCCTGTCCCTCGGGCCAGCTGGACTGCCACCGGTTCCGATTATGTGCTCTGCCTGCCGTGCTTGCAGTGGGTTGGCACGGGGTGCGGTGGCGGAATGGAGGCGGTGGCATCTTCACCGCAGAGGTGTGTCTGGGTGCCTTGTGCCAGGCTACCACCAACACCCTCATGCACGGGGATGCTTGGAGGTATGCACCCCACCCACAGCAGACAGCGGCACACCATCCACGACGGAACACCAGTGGCCTCAGCCAGCCCAGGGCAACATGCCGCAGCACTGGGATGATGTGTGGTGCCAATCCAGAGCCCACCACACAACAGGCAACTCCCCTCCTCCTCACACCACTCTGCGTCTACGTTTGTTGGGTTATAGAACGGCCGCTCTTTCTCGCTCTCTGCACTCCCTCATCTCGACCCGAAATCCAACTGGGGGTTTCTTGCACGAGCATTGCAGGATCGGTTCGTGGAGAACAGAGGAGGTGAACGGGGGAGACGGGGGTTCGTTGATCGCACACAAGTGACAGCAGGCACCTTATTGGAAGGAAATCCGAAAGAGAGAGAGAGAGAGACTAGCAGAGTCCTCCCCTGGTATGCGTCAAGGCTCACACTGGTCGTCAACAGACTCACACTCGTGTGAGCAGACTATCGACCTACCGCAGCTGCAACCAAATGTGCTCTATACACAGCTCCACCTTACAGGGAAAAAAAAACCTTCGGTGGTGCCCCTGAAAACGAAATCGCAACTACGTCAGAACTACGTAAGAACTACGTAAATCGGGGGTGGACCTTCTTTTTTATTTTGAAAATGGGATTTCCCCTTCACAGGTTAGTGGTGAAAATTTTCGGGAAAAAATGGGTTCCACCACACCCCCAACCCCAGCGTGCCCAAATAGGTCCAAAGAAACCGGTTTTGGTCAGATTGCTGACTCGGAACCCACCTGCACCCCCGACGGGGTGGGTGGCGTTTTTCGGGGTTTTTGGGGGTTTGGCCTGAATGGCTTTCAAGCAGAAATACGGTGGAAGAGCTTCATGTGCGAAGAGTAACATTTTTTGAGAAAATATGGCATCCGTCGCACCCCCAACCCCAGCGAGCCCCGATAAAGCAAAAGAAGCCAGTTATGGTCAGATTGTCGCCGCTGGGGCCACCTGCACACCCTGCAGGGTAGGTGAGATTTTGTAGGTTTTTTGGGGTGTTCGGGTTTTTTGTGGCTTTTTTTTTTGCAAGTTTGGTGTACCCAACTCAGGAAACTTTTCACCGTGCGGGTCCGCACGATCCGCACAGATCCCAAATATCCCAAAGAACGGGATCTTGGAAAATCCGAGGGGGGAACCTATCCGTGAAGGGGGTCCCGCTGGGTGGGTCGGTGGGGTGGTGTGGGCGTGCTGGCTGCCTCCCAGCACCTTCACCCACGACCAGTCCCTGAACCAGACCCACGTTTCATGGGTGAAACTTGGCTCGTACACCACCAAAATGACCCCACCGTGATCCGCAAAAATTCCAAACGTTCAAATGAAAGGGGTTTTAGAACACCCGAGGAGGGGGTCCCGCTGGGTGGAGGTGGGTGTGGGCTGACTGCCTCCCAGCCACCTTCACCCACGACCAGCCCCTGAACCAGAACCGTGTTTCATGGGCGACACTTGGCCCGCACATCACCAAAGTGACCCCACTGTGATCCGAACAAATTCCAAACGTTCAAAAGAACGGGGGTGTGGCTGCCTCCCAGGCACATTCTCTTAGGACCAGCCCCTGAACCAGAGTCACGTTCCATGGACGATGTTTGGCTCCTAGACCCACAAAATGACCCCACTACGATCCGCAAAAGTTCCACACGTTCAACAGAACGGGGTTTTGGAATACCCGTGGAGTCCCACTGGGTGGGGTGTGGGTGTGCTGTGGGCTGGCTGCCACCCAGTCACCTTCTCCCGTGACCAGTCCCTGAACCAGACCCAGGTTTGATAGGAGAAGTTTGGCATCTCGACCACTAAAATGGCCCCACTACGAGATGCACAAATTCCAAACGTTCAACAGAGCTGGGTTTCGGAGCACCCGAAGAGGGGGTCCCACTGGGTGGCCCCGCTGGGTTTTGACTCCCGCTGGGTGGGACCAGCCCCTGAGCCAGACCCACATTTCGAGATGAAACCGGTTGACACCTCGACCTCCAAAATGCCCCCACTACGAGGCCGCACAGATCCGGTGACTCGGAGGCACACTGCTGCGACGCTGTTGTGGCAAGAGCCCGTAGAAGCAAAGGAGAACCTGCTGCGCTCGCCCCACAAAGCAGCCACAGGACGACAGGGCCGGGCCCCCCCCTCTACAAAGGGTGGTTCCATCCTTGTGGCTTCTGTGGACAAAAAAGGACAGAAAATGCGACAACGGGGGTGGGGGAGTGGGGTGCGGGGTGCAGTTGGGCCGCGTCAGCAGTGCGCAGGTCGTGCTGGGGCTTGGAAATGGGGAACCCGGGAAAAGGAAAATAGGTGGAAAAAAAAAGAGGGTCTCCCCACTAAAGAACTACGTAAGAACTACGTAAAAACTACGTAAATCGGCCCTTTCAGGGGCACCACTTCGGGGTTTTTTTTGTGTGTGGAAGCGTCAAACGCGACAAACAAAAAAGGTTGAGCAGAGCGGTTGCAGCTGGGAGTGAGCGCAGGTCCCATATTCCGCCTCGTCCCCCCCCCCTCCCCCCCTTCCCGAACTGCCCCATGCAGTGCCTGCTGTTTAGCATACCAAACGGGCTGCCACAACACAATGGGGGAGGGAATTTTTTTAACACAAAAAAATGCCTTCAACAGCTTGGCAGTTCTGACAATAACAGAATATTACATGCCCCTCCCCCCTCCCCACCCACCTCCCTGATGGAGCGTGAAGTGACAGCAAAACGTGACAACACAAACCAAAAAAAACCCCGCCTGGTGCCCCTGAAAACGAAATCGCAACTACGTCAGAACTACGTAAGAACTACGTAAATCGGGGGTGGACCTTCTTTTTTATTTCGAAAATGGGATTTCCCCTTCACAGGTTAATGGTGAAATTTTTCGGGAAAAAATGAGTTCCACCACACCCCCAACCCCAGCGTGCCCAAATAAGTCCAAAGAAACCGGTTTTGGTCAGATTGCTGACTCGGAACCCACCTGCACCCCCGACGGGGTGGGTGGCGTTTTTCGGGGGTTTTGGGGGTTTGGCCTGAATGGCTTTCAAGCAGAAATACGGTGGAAGAGCTTCATGTGCGAAGAGTAACATTTTTTGAGAAAAAATGGCATCCGTCGCACCCCCAACCCCAGCGAGCCCCGATAAATCAAAAGAAGCCGGATATGGTCAGATTCTCGCCGCTGGGGCCACCTGCACACCCTACAGGGTAGGTGGGGTGGGGTGTAGGCGTGCTGGCTGCCTCCCAGCACCTTCACCCATGACTAGTCCCTGAACCAGACTCACGTTTCATGGGTGTAACTTGGCTCGTACACCACCAAAATGACCCCACTGTGATCCGCAAAAATTCCGAACGTTCAAAAGAAAGGGGTTTTGGAACACCCGAGGAGGGGGTCCCGCTGGGTGGAGGTGGGTGTGGGCTGACCGCCTCCCAGCCACCTTTACCCACGACCAGCCCCTGAACCAGACCCGTGTTTCATGGGTGACACTTGGCTCGCACACAACCAAAGTGACCCCACTGTGATCCGAACAAATTCCAAACGTTCAAAAGAACGGGGTTTTGGAACACCCGTGGAGGGGGTCCCGATGGATGGGTGGGTGGGGGTGTGGCTGCCTCCCAGTCACATTCTCTTAGGACCAGCCCCTGAACCAGAGTCACGTTCCATGGACGATGTTTGGCTCCTAGACCCACAAAATGACCCCACTGCGATCCGCAAAAGTTCCAAACGTTCAAAAGAACGGGGTTTTGGAATACCCGAGGAGGGGGTCCCGCTGGGAGGGTGGGGTGTGGGTGTGCTGCGGGCTGGCTGCCACCCAGTCACCTTCTCCCATGACCAGTCCCTGAACCAGACCCGGGTTTGAGAGGAGAAGTTTGGCACCTCGACCACTAAAATGGCCCCACGACGAGCTGCACAAATTCCAAACGTTCAACAGAGCTGGATTTAGGAGCACCCGAAGAGGGGGTCCCACTGGGTGGGACCCCCGCTGGGTTTTGACTCCCGCTGGGTGGGACCAGCCCCTGAGCCAGACCCACATTTCGAGATGAAGCCAGTTGACACCTCGGCCTCCAGAATGCCCCCACTACGAGGCCGCACAGATCCGGTGACGCGGAGACACACTGCTGCGACGCTGTTGTGCCAAGAGCCCGTAGAAGCAAAGGAGAACCTGCTGCGCTCGCCCCACAAGGCAGCCACAGGACGACAGGACCGCCCCCCCCCCCCTCTACAAAGGGTGGTTCCATCCTTGTGGCTTCTGTGGACAAAAAAAGCGACAACGGGGGTGGGGGAGTGGGGTGCGGGGTGCAGGTGGGCCGCGTCAGCAGTGCGCAGGTCGTGCTGGGGCTTGGAAATGGGGAACCTGGGAAAAGGAAAATAGGTGAAAAAAAAAGAGGGTCCTCCCCACTAATGAACTACGTAAGAACTACGTAAAAACTACGTAAATCGGCCCTTTCAGGGGCACCACCGCCTTCAACTGTTTTGTTAAAACAGTTCCTCCGACCCCCCCCCCCCCTAGGGGGGGCTAAAACCGGGAGTAAACCCAAATTTTCAACTTCGCCGCAGAGAGGCCCCCAAGGGCACCAAAAGGCCAGAAACACCCCATATCACCCCGGAAATCCGGTATCTGCCCGAAATAGGCCCAAATTCGGCCCGGAAAGCTCATTTTTTGCGTCTTCAATTTTTTGGCACAGATGTGGTACCAGTGCTGTGCCAGTTTCCAGCGGCTGCTTGCAACATACAGCGAAACCTGTGGTCGAAGCAACCGAATGGTTCATCGGTCAAGCTCTACTTGATGACGCGGATCGATGTAACAGCACCCTGTACCGAGGGGCGACAAGCAGCACCGCGAGGTGGGGGCAGAGGCCAAAGTGCACTCGTATTTGCACTGAGAGTTGGTATCCCTTGTAGATTGAGGTTCCGGAGATGATGGGCACGCACTATGGGCGGAAGCAGGACGCTGCTCAGAGGGTTTGTCCGTTCCGACGCCATTCAGAGGTGGCAATAACTCAGCGACCTCGATATCCCCCAAAGTGAGCACTTGATGCCCTGCTCTCATTGAGAGTAATCAACTAGCGGCCCTTGCCATTCTAATGGGGCGGCTACGCCCTCAAATAATTGAAGGCAAATGACAAGGAACCTGTTGGCGAGCTGAGCGCCACTCGGATCGAGAACGTTTTCCTTCTCGAGGATAAGCTCGTCTCCCTCCTCCGGGAGATGCACCGGAGTGGCTGGCGCAGTTCATGTCGTGCCAGCCAGCATTGGGGTACGTGAAAAAGGTACGGTGGCACGCCAACGACGATAAACACACCTTGCCGATCTTAAAAACTGTGAAGGGGGCGGAACACTATCGAAGTGGCTCAATCATGACTACATTGATGCAATGGTGACAAATGACGTCAAGCCGCAGTGCCTGCAGAAAGGAGTGCCCACCGGCTGTTTTTCTCGGGCCATTCAGGTACCGCATCTGGTACCACATCTGTGCCAACTGAAAAAAATCGCGTTTCTGGGCCTCTCTGGGCCACACAGGTCACCAAAACCCCCCAGAAACACGTTTCTGGACTGGTTTGGGTCGGTTTGTAGCATTGATTTCATGTTTAGGGGTGCTCCCTGAAAAAGTAGGGTTTACTCCCGTTTTTTGGGTTGAATTAGCCCCCCCTACCCCCCCCCCCCCCACCCCAGTCTGCTGGAGTGGCCTGGGTGTCGGAGAGACACGGCCAGCAAATCGTTCGACTCGTTCGGAAAATGGATGAATGTGACAAGGGATACATGGTGAGGGTCAAATCACCCCTCTGTGGCAGCCTTCCGTTTGACAGCTTCAACGGGTTAATTCACAGGGGGGGAGGGGGCCTCACAGGGAGCTGGCGCCATGCGTCGACGTGTTGCCATGGGAGCTGGTCTGCGTCACCGATGGCAGGAGCAGCGACGCCTCTGCGCTCTGCAGCAACGGGGTGCGGAGCCCATCCCCCGACACGCCGGACGCCGTCGACACGGTGCCACCTGCCTGCAGCGCGAGGTTGGCGAAGGTCACCTTGGGCCCCCCGCCCTCCCCCACGTGGCCCCCACCGCCCCTCACGCTGCTGGGTGACACCGACACGGAGAAGGCTGCGCTGGGCACACCCCCGACACCACCCAGCACGCTGCCCCACGCGTCCATATCCGCTTCACTGCAGGCCTCGCTTCCGACTCCAGAAGAGTCTGTCTCCCCGTCGAAGCAGACAGGCAGCATATCGACAGGCTCTGTGGCGAAGAAGTCAGATGCGGCAAGCTTTGCGTTGAGGCTCCTCCCGGACACAGCGCCACGGTAGTCGTCTGTCTCGTGCAGGATGTGAGCCTCATGCGTGAGGTGCCACGAGAGCTGCTGCTTCATCAGAAGCTTGAGGTTGGTAGGCATAAAGACCGGCGCTGTGTCGCTGCCATCATTGGTGTAGATGTCGTAGCAGAAGCAAAGGATGAGAGTCTCAATGCAGACCTGCATGGCAGCGCTGAACACCGAGATGACAATCCACGCGAGGAACCCTATCACAAACAGCGGGATGAGGATGGCAGAGGTTGCGTTGTCGGTGATTCCATCCGGCGCGTCTTGCTTGAGGGTCGACAGGCCGGTGTACTCCAACAGGAACCATCCGGAGAGAACGCATGACCCTGTGAGGGACACCTTGCCGAAGAACATGATGCACTCAGAGACGAAGTGGATCGACCCCACGTGGAATATATTGCTCTTGATGAGGAACAGGGAGCGGTGTGCCCCTGTAATGAAGGAGTCGCCCAGCAGGGCCGTCATGATGTAGGCGGATGTGGACACGAGGTCCGTGACGTAGGCCAGTGCGAACAGGGCTGGCATCTGGCAGGCGAAGGCGAACCCGCATGTCCTGTGCCCCTGGAGCAGCACCTCGAGCGGCTTCAGCAGCAGCTTGAGGAAGAATCCGAACATCGTGAGAAGCGCGCCGACTGCGGCGGTGCCTCCGTGGTATCGGCAGACCACACCGAGGCAGCGGCACAGCACACCGATGGGTGCAGCCTTCGGCCTCCCCGAGGGGGCGGACCAGTACCACGAGGCACATCCGGTGGCAATGACCATATAGCTGATGTGCCGCACCCACACCGACATCCAGAGAAACATCCATATGTTGAAGCCGTGTGCAGGGAACTTCCACCAAGGGGGTTCGAACACATTGTGCCCGGTATCCGTGGTGTTCGCGGCGGTGTCTGTGGTGTTTGCGTCCGTGTCTGGGTCAACCGTGGGGATCTGCGTGGGGGGCGCGACGGTGTCCAGCATCGTGGGGAGTACATCGGTTGCGTTGTCGGCATGCCACTCGAGCCCGATGGTTTGGATCCAGGTCGCCAGCATGAAGGCAATCAGAAGAAAGGGGACCATGACCACCAGCGAGAGCGGGGTGATGAGGGACAGCGACGGCATGGAGACCTGTGTGCTGGACGCAACCTGCACCAGGCTGACCGCCCTGCCGAACCTCTTCCTGATGTAGAGTATCACGCAGAAGAATGCGAATGCCACGCAGAAGAGGACAAAGCTTCCGAATTTATACAGCGCGCTGAAGGTTGTCTGGTTGACACCTGTCGCGTATACCCAGAGCATAACAGCTGCCGTCAGCAGCATGAGCTGCAGCAGCGTCACGCTGATGATGGCAAACGGCCTGACAAACTTCTGCGTTTTGATCAGCAGCAGCCACAGCAACGTCATGATAAACGCCTGGAAGGTGCACATCACGACAACCCACTTGAACGACTGCAACGACGCAACCCCTCTGAAAAAAAACGTCCCCGCGTCAAACACAACGTTGAAATCGGTAGTCGCGTTGTCGAGGCAGTGGTTGTACTCACACACGTCGTAGAGGTCGAAGATCGGGATACACCTCCCCATCACAAGGACATGGTCGAACATGCTGCGGTGAAGCTGATGCCCGTCGTAGCCCATCACAGCATCTCCCGCCTGGGGGCAGGAGCTGACGCAGACACCGACACTCAGGGCGTCCCCGATGGTGACTGTGTGCACCTCCCCGTCGGTGATGTTGACCTTCACAGGTAGGAAGAGCTCCGTTAGGTCGCTCCACGGCTTGTAGGGGTTTTCTGGGACATTGGGCCCGCGGCGGGCGCAGACGTTCCCAAGGTAGTCTGTGCCACGCCAGATCCGGGCGGGGTCGCCGCTGGTCATGGCGCCGATCAGCATGCTGGCCATCAAGCACCACCCCAGCACAAAGAGAATCAGCCACAGGACATCTGTGCAGCGCCGCTGCGACGCCTTCAGCCCCAGATGAAGGTGGCCTGGATACTCCAACTCCGCCCCCTTCGTCGATGGGTCGCGGATGCTCACCATGTTAGGTGTGGGCGTGTGTGGGGGGAGGGGATGAGCCCACCGCCCGCTTCAAGCGCCAATAGCGTCCGGAATGTCACGCCATTATCAGGGGTGGGGGGAGCGGGAGCGAAGGTATAGAATCACGCCCCCTCGCCACCCTTGGTGGTGTGGTGCGTGAGTCGCAGTGCGACGACCTAAGGTGGGGGGTGGGTGGGATAATCTTCCACCTTTGGTGGTAAACCAACTTGGAACAACACTACCCCATAGTCACATCGAACCGTGTGATAGTGTATGGTTCTCAATAGTGAAGGCCACGCAAGTGCAGTTTAGCGGGAGGAGGAGTGCAGGCGGGATCCCACCGTGTGTGAATCCCTTGATAGTCCCCCAACCAAGGCACTTGTCAGGCGAAAAGGCAGCGATAGGGGAAGTGCTGGACCCACAGGAGGGAGGCCCATGTCGGGCACGTTTGCTCTGCTGATATGGCACTGCAGAGCATCACACACACATGGCAGGGGAATAGTGGGACACGCCGAAGAGAGACGCACCGGGCACTCTGGTGTGTATGCCAAAAGCTGGGATGTGTGCAGGCCGTGGGTATGGGACTGGGGTGAGGTAGGGGAGGGAGGGGTGAGGCAAGCCACTGCCTTTCTGTCCGGTAGGTTTCAGCCAGATTTCCGAGTGCGGCTTCGCATTGAGCATGGACATGTGTATCCATGCCCTAGATGACTCGAGAATCTCCTCAAAAAATAACTCATCTCAGGTCAGGGTAAAATATAGGGTTCCGGGCTGCGCGCCGAAAACCGGGGGTAATCGGGGGTAAAATTTCGGCCATTTCCCCAAATGGAAGGGCTTTCCCTTCCCACAACACCCCACCCCACGCCACTCAACTGGGATGGGCAGGGTGGCTCCTCTGCGGGGGGTGACTGACTTCGCCGCCGCTGCCAGGTCCGAGAGGGGCGCGTTCCTTGTCAATGCGAAGGAGCCAGTCGATGAGAAAGGCGTTCTTGAGAGCGTGGTGGTGTTGAAATCATCGCAGGTTGCCCTGCTTGCAGACTTGGTTCTGGACAGGCACAGGCCACAGGGGGGTCTGGGGGGCGGAGCCCCCCAGCCGCCGGAGGCCACGGTAGTGAACAGCTGATTCTGCTCCATAGTCGCACGCCGCATGTAGGCAATGTGCACCTTGTGCTCAACAGGTTCATCGGGCTAACGCCTGGGGCAGGCACTGTGCTCTTGGCCCCAGCCTCCTCTGGCCAAAAAGTACCTGGAATAGTACCCGGACAGAATCTCAGAAAAATCCCGGTGAAAAAAAAGAGGTACCCCCGGTTTTCGGGGCAAAGTCTCAAAAACCGGGGCTAAGCCCCGTTTTTCATGACAGTATCTTAAACACTGAGTCTCAGGTACAGTTCACGTTTCCCGAGTTCATTTATTTAGATGGACCACACGAGGACGTTGACCGCCCACACAGCACTGATCAGAGAAAAGAACGGCACCACACCGTCACAATACGCAGAAATGGGGTAATCAGGCTGGGGGAAAAAACAACAAATCACAACAAACACCCGATTACAACGCTAACCACTGTTCTCTGCATAGGCAAAGGGGGCTGTGGCTGGGCAGAAGGTGCATTGGCTGTCTCGTGTGCTGCGCACGGGAGACGGGGAGAGAGAATGCAGCCCACACCCACACCAGGCCCCGGCAGGATTGCCAATGCATGCAACCTCACGGCGACACCTCGCGGTGGCTCCAGAGGTCATCTTACATAGAACAGCCAATCGGAGCAGGAAAACAATCAGAAGCGAGGGTAGAGGGGGTGGGCGGGGGCTCCCGACGGCAAAATAAACTGTATCGAGACGGCGCATCACAATACTGTTGTTCCAAGCATCAGGTGGCGAGGGAGGGGGGGTTGCTCGGAAGCCATACGATGCGTGGGGAGGGGGGGGAGGCCCAGCAGGACATTGAAGCTGACGTGGGTGGAGGGGCAGGGCGAGAGGAGGTATAGGTGGATGCGAGAGAGGGGGGGGCAGGGATGACAAAATACAAAGCCTGTCTCAAAAAATACAAAAAATACAAAAAGTACATAAAATACACATAAAATACATAAAATACACCAAAAAATACACTAGTGGGGGCCCAGTAGGGGACTCAGCACTCTCGGGTTCAGGTTACTCACAACGCGATTAGTTGAGGCGCATATCCGTCAGGTGGACCACCGGGTGGGGAGAGATCCGGTGTGAGGCACTTGGGTGCGACCAGGTGGGCAGTATGGTACCCGCCTCCTTCGCCCGCTCCACCACCTCAGTGGGTGCCTTCGTCTGGAGGCGTGTGCCAGACACTGCCTTTATAACATCATCACAGTGCTGGCACTTACGCGCCAGGTTGTTCTGCACTGCGGAGAAGTGCACTTGCGACCAGTGCGCCTTGCGCCCAGGCATGTTGTGTGTGAGGATGAGAACCCCTGCAGTGTGGGTGTGTGTGATTTGTGCTCGTGTGTGCCGCTCCATGCATACTCATGCATGGAGCGGCAACGGTATCGAGAACAATTTTAACGTTGAATACCATGACGTCGTCATACTATTCAACATACAGGCAACTGCCTCTGTGGAGTATCACTAGATGGACGATTCGACCCATGTAGTAACAGTAACATCGAAACCTTGATACCATCCCATCAAGCTTCATTTGATCGGTCTGGAGCGGCATCAAGGTTTCCATACTTCACGTAAAAAATGAAAAACCTTTAAGGGGGTCTTCGCTGGTCGCTATTCTTCGTCAATCTCCGTCAGTTTTCAGCCAATTCAACAGGAAATGCACCAAAATGCACTGACGACCACCCCGTAGCGAAGACCCCCTAAAAATATCATGATAAACGTGACCGAAACCGGTACGACGCCACCATGCATGTATTTTTTGTATTTTTTGGCCCGCAAAAAATACAAAAAATACACAAAAAATACACATAAAAAATACACAAAAAATACAGGCTTCACGGTGGGATCTTGTAAATTTTACATGTATAACTACAAGTATAATACATGTATTATACAGCATACATTGGGCGTTATTCCGTTACCAGTAACGGTAATAACGTTATTTTTGCGTTATTTTTTGACCCCAAAAAAGGCAGCATTTCCCGGTGAATCTGACCCGAAACTCGGGTCCCTACCCCCCCTAAAAGAATTTTCTTGGGTAAAATATCACTCCAGGGGGCCACTCCGTGATGTCAAAAAATTGGAAAACGTTTTCTCCTAAAATAACGCGTTATTTTTCTTTCTTTTTTTTTTTTTTTTCGCGTATCCGTCAGGTGGACCACCGGGTGGGGAGAGATCCGGTGTGAGGCACTTGGGTCCGGAGAGGGGGCCCGGTGCCTGCGCGCGTCCTGTCGTACTGTGGCTGCTTGGTGGGGCTAGCGCAGCAGGTTCTACTTTTGCTTCTACGGGCTCTTAGCACTGTAACATGAACTACACGAACAACAAAGCTCTAGGGCAAACAAACCGCGCACTGGCCGGGGTTGAGCTGCGTGGGGCTCCGTGCTGGCGGCATGAACAAGGGGCTGTAGGTAAGTCTACCATTCACAAGGGGCAGCCCGCTGGTGAGGGGAAAAGGGGGCGAGGTAAAGGGGGGGGGGGGCAGGGGGGGAGAGGCGAAAGCGACTGACAGCGAGGGCGTGGACCGACTCCGCTGGCGCATTCACCGGAAGAAAGGGGAAGGGGGCACGGGGGTGGGGAACGGGAGGGGGGGGGGGGAGGGGCGAAAGGAAGAGGGGGGTAGGGGGGGGGGGGGGGGGAGCCGACCTACGGCTATCTCGCTCCCCTGGCGGCCCTACTCCCCTGGCTCTGGGACCCCTGGGAACTCCGCTGCGAAGACCCCCGCGCCCCTGGCCGGCTCGCCCGCGCCCGCTTGCCTGCCCGCGCCCTCAGACGACAACAGACCACGTTGTACGCCTCCGCCTGTGAGGCCTTGTCATCCCCCAACTCGGCCCACCAAGCCTGAATGGCCCGGAGCGCCGCCTCCTGCTCCTCCTGCGGTCGGTGCACGTCGGGGCAGAACTGCTCCTCCCACTCCCCCACCGTCGTGGCCCCGTCGTCCTCATCCATCTCCTGACCACGCTGCGGCGATGCCGACTCCCGCTTCCGCTTCGGCTGCGACGACATCGAGGTGGCTGGTGCTTGCGCAGGGTTGGAGCCTTCCTCGGTGGCGGTCGGGTCGGAGCGGCCGGTGGCCGGGGCGCCGGTGGGTGCAGGAGGGGGATCACCTTCTCGTCGAGGGGGATCACCCTGATCCTGTGGCTGCGGGACCCTCGCAGGCGGCTCCTCCGCGTCCCGAGGCCCCAGATCCATACAGGTCTCCCCCTGCTCCACGCATTCCCCACACGCCCTGCAATCGCAACCGAAACAACGCCAGTGTTCGACTGCGGTATCCACCGCCTCTGCACAGCGGGCACAGTAAAAACGGCGGCGCGACGGCTGGGACGGCACCTGGCACATGGGGAGGCCCTGCTCCCCCCCTGGACAGCCAGTCCGCCCCAACACCGGCGAGGGGGCGAGGGCAGACACTGCCTCCGCCAGAGGTGGGGGCACCAAAAGGGGGGTGTAGTGCTTTCCCTGATGCTTGACTCCAAGCACTCCGACGAAAGGCTTCACCCGGGGGCGGTGGACCGTGGGGGGCGCTTGATCAGATAGGACCACCACAGCCCACCCCGACCCCAGCGCAAGTCCATGTACTGCTACCTGGTCCGCCCAAGAAGCCTCGTCCCGGCTACCCTCGACTCGCATGGCCGCAGCCCAGGACTCGCTGTTCGGCTCGGCCCGAGCACAAAGGCCTGGGTCACGTAGCACCGCCTGGACGGCTAGCCTCCGCATGCCCGCCGCCGAGCCTCCCATAATGAAAGCCGCCGCATCGAAGAAGCAGTCGCCTGGTGTGAAACGGAACCCCGTGCACTCCTGCATCCCCAAAGACCGTTGCAGCCTGGACAGACCGTCCCCTCCCCCTGGGGCCCGGCCCTCCAGCAAAGCCTTTGTCAGTGCGGTGCTCGCCGGCGGCGGAGGAGGGGGCTCCGCTTGCCCCGGCGGATGAGGGGCCACCCCTTGGTCCTCGCGTGGCAGAGGTAGTGGCGTGCAGACGCACCTGGTGTCGTCTTCGCCCAGCTCACAGCAGGTCGGGCACACCATCCTCGAGCAGTGACCACACTCCCCATGGCGCACGGCCGTGGTGAAGAGCGACGCACAGAACTGACAGCAACCCGGTGACCCCGACACATCCACGCGCCCCGGGATAACCGGGCCCTGCGGCACCTCGACCTCCACACACTTCGTGTATGTGACCTGTTCCACCACCTGGTCCGGCACCGTGACCGGCTTGAACCCCCCGTCCACGCCGCCCACAAAAAGCGCTTGGCATGGTTCACCTGGGGCCACGAGAAGAGGGGGGAGGTTGTCTCTAAAAACCACAGCGTGGACGTCGAGGGCCACCGCCACCCCACGGAGGGCCACCTGGTCCACGTCTTCGCCACCCCCGGAAGCCAGCATACGCCCCGCCCACTCGTCGGGGTCTGAGAGGAGCAGACGGAGTGTGGGCGCTCGACGGACGCACACCACCGCCAGGCGCAGAAGCTTGTCAGCGTCGATGTCAAACCCCAGGTCACACGCCGCGGCCGTCACCGCCACCACCCACGTTGCTGGGGCCCCCTCCGCCACTGACCCACCCAAGGCGGCGACCTGTTCTGGCATCGTAAGAGCATTACCAAGCCCCTCTGCCAGGTCCTCAATAGCCACTCGCGCCCCTCCTCGCTTGTCTCTCCACTTTTCGATGACGACAGAGGGGGACGGAGATGTCGGTGCTGCCTCTGCCCGAGGGACCGGGTCCGCCTGGGGCACAGGGCGCTCCTCATCAGGGTCAATGAACACCTCCCCCTCCCCACGCGAGTCAACCGAGAACCGCATGAAGTGGTCCGGGTTCAGGGGGGCCGCGGCCTCTGTAGCCAACGCCGTCCGGCTCACTGCTGCTGGCGATATGGGGCCGCATTCAAGGAGTGTTCGACCCAGGATGTGGCTGTACGCGCTACTCACTCTGGTGGCGTGGCTCTGGGTGACCAGAACCCTGCTTCGCCCCGTCCGTTCCGCTGCTAGGCGGCCCAGCTTGCCGAAAACCTGGTGCGCCGACGGCCCCAGACCCCCGAAAGCCTCCATCGCAAAGGCCGCGAAAATCTGGCCAGATCTCCTGCAGGGATCACGATACCTCCTGTTCTTCTCTGCCTCCCCCGCTGCCGCCGCCGCTCCAGTAAACCTCGCAGCAGCTTGGACCACGGAAGCCGCGAGGGGATTGCGGATCGTCACGTCGATGACCCGCGGCCACACCCGGCGAGTGACAATGTCCCCGGGGCGCTCCTGGGAGTCCGGAAGGATGTGGAGCGTCTCCATCTCGGGGCTCGTACCCGCTTCCACCGCGAGTCTGTACAGGCTGTCCCGCACGACATCGTGACGCCGAGTGGGCCCACCCCCCACCCTACAGTTCAGCGCGTGGGTGCCGTGCGTGTCCATCTCTTGCCCACACCTGCCGCACTTGGCGTCTGGCTCGAAGAGGGAGATGCCCAGCCTGTGCCGCGTCACCACAACCATTTCCTCTCCCCCGACACGCGTCTCTTCCGTCAGCTTGCCCGCATACGTGGCCCCTGCATGTGGGAGTGACAGGGACCGGTACCTGGCTCTGTCACTGGCGTCTGCCCGCTCGTGCAAGTCTCGGTGGTGAACGTCGATGATGGCCAGGGAGAGGTCCTTCTGTTTCACCATCTCCGTGGGGCGGGACTCCGAATCCACAGCATCCCCCTCGCTCACGTCGTTGTTGTAGGCCGAGCTCAGGGTGTGCCACGCCGCCGTATCCCAGGTGAACTCCTTGTCCAACTCCCGACATAACAGATACCCGTTCTGCATGGAAGCCATCGCTGCGGCGTGCCAGTGCTCCGTAGAACGGCGTATACCGAGCCCACCCACCCGGACCGGCAGCGTCGCCTGTCGCATGGCGTCGTCCGGGAGAGTGTCGTCCGCCAGGCAGAGGATACGAGTCAGGCACTTCTCGACCGCCGCATCGCTCTTCGCCAGGTATTCCGTCGCACCCCTATGTCCCAGTGCACGCATGTAGAACACCAGGCGCGCGAAACCCTCGCAATGCCGGAGGAGAGCAAGGGCCACCTGCCTGTCTTCGAGCGTCGCCAACGCCTCAAGGTAAGGCGCGAATTCAGCCAGCTTCTCGTCCATGTAGCGCTCGCAGAACTCTCGCGACCCTATGGGCGTGCCCAGGAGGGTGAAATCGCCCCCCTCACGGTACACCACTCCCGGCTTGTCAGTCTCATCAGGGAGGCGAAGAAGGAACCCTTGCGCTTCAAGCTCGGTCTTCGAGAGGCGGTTGAGGTCGATAAGCTCACACTTGTCCAGCTTGACCTCCAACCCCTTCTCCTTGCTCCACTTCACCACGAAATCCAGCGCCTCCTTCACGACTCCCGCTGGCCCCATCAGCACGCCGTCGTCCAGGTAGAAGACACTACCTCCACACCCTGCGAAGTGCCCGACCAGCATCTCAGCTAGCTCTTTAATGGCTAGGGAGAAAAGAAGTGGTCCGAGGGGGTCCCCCTGCTGAACTCCACACGTGGACTGGAAGACGTGCCCACTGTACGATAGTGTGGAGGGGGACCCGTAGCACCACTGTGCGAAAGGGAGGAGGCCCGGGATGTCTCGTTCAACCACCTCTAGGAACGCCTCCCGGTGGACAGAGTTGAACGCGTTCTTGAAATCGATTTTAAGAACGACAGCATCCCGGGGCCCACCACCTGCGGCTGTCGCCTTGGCGCGCTCCGCCCACTGTGCCACCACCGCTACACCCGCCTCGAGTCCCCGTTGAACTGCGACGCCCACCTGCTTCCCTTTCATCAGGATGCGCCGTGCTGCGTCTTTATGGCGAGTGGAGAGCAGCTTGGCGGTTAGCCTCCTCAGAGTCTCACCGCACGCTATCGGTCGCACATCACCGTCGCTCTTCTTCAAGGCGGTGAGCTTGGCGCCTGCCAGGATCGGCATGATCTCCTGCGGAGCCCTGCCTGACGCCATCAGGTTCACCACCTGTGTGAGCCACGCCAACGGCTTCGCCCCTGCCGCGTCTTTACACTCAACTGCCTGGCGGACGTGATCCGGGCGTAGCCCCACTTGACCCCCGGCCGACCCATTAGGGAAGGTCTTGAGTGCACTCATCACTTCGGCCGGGGTGAAAGGCCGGCACGTGGCAGGGGCTGGTTCGCGCGCATGCGGTGGAACTCCGGTCGGGTGTTTCGATTCAAGGGCTGCACGCGTGCTGTCTGTGTTCTCCGCCACCACCTCAGGGATGAGGCTCTTGTGTGCCGCGGACATGCGATTCTGCCGTGCATACTTCGCGACACGCCTTTCGCGACACAAATTTCACTGTCGATGTATCGACCAGCTTGGCCTGCTGTGCGTTCGGGGCTTTGAGAAATAGTTGAAAAGAAATCTGACCTCCAGGGAAACTCGGACTTTTTTCACGTATCCGTCAGGTGGACCACCGGGTGGGGAGAGATCCGGTGTGAGGCACTTGGGTCCGTCCAGGTGGGCAGGGGGAACCTGGGGGCGGGGGGCCTCAAAACCCGTCTACCAGTGCCGCTTCTAATCTCGTCGGTCTTGTCCCAACCACCACCAGCCAGCCCAGAACGCCCTGACGCTGCGACCTCGTCGATTTTTCCGTTTCGCCCATCCGCCCAACTCCGCCAACCCAACCAGCCCTACCCTTTCTCCCAGTCAGGGCGGTACTCACACGAGCGGCAAAGCGCTGGGGGAGGGGGGGGGGGACATCAATAGGGGAGGGGAGGGGAGGGGGGAGGAAGGGGGGGGGGGGGTTATGTTGTTTCTAACCCAGACCTGCTGTGCAGAGCCCGGGGGAGGGGGTGGCCAGCCCCTGTCTAACCATTCACAACGGCCACCTGCACAAAAAATTGGAAAACGTTTTCTCCTAAAATAACGCGTTATTTTTCCGTTATTTTCATGAAAACTTGCGTTATTCGGACAATTTTGCGGGCGGATGGTGTAGTTTTTGGTGGAGATGGCTCCAGAATACCCCCCTGGGACCATTTTTTGGATAATAACGCACGGACATGTCGAGTTTCGTGAAAAAATCATGTTTTTTTGGCTTTTTCAAGGCAAATACTGCAGAAACCCCTGCAACCTTGCAGCATCCAATGTTCCTGGAGTGAAATTTGGAGTGAAAATAACTCCAAAATCACTCAGTGTGGACGCAGAAGTGAATCCTTCAGGAATACACCCGCACACCTCACATTGGCGGTGTATAAACCACCTGATATTTTTACTCGTTACGAGCGACGAAGTAGCGCGAAGTAGCGACGTGCCCATTTTTTCCCGGTCCGTTCTAAAATAGTTACGTTCCAAAAGTCCGTTACTGGTGCTGTCAAAGACGCTTCGCACAATATACGCACGAA
Source organism: Rhynchopus euleeides (assembly GCA_963210315.1). NCBI lineage: Eukaryota > Euglenozoa > Diplonemea > Diplonemida > Diplonemidae > Rhynchopus > Rhynchopus euleeides. The sequence continues at coordinate 940,516 of OY723303.1, forward strand.
CTACCCAAAGTACGCTCGGGCTACGCACGAAGTACGCAGGAACTACGCAATTTGAACTTTCTTGCACCCCCCAGTCATTATTTGCACGCACTCCAGGTCCCATATTTGCACCAGTGCAAATATGAGACCTGGAGTGCAAATATGAGGAATTTCCGAGTTCGTCGTGATGTGCAAAACATGACTGGGTTGTGCAAGAAACCATCATCTGCACCCCGTATCGGCCTCAATTGCACCCTCGTGCAGGTAAAAAAAGGCCTCGGGCCTCCGGCCCTCGGACCGTTTTTTAATTACGCACACGACCTTCGCGCGGAAAGTGTCATTCAGCCCTGCCAAACGTGCTCTACACACCACCCCCTTCATCAGGCAAGTGGGTTTGTAAGGGTGTGTGGAAGCGTCAACGCTCGGGTGCAGGAAATTTACATTTTGGTCGCAAATGGCGTTACACATGCACTATGCACAACGTGTGCACGATTTCGGCAGAACTACGCACAACCAACGCAATTTGGACCTTTCAACAACACCATTCACGGTACTTCGATTTTGGGTGGGAAAGATGGGGCAAGGAAGTGGCAAAAACTGCGAAGAAGGTCGAAAATTTTCTCATTTTCATCAGAAACCATATTCAACGGATTCCGATTTTCGGGTGAAATCAAGCAGGTTGGCACAATGGCTCATGTTCACCCAAAGTTGGATTTTTTCACCAATTCCTTCGACAACGGACAGTTCCAGACCACAAGGACCACATTTTGGGGTCAGAATTTTCTCGGTCAAAAAATTCGAAAAATCTGAAATCTCTCGGAATTTTGAGCATTTTTTGAGATTGGCATGCCCATTTTAGACCCTTTGCGTGGCTCTAAACCCAAAAATTTGCTCGAAAATGGCCTCAAATAGCCTAAAACAGCCCATTCTGGCCACCCCGAAAAAAAAATTCGAAAAGGGTCCCCCTATAGAAGTTGCCCAAAAATACCGAAAATAACGCGGTATTACCGGTAATAACGGTAATAACGTTACCGATAACGGTAATAACGGTATTACCGTTATCGATAACGGTATAACGCGGAAAAATAACGTTACCGATTTTCGGATAACGTTATTCGGCCGTTCTGGAACGTTATTAACGGTAAGTTATTTTACCGAAAAAATAACGGTATTACCGTTACTGGTAACGCAATAACGCCCGATGTATGTATACATGTATAATACTTGCATGTCAACTATTATACATGTATAATACATGTATATGCCTGAAATATACATGTAAAATACATGTATATCAAGTAAAAATACATGTATAATAGTTGACATGCAAGTATTATACATGTATTTTTACTTGATATACATGTATTTTACATGTATATTTCAGGCATATACCGTAAACGGAAAAAGGGTGGACCGTAAAAATGTTCCAAGTTCCCAAAAAAAGGCCAAACGTTCCATCTTTTTTACGGTCCACCATTTATTGGGACTGAATATGGAAAAGACAATGCGTTTTTCGCCCGCGGGCTGGTGGGTTGCGGGGCGCGGACTGCGGCCTCCACGCCGCAGACACCCACACGTAGGCCTCCCGACCTCCCAGCTTTGGACCCTCCCTCCACCACCGCAACCAACACCAGCAAGAGAAGCAAGTCCTCCCTGCGTGTGGAAAAAGCACGATCTCACCTCGAGACTCACCCACCACCACACCTCGAGAAGTGTAGTACCATGCAAGGAGCATTCCGGTAGAAGTAAAAGTAGAACCTGCTGCACGAGCCCACAAAAGCAGCCACAGTACGGCAGGGCGCGCAGACAGAAGCTGAGACCACCGGGCTCCCTCCAGATGTAAATTCGTGAATCAGTGCCCGAAAAATTCAGGGAAATCGTACTCCTTTAGTGTAGTACACCCTGCAGTAACTGTGGGAGAACAGTTCCCGGACGATGGTGAGTGCACACTCTGTGCTGAGGCCCTGTGGTGTTAATCCTGCAGCTTCAGCCGTACGATTTCCTTGGTTCCTTCGCGACTTCGTCGCGAAGGAACTCGTAAAAAAAACCGCCAAGTCCACGATCCCAACCGTAAAATAGGTGGACCGTAAAAATGTTCCAAGTTCCGGAAAAATCCCATTTGTTCCATCTTTTTTACGGTCCACCTATAGTACGGTTCACCTTTATTACGGTCCACAATATTTCCGTTTACGGTACATGTATTATACATGTATAATAGTTGACATGCAGAGAGGTGCTGGTGTGGGAGGAGCATGCGTTGTAACAGCTGTTGGCACAGGTGTCGGTGGTGCAGGTGTTGGTGGAGCAGCAGTGTCAGGCGCTGGCGTCGGTGGAGACAGTGTCGGCGGCGACGGCGTGTCAGGTGCCAGTGTGAATGGAGCAACTGTTGGTGGCGCGGGTGTGGGCGGCGATGGTGTTGGCGGTGAGGGTGTGGGAGGCGAAGCCGTTGGTGGAACAGCAGTGTCAGGCAGCGTCGGCAAAGGTGTCGCAGGCACAGGTGTCCTCGACACCCAATAGTACTGCACCGCAACACGTGCATCCCCCCCGTCGCAGGTGTAGTCACGAGTGCCCCCGGCGGGGCTGTCTTTCATGTTCAGGATACAAGTCTTTCTGACGCGGTCATCATCACTACTGTCAAAGGTGCACCTGTTGCCCACGTCATCTTGCCACGCGTCGAAGTCGATAGTCAGCTCCAGCACGTCCCCCGCCATTGTCCGCAACCCTGAAGCGGCCCAATTGCCAGTCGATCGACAGTCATTGCTCGAAGTGCATTGGACACACCCCATTGAAAAGGTGAGGCCCCCCGTCAGGCTGAGCGACCCTGTCGCTGAGTACCTCGTTGATGTAGGCCAGAAGCTACCACCCCGTTCCTTCTGCCAGACTTCGACCACTTGGAACCAGTACATGCTGTCGGCAAAGCTGCCCGTCACGAGGCACATCAGCAGGCACACTGCCCTGACGAGCGCCATGGTGCAACACAACAGATCACCTGTCTGGGTGGTGATCTTGCAGAAGTCAGGGGAGGTGGTTCCCATCTCCACACACAACTCTGACAGTGGTCCGATAGGGTCGTGGCGAGTGCTGTGACGAGCCCCAACACGCTCTAGTAAGGTGGGTGGGGGTAGGGAGGTCGGCGGGGTGGGGGTGTGGGGAATAATGAAGCCTACCATCTACTACGCTACTGCCCTCTCTCAACTTCAACCACAACTTGCCAGCCACAAAAGGCGCAGCGTTCCCCCTCCCCCCCGATATCCGATCGGGAGAAGGGCTCCCGAAGCACGTTCCCCACCCCACCCCACCCCACCCCTACCACCTAATTCAGTAAACCCTGTTTAGCCGAGCGGTTCTCAATAGAGAAAGGGTAGTGATGTAGAAAGAAGAGGAGCGGGCATGGTATTGGGAGTGGCGGTGGGGGGAGGGAGGGGGGGGGGGTTGGTCTCCCTTCACACTCGACATGCAGGTTGCGTCCGTTGGGGTGGTGGAGGGGGGGAGGGTCTTTTGGTGCCGCCGATCCCAAGAAGGGAGGCTTGGTTTGCCCCATTTTTTGACACCTCCCCCCCCCCCGCCCCCGCTTCAAGCATGCAGAATTGAGGGCGCTGTGCCTTCGGAGAATAGACGAGGCCCGTCCACCCGCATCTGACACCTAATCGAGCGTAGCACGGCTCGGGGAAACATCACATTGGCTTCATTACTCTTTGCAGCACAAAACCCTTCATCCCATCTCCACCACCACTACCCCCGCCGGGCGTTCTTTGGAGCGCAGAACAGGCCCGGGCAGTATTGTGCTGAAAACCACAGGGATTCGTTTGGCAATGGTATGGATTGGCGGATCGAAGCGGTATCAAACAGAGGTCCATGAGAGACTTGCTGACACGAAAACTGACACGATATCAGCAGTGCTTCAAGCGAGGGGGGGTCGTTGAGCCGAAGGGTGGTGGTGGGGCGGGCCACAGTACACCGAAGATCTTCGATTCGTACAAGTTACTGGCAACGCTTTGCCGCTCCCAACACACACACCCTCCTCCTCCTCTTCCCCTTCCCCATTCCTTCACTCAACACGCAGCGGTCCTCTGGGACCTGTCTGCGGGAAGTGGAGGGGGGCGGGGGGAAGGGATGGGTGTGGGGTGGGTGGGTCAGATCTGCGGTGACCTGCAGCACCAAAGCCCCCACCCCTTCCCGCCACCTGCACTGAACCCTCGCAACACTCACAACAAGACGAGGGGGGGTTGGGGTCGGGCAGGTGGAGACATATAGTGCCGGGTGCATGCAGGTCGGGTGTGGACGTGTGAGCGTCTCAGAAAACCAAACCGTGGGCCCTTTTCGCCCTGTCGCACTGGAGGAAGGTGGAAGAAGGTGAAGGTCGGGCATTGGGGTGTTCAAATGTGTGTGGACCTGGCAGAGGGCACGTCACGTCAGCAGGGCCGGGGTGGGGATTCGCCTCGAGGCAAAAAAAATCGCACTCCTTTTTGCTCTATTGTAGACACCCTGCCCAGCAACTGTGGGAGA